>JAWVWN010004390.1:0-21514 GCA_037367305.1 Phrynocephalus vlangalii
AGTGGGGTCCTGTGTCTTCTGAATTCATTTTGGTCTGGCTACGTTTCTGTGGTCTCCCAATGTTTTTTTGGCGTGTGTAAGTGTGTTCCATGTGGTGACTGGAGTGGGGTGTAGCAGTAGATGGTGCAGTCATGGTTTTGCTATTGGATGGTGGTTTCGTTTCATCTGTGGGAAGGGTCTGGGTTTGTGTTTGGTGTGGATGGAAGGTGGTGGCATCTTGTGTCCTTTTGGACCTGGTGTCAGCAACAGAGCAAGCAAACCACACCCCCCCCAGCAGTATTTATAGAAGGACTTCAACTGAGATCACGCTTTGCTTCAAGAAGAAAGAAGCCAGAACAGCAGCCTGAAGATGACGAGTGAGACCTCGTCGAAACGTCGCCAAAACAACCAGATTTCTACACGGGAAGAAACCCGAATCCACCCTAACATGCATACCTATACCCGTGAAAATCTACGAAAACAAATATCCGACCTCTACGGGGAGGAAACCTTCCAGCTGACCAGAACCTACGAGAAACTAGAAGTCCGAAGAGCCACCATCTTATGTGACATTGCATTCCTACGCAACTGCCGAGACAAAAATGTGATCCCCACAAGCTTCCAACTGAAATTCCACTCAAAAACCCCATCCAGCGAAAGGATCCTGAAAAGAACAGAACTAGCCCTAATCAGAAACGAACTACACAGGAAAAGATACCTACTAGATCAAACCAACAGAGACCTACTCACTCTCCACCTCAAACTCAGCAACAAAATCCACCCAACACTCTGGAACAAATCCAAGCAACTCGCCGCCTGGAGAGCTGAAACAGAGACCTCCCACAAGACAGACACACACACCAACAAACTCCACAAACTGGAAAAACGCCAGAAGCCCAACCCCCCCCCCCCACAGCAGCCCATGAAACAAACAGTTCATAACATATCAGACAGGACACTCACCATCGCAGAGACCAAAGTCCTTTCCAAAGGATTCAACTTTGCAGTCGCCCCCAGACACATCCCCACTGAAAACATCATATGCGGAGTGGAAGCCAGCCTAACCAAAATCAACCCAGATGAAGCCAACAAAATCAGACTCGAAGTCACCAATGTCCTCTGCTCCAGCAAACCACCCAGAAGCAATTTACACAAAGAAGAACAAAAAGCCCTCACCAACCTGAGGAAAGACAACAACATAATCATTCTCCCAGCAGACAAAGGCAATGCCACAGTGGTGATGAACACATCTGACTACCAAGCCAAACTATCCAACCTACTACAAGACCCTGCTTACATACCTTTGAACACAGACCCCACCACCTACCTGGAAAAAACCACCAAAGCCAAAATAAAAGCCTCTCCCTTAAGTGAAGAAATCAAGCCAAGCATCATCCCCAGAGAGAAATCATCCAGATGCCCCAAGCTCTACGGCCTCCCCAAGATTCACAAAGAAGGAACACCTCTCAGACCCATAGTCAGCTCCATAGGCTCACCTCTACAAAACCTCGCCAAATTTCTTGCCAAACAACTCCAGCCCTATGCAGAATCCATCACTTCATACGTACAAAACTCGTTCCACTTCATAGAAATTATAAAGAAACAAGACCTACAACCCAATGACCTACTCGTGAGCTTCGATGTTGTTTCGCTCTTCACACAAGTGCCCATTCAAGAAGCCTTGACAGCTATCCACAACAAATACAACCCCCCCAAGCACATCCTAGATCTGACCAACCACTGCCTAACCAACACATACTTCATCCACAATGGACAAAGATACAAACAGATAGAAGGAGCACCCATGGGATCACCCCTCTCACCGGTCATCGCAAACCTATATATGGAACACTTTGAAACCAACGCGTTACAGAAGTCCGAACATAAACCCAAACTCTGGCTCAGATATGTTGACGACACCTTTGTTATCTGGCCACACGGGAAAGATAAACTGAACAACTTCCTCACACATCTCAACAGCCTACACCCCAAAATACAATTCACTATGGAAATAGAAGCCAACAACCAACTTCCCTTCCTGGACGTCCTAATCTACAAAAAACCCGACGGCTCCTTAGGACATACCATCTACCAGAAAAAAACACACACAAACCGCTACTTAAATGCACAATCACACCACCACCCTGCACAGATCAACTCCGTAGCAAAAACCCTCATCTCCAGAACCAAACGCCTCGCTGACAAAGACCACCTAAAAACTGAATTACACACTCTCTCGAATGTTTTAATTGCGAACGGATTCCAAAAAAACACCATCACCAAACTAATCCAAAAAGAAACACCCCCCAAGAACCAAGAAACAGAAGAGAACAACGGCACTGCCCTCCTCCCTTACATCAAAGGCACCACAGACAAAATCAGCAAAATTCTCCACAAACACAATATCAAGACAGCCTTTTGCACCGACCAAAAAATAGCCAACATTTTAAGAAACCCCAAAGACAAGATTGAGCTAGAAAACCAAGGGGTCTACGAAATACCATGCAAAGTCTGCCCAGCCACATACTTCGGACAGACAAACAGGAGAATAAGCGCACGCATCGCAGAACACAAGAACGCAGTCAAAAAAGAAGAAAAATCTTCCTCTCTCTTCCAGCACATAAAAACAACAGGTCATGAAATTGATTTTGAAAGAACCAAACTCATCTCCAAAACTGAACACTTCAACAGTCGAATAATCATGGAAGCCATTGAAATAGAGAAACACCCAAACAACATGAATAAACGTGATGACACCTCCCGCTTGCCTGACATCTGGAAACTAGCCCTGGTCAACAGACGAGCCTCTGTCACAAAGACTGACACCAGGTCCAAAAGGACACAAGATGCCACCACCTTCCATCCACACCAAACACAAACCCAGACCCTTCCCACAGATGAAACGAAACCACCATCCAATAACAAAACCACGACTGCACCATCTACTGCTACACCCCACTCCAGTCACCACATGGAACACACTTACACACGCCAAAAAAACATTGGGAGACCACAGACACGTAGCCAGACCAAAATGAATTCACAAGACACAGGACCCCACTCCACCAAAGCCCAGGATGCTGCCAGAACACCCATCACCAAGGTCGTTAAGAAACAAAAGGCTGATAGACACACATCCAGCACCTCACCCACACAGGATGTCTCTAAACAGCCATCTAACCCACCAGCAGTTAATCCCTTAACGATCGCCTCAGCCACACAGCAGATCACAAAAGAACAAACGAACCTACAATCAGCAACAGAGCAAGCAAACCACACACCCCCAGCAGTATTTATAGAAGGACTTCAACTGAGATCATGCTTTGCTTCAAGAAGAAAGAAGCCAGAACACCAGCCTGAAGATGACGAGTGAGACCTCGTCGAAACGTCGCCAAAACAACCAGATTTCTACACGGGAAAAAACCCGAATCCACCCTAACATGCATACCTATACCCGTGAAAATCTACGAAAACAAATATATATATATATATATATATATATATATATATATAATATATATATATATATATATATATATATATATTTCCAGAAATACTGGGCCATTTCTTGGCTTTTTGAAAGATGGATACAAAAGCATCATTCATAAACTGGAAGGTTTCTTTAAAAGAACTGAATAACTTCTTGTTTCTATGTCTATTATAAGGAACGATTGTGGTGTTTGAATAATTGCAGCATCTTGAGATCTTGTTAAGGGTACGGTTTTATTCAGTTTATTTCCTTGCCCTTTAAGTTTTGCAAAATTTAGTGGCATTTCATCATTAATTTTATCAGCTGGTTATCCTCTTTTGTTTGCTCAGACAAAACTCTTTAGTTTATATTCCCCCTCCTGCTTAAACGAGTCTGCAGCAAATCAGCAAGGGGAAAAACTAACATCATCACAAATCCATGTGAAATGCATCCTCCTACTGCGACGGTTGTGACATTTTAAACTTGTGTATTCCTGGTATTCACTGTCATGTTTTTACAACGGTAGCATGTTTTCACCTTTTTTTTCAGTGATACATAAATGATACATTGTTTTTTCCACTTCATGCAAGATGTACATATGTTCTGCTTTCAAGGGGCTTGGGATGGCTGTATGCCAGAGAGGCAAAGTAGTCTTGGAGTGAATGTCGTTAACCACATGTTTCCATTTCAGTTAGTTTAGCCTTTATTCTCGATCTCATGGGAGTGAGTACAGGCTGCTTGCATGGTCTGTTAAATATGTCCCAGATGTTCTGGTGGAAACTGCCTTGTAGCATCTTTTCCTACGATGAAACAGTGGGTGCCGGACCTGGGGACTTGATCCAAAAAATTATGGATTTGTTTTTGTTAGCAATGTTGGGGAGGAAACATTTAACATTGTTGTTTCAGAAGGTCCACAGTTTGGCATGGGAAATTATTTGTGTCTACAAGATACCTTTGTGTCTCCAAGATCATAATTTTCAACAAAAGTATATCAATTTTGTACCTCTTGATACATTGTGAGACAAGGCACACTTCCCTTTGAAATGTGAACCTCTGCGAGATTTAGGGTGCACCTTTGAAAAATGATGTAGGTAAAGAAACAAGCATGTATGTAATAAAAGATTCAAACAAATTGTGAGGTGGTTGTCTCCAGCACCCCTAGGAGACTGTGTGGCTCTGCTACACAAGCTAGGGGAAACCTGGGAGGGAAGATGTCGCTTGGTGCAGTGGTTAAATGCCTGTACTGCAGGTAAAACTGTGCTCACAACCTGGGGTTCAATTCCAGGTAGCAGGCTCATGGTTGACTCAGCCTTCCATTCTTTCTCAGGTAGGTAAAATGGTACCCAGCTTGCTGGGGATGTGTAGCCTGCATACTATAATTAAAACTGTAAACCGCCCAGAGACTACTTGAAGTGGTATGGGGCCGTATATAAGCAGACCACTTTGCTTTGCTTTGCTATTTGGGCCTGTAGCTGGCTTGGAGTCACCGCCAATGGTGGCGGGACAGCATGGAAAAAGACACAGTGGGAGGACTAAGAGGCCTGGAGTTTCAGGCAATGTGAAATGTGCTAAGAAGCAGTTTAGCAGAGTGGCATCACCTTCTGTGCCTCAGCAGAGTGCAAACATGGATAGAGGACATAAAGAGCCACCTCCTCCTGATTGGCTGGGGAAGAGGTCAAGGGATCTGAGGCTCTGATGATGCACCCTGCCTCTTCAAGCTGATCCAGTACTCACTCCCCGACTATCAGGGCCAGTGGGTGGGTGGCAAGATGAAATAGAGAAGACACCAGAGCCAGAGTGCTGGGAGCAGAGTCTATGAAACAAGGGGACTGGAGCATGCCGGACTCTTCAGTATTAAGGCAGGAACAAACAAGGAACAAGGCAGAAACTTATTGGAACACAGAGAAGTTTGGGCTTTCAGGAACAGAAAAGTGTAGGGCCAGAGCACAAGAATCACCAGGACACTTGTGGTGCTGAGACAAAGGGCAGCAACACTGGAAGCCCGTAGATAGAGCTCTTCCAGGGGCTCCAGCTGCACCAAACCACTGCCCTTCCACCTGTTGCCATCAAAAGAAAAAGAAATCCAGTTGACATGACTCAACTTCCAGATAAGCTCACCTGGATGATTGGGAATCTTCACAGTCATATTACAGGGGTTCCTGCACCCCTGATTCTCACACTGAACGTGTGTGGCCAACAAAAATGACACTGCTGAGCCCTGTCCGCATCACCCACATTTACTAGTCCTCTTTAAAAGGGCCACATCCAGGATCAGAACAGGACTCATACTTCCTGCGCCTTTTCCAGATTTTGGCTTTTGGGGACCATGGTGAATTCAAGGGTGGGGGCAATTCGATGGACTAAGCCTAGGAGGTTTGTGCCAAAAATTCAGGCATCTGGGAATGCAGGGTAGGGGGGCAGTTGAGACTGACTGTTAAATAACAGTTACTGTGAGTGACAAAAGAAGGCTGAAACCAATATATTTTTGCTTGGGACCCTGAAAAATACACACACAGTGGGGAAATGTGCTCAAAAACATTCTAGGCCTGAGAGAGGAGGCAGTCTGGGTTCCTTCCCCCACTACCTGACTACTAATCCATTGTGCAACTTTCTTTTCTCAGATCTTGTGAGAGCTTTTTATTCCAGAAGGCAGGATAGAGGGTTGTATCCTGAGATATAAGCTGCAGAAGCAGTAGCAGCGGGTGTAGTGGGGAAGAAGACATAGCAGCTGATGGTGATCAGAGCTAGGAGAAAATACGGTACATGCCCAAACTGACAGGTGAACCCAGGGTGGAGTTGGGCATTCACTCAGACATTGGCCACGGCAGCACATACAACGCTGGAGCTACTTTGCCCTCCCCTGCGTGAATATCACGAGATGAGCGAAGGCAATCTGGGACCCGGATGGGGCGGGGTGAGCCTATAAAGGCAGCCCCCACCCCAGCCTGAAGCCTCTTTCTTCTCGGCGCACCCCCCACCCACCCGCCACATTAATCAGTGCTATCGTGAGTCTAACTGGTTGCCTAGTGGGGCGGATAGGAATTTTTGACCCATCCCAAGGTTGGACTGGAGAGACAGGGATTTTTCGCCTAGCCCACGCTGGCACTCGGGGGTAGTACCCTTGTCCCTGAGTTGATGATGTTCTTATAGTCACACTGGCAGTTGTAAAGAGGGAATGGAGCCTGTGAGTACAATTCTAATAATCCCTAGTGCTAACATCTGACCCCTAATGCTGCAGATCTAGAGATTACAGCAGAGGAGAAGGATGCCAACAGAGGCCTTGCCTGGGCCATGAGCCACGAGCAATGCGGCTCAGGACCCGGGTGAGGGGGAGGGAATTGGTCGGCCCTGGGGGCCCGAGGACATATCAGGCTACCAGGGGGTGTGACTCGCCCAAAGCCTCTAGAGTCGGAGGGGTCCCGACATGAACCTGCGTGGCGGCAGGCCACTCCAGAATTTCCAGATTGTGGAGACCTGTGTTAATGTGTTGTGTTAATAAAGTGTGGCTCAGTTTTATACCCAACAAAGTTGTCTCACGTCTCCATTCGCTGTGGGAGGGCAATGCTTCATGCGCTTCCTATTCATCTACTCCATCTCTGCTGAAGAACAGGAGAACAGTTTATACATATTCTTGGATGCTCTCGTTTCCTTCTGTTTGGTTTTCAAACCTGGGCAGCTGACTTATTCATTTGCCAAACTTATTTTTTCTCTCTCCCTCCACAATGTGCTCATTCAGACAGAGTATAGTTTATGTGAGAGTTCAGCACAACACAGGGAGTCAGGAAGGAATGGAGTGATTAGGAGTAGCTTGAACCTGAAGTCAGGAAGCACCCCATTCTCACTAACAGTCCAATCTGCAAGCACAGTGGCACCAGGACACCACCTCCTCTGAATGCTTTCCAGATTGTCTTAAAAAGGAACACCCACCATTGTTCAAGGCTTGCCACCTCAGCTGTTCCAATGATGAAGACCACACATCAGTCAAAAGGATTGTGGTTCTGTTCACAACTTAGATATCCGGCACTTACTGATTGACAACCTGGATTTAAGACAGTCATACTTGCCTTACTATTGCATATGGAAGCACATTTTAAAAACATCAACAACACAATCCTGAGATCGTGTGCCATACATCAAGCTTTGGCTTGTGTGGTGACCTTTTGTCACATAATCTAGTTGTGGATGTACCACCTTGAATGACATGTATGTTCATATCCTTGAGAGAGGCACCAATTCCTTCACTCATTTCAAAACAGAATGCAACTGTGGATGTAGAGCACTGTGGTGCAGTGTGTAAATGGCAGTATTGCGGTCAAGCCTCTGTTCAGGGATTCATATCACTGGGTCAAGGTTAACTCAGCCTTCCAACCTTCTGAAATTGGTAAAATGAGTATCTAGTCGGCTGGGTGGCAAAGTGTTCTTTGCATATTTATTTTGTCAACCGCCCAGAGAATGCTCCAGTGCTCTGGGAAGTAAGTCAAAACAACCAAGATATATACTGTAATTAAAAGACATCGTAGCATAAGGGAGGGGAAGCATCTGATAACTATTTAAATGTGAACTATTTAAGTATGAAGCTTTGCTTCTGTGTCTCTGTTATAAACAGGCAAGGGAAGCTACCCTGTCTGCAATGCTCTACTCTTGCAAAACATCATTAATTTTCCCCCTGCTATGCTCTGATATTCAAAATGTTACTGTGCTGATGGGCAATAATATTTCTTGGATCCAAAATCAATTTCTCTCCTATTTTTAGTGGGAGTAAAAATCTTATCTAAATGTCTAAATGTTATAGGCTAGCTCCTGTAGCCACAGGATATTTCTTGGCACCTCATTCAGAGAACACAAAGAGAAAATGTAAATGGTTTGATTAAAAGCAAGAAGACATCAAAAGATATTAGCAAAAAATGTGCACTTTGATATAACTGTATTTGCATAGTTCAGAATTCCAGGGTCTTTTGCATTCTTAAAATAGGGTTGATACTCACTGATAGAGATGGGCACGAAATGACCATTTTTTCGTTACCGTTCTCTGTTATTCGTTCCGTTATGTAACAGTACGAATAATTACCGTTGCGATGGGGCAGGCTCGAACCAAACAGAACCAAGAAAATTGGTTTCCGTTACTGGTGTCGTGCCGCTTGTGCAATGAAAAATGGAGCAGCGGAGGGCGGTGAGGTGGGATCCCAGCCCCCTGTCCAGCCATCTCCGATTGGTGAATGACAGCCCGCTGGACTGTCATTCAACAAGCGGAGGGCGGCAAGAGGGGCCTGGACCTGGCGGAGCCTCTTTGCCCCCTCCCTGCTGGAGCCGACACAAGACTTTGCTGGTATCACAAGAAGAGGTGGGATCTGAGTCCTTATGAGGGCTGGGCTCCGGGATCTCGACCTCTTCGTCAGCACTCAGCAGGCTTTGGAGGGGAGGACGTTGGAGCTTGGCTCGGAAGCAGGAGTGGAGGGTGTTGTTGGAGCATGGGGGGGTGCTGGGCAGCGGTCTGCTGAGGCGGTGGCTCCCAGGGCAGAGTGGTTCCCGGGGAGAAGGGACCCATTTAGGGCAGCACTGCATGGGGCTCCGGGGTAGCGACCTGATGGGGGTGGAAGACGGAGCGGGAGGGCGGCGCTTGGCAGTGCTCCGGGGGTGGTGGCCTGTTTTGGGTGGTGACTGGAGCAGCGCCCGGCTCCGGGAGGGCTCTCAATGGCCACGGGATCGCTCTCCCCGTAGGCTTGCCACTGGCTCCGGTGGCGCCCGGCCTCGGGAGGGCTCCCCATGGCTGCGGGATGACTCTCCCAGGAGGCTTGTCCTGGCTCCAGGAGGGCTCCCCACTGCCGCGGGAACGCTCACCTGGCCCGCATGCCTCCGGCTCTGGTGGCGCCCGGCCCTGGGAGGGCTCCCTGCGGCCGCAGCTTGCCGCACCCGAAAAATGAAGAAACGGAAACGAAGCGGGCCCCAGGGCCCGAATAACGAACACGAAACACCATTTTGGCATTTCGTGCCCATCTCTACTCACTGTCTGATACTCATTGCAGTTTTTCTATGCATAGTATTTATATGGATGAGTGTTCTCTGTCTCTTATTTTTCAATAACAGTCTCCCAAGAAACTCAGTCAAGCAAATTGGTGATCATTTCAGCACTAAAATGATGTGTGTGTGTGTGTGTGTGTGTGTGTGTGTGTGTGTGTGTGTGTGCCATGACTTCTGCCTGTGTTTTTATTTTTGGAAAAAGCAGAGTGAATTAGACCTTGAAGCTGGACTGAAATAACCTCTTTTATCACAATGCCAGATATATTACAGAGTATAATCATAGAATAGAATAGAATCATAGAATGATTCATAGATATGAGAGAATGTGAGAGTGATTTTGGTGGGGAATTATTTAGTGCCAGGATGAGAGTCTAGGAAAAAAGCTACTTAATAGACACCCTCTTGTGTCCATTAAAATCTCTTGACATCTGTCAGCTTCTGCTGAGTTATGTATAAGCAGCATATTGTCATACAATTTCATAAGATCCTGAACTTCTCCATTTGGACATGTTTTCCCCCACTGCAGAATCTTACACATGTTGTATTGCTAAGCTTCAAAAATGTTTGAGTAACATGATTAGATCTCAGAAACGTTAGAAATAAAGAGAACAATGTCAGTGTTGCCCGAAATGACTCTTGATAGTCAAAGCATAAGGAGTAGCATTCATCATGGAAGGTTCCGCATGTACTTGGGGATATCAGCAAAATGAGGTATCTTTATCCTTTGAAATGAAAAAGATGGTCCCTGCCCAAGAAGCCATTGCTGAAGGCAGAATAGCAAAGAAACAGAAGTTGGTCTTCTCTTTTCCTTCCAATTGGCAGCTATTTAACAGGGCAGAGGGATCATCTCAGAGGGCAATTGCCCAGATAATTGCCACTTGTCAGTTCTTTTCTGTTAGAGGACAGAGCAGTGTATACTGAAGTCCTAAAGTGTGTGTGTGTGTGTGTGTGTGTGTGTGTGTGTGTGTGTGTGTGTGTGTGTGTGTGTTGTTGTTGTTGTTGTTGTTGTTTGTTGTTGTTGTTACAGTCGTGACTGACTCTTCGTGATCCCATGTCCATGGAGTTTTCTTGGCAGGAATTACTGGAGTGGTCTTCCAGTTCCTACTCCAGAAGTCCTAAAGTAGCCTTTAGCTATTTTTTGCCTTAGATTTGGCTGTGGACCCTCTCCTATTGCAAGTGTTGAAGCACATATCAATTTCCTGTCCAGCTGCCGTCTGTAAACGGGTGTGCATGTGGGTGCGCATATGCATTTATGGGCCAATTTGTCCTTTGCCTCCGGTAGCAAAATAACTTCTGATGGGCCTATCTGACAAAGGAATTGAGTCTCAGAGAATAAGCAGCCAGAAAGTGGAAAAATAAGGTGAGTTGCCAAAACAACATATGCCATGTTGGTTCAGCATCCCCAGGTCATGAACCTCATTAGATTGTGACTCATTGCACAATCATTTCCATATTCTAGCTGTAAACGAAGCAGAACAGAGATGTAAATTCTGACTTGGTATGCGCTTGCTTGCTAAATGAGAAAGCATTCACGCAAAATTCTCCTGCATTCACTGCTAATAAATAAATAAATAAATAAATAAGGGTTAATCGAGAGATTCGTGAAAAATTAAATCTAGAATAACTTCTGCACTGTTGCATGGGCTATGATAAATAGAAGTAGCAGATGAGTTTGTTTTGCTCTTGCAACCTCTGTACTTAAGCTTGGAAAGAGAACGATACTCTAGTGACATGTTTCACAAAATAGGGAAGTCACAAAGCCACAGGCAGTAAGGAATACCAGTTCTCTCTGTTGAATAGTGCCATTTTCTCTCATTGCTGTTTTCAACACCCACATGATATATACACTGTCAATAGTCACAGGAAACACCATTACTCGTGTTGGCTGAAGGAACCACATAGTCAGATCCCTCACTGCATCTTGTTCAGTCTTCTTCAGTAAGTAAAAGACGCCACTGGATATGCTTATGGCTACCATGATCAATGGCTTAAGATGGTGGGTGCTTTCTTGTCTTTACTTCTGCCTGTTTCCCACTGAAACTCCCCCATTCCTACTTCTGGTCTGGGGCTGGTGACTGCTATGAGGCAATGTAATACGCACTTTTAAAATATCATAACCTCTATTATAACATTTTAATGGAATGGACTGGCCTGATGCTCCAGGATATCCTGATCCAAGCCAGCAAATGTAGGACCACACCTGTTTTATCTACAGCCTGTTAAATTAAACGAGAATGAGAGCAGAGAGGAGACAAGTTTCCTGGAATAAACAATTACCTAGGGAGTTAGCCTCATCCATATTGTAGGATATAAAACTTCTGGATGTATTGTGGGAACTAGGGAAAAGTGTGAACGGAGCTTTCTTTGACAACATTCTGAGAGGGAGATTCATGACTGGTGAATGTGAAATAGTAGTGAGTAGAGATGGGCACAAAATGTGAAAATGGTATTTCATTTCATTTTCCCCCATTTCATTTTGTTTCGTTTGAAATGATTTTTTTAAAATTTGTTATTTGTTTTGTTTCATTTTTCATTTTTTATTTATTTTTCCTTTTCTGACAACTCTGGCTGGAAGTTCAAGGCCGCTTCAATTTTCAGGGAGGCATAAGATCTTTTAGCCTCCCTGACTGCACGAACATAGCACTTGGTCAGTGCACAAACAGCAGCCCGATTATTTTTTGACCGGTCCTTTCTCCATCTGCTCTCAAGTCGTCTTCGTTCATTCAGAAAGGAAGCATGACTATTGGCTTTTCAATTAGCGAGACTCTTGTTTCTTTCCAAAGCTCACTCCATTCTGAAATTTTTCTGATTCCTGCTTCATAAATCACCATCTGTGTTGGTTCCATTTTAGCTGCTTCTGCTGATGTTACACCACTGACAAGTACCAAAATACCAGTATTTTGATTTTCAGCAACAAGGTTTGGAAGAAACATTTTTTTTCAGAACCCCTGAGCCAGCAGCTCACACATCTGACCTTACTCCTGTTGTAAGGTAGGTGTTTCCCCCTAAGACATGCAGTCTATTATGGTCCTTCATCCCATATTTCTCTACAGTTTTTTCCACTCCCCCTCCCCCATAAAGGCTATTACAATCTAGGTGAGTCTTCTCTGCACCATGGCAAACAGCACCATTCCTCCAACTGAAGGGTATTAGCAAAGAACTTGTGCATGAGCTATAATAATAATAGAGAGACTCTGGGGTAGCCTTTGGAACAGCAAAAATGCTCCTGGGGTTCCTCATACCATTCCCAGCCTGCATATTCCCTATTTCAGGTCCAGCAGACTTCCAAAGTTCTAAGTAAATGTACTTCTGAGTCTTGTTACTTGAGATCTTTACAGATGATACCATTGAACCCTCTACATGCAAAGCACAACCAAGTACAGTGGACCCTCGTATAACAAAGGTTTCTATAACATAAAATCTGTACAGCATAAAAAAATCCAGAGATAGGGTAAATTTGCTTAACAGAATCGCCTATGGGGAGAATCCGTACAACATAAAAATTGTCACGATTAGGGATTATTCCATTTTCAATGCATTCCTATGGGAAATTTGTATAAAGGAATATTTGCTTAACAGAATTTCATTTGGAATGAATTAATTCCTTTATTCAAGGTACCACTTATGTTATGTTATGTTATGTTATGTTATGTTATGTTATGTTATGTTATGTTATGTTATGTTATGGAAGGAAGCTGTGACTTCCAGCATGTATAAAGGCCTCCTAAACTAGCTATCTTACCCACCTCCAAGTAACAGAATCACTGGTACAGAACAAAGCTTGGATTGTGTGTGTGTGTGTGTGTGTGTGTGTGTGTGTGTGTGTGTGTGTGTGTGTGTGTGTGTGTGTGTGTGTGAGAGAGAGAGAGAGAGAGAGAGAGAGAGAGAGAGAGAGAGAGAGAGATGTCGTTACAGTCATGACCGACTCTTTGTGACCCCAGCTTGGAATAGCAATATTTAAAGGCAAATAACCTTCCTCAGATACCTCAGGGGTCACCATGGGACCTATGATAAATAAGCATCTCCACAGATGCTTGTTTAAAAGAAAATCGCTCTCACTACATGCAGACGTGCAGTGTGTGCAGAAAGTCAATTAAGTCTTCTGGAATCAATACCAGAGGGACAAGAGAGCAAATGTGGTAAAAGAACAAATCTGAAAGGAGTTGTAAAAGAAAGCGGTAAGGCCTCAAAGCTACACGCCAGCAGCTTGGTTTTTCAGAAGCTACCTAGGCATCTCCTGAAGCCATGCATGCAACCTCACACTGCCTCTGCAAACTGTATGCTGACAATGAAGTGTTTTCTTTCTCTTCGGGCTGCTCAGATATGACCATTAGAGATGGGCACGACCAGGAAAAATTACGTTTCGAGTTGTCGTGTGTCGGAGCCGGCCCGTTTCGGCTCGTTTCCGTTTTTCGTGAAATTTTTCAAAAATTTGTCATTTCGTTTGTCGGTTTTTCGTCTGTCGTTAGTACTGGTTTTTTGGGGGGCGGGCTCCTGGAGGCACCTCTGGGTGGGTGCCTCCTCTGGCCCGCCATGAAGGGAAAGCGGGCTCCTGGAGGCACCTCGTGGGTGCCTCCTTTCCTCACCCGCTACAAAATGGCATGCATAGCCAATTGGATATGCATACCATTAAGTTGCAGCAGCAGTAGCAGGCAGAGGCACCTATTTCGGGTGCCTCACTGCCTGCTGGAGAGCGAAGCGACAGTGTGAGTCACTGGACCCCTAAGGGCGCCCACTGTGACACACTAAGAAGGGAAGTGTACTTGCTGTAGTGCAATGCGAGTACACAGATCTGGCTGGCTTGGGGTTAGGGTTACTAGCGCAAGGGCTAGGATTAGGGTTACTGGTAAGGTTACTGGTAAGGTTAGGGTGAGTTACTGGGGTGCACCTCTGGGTGCCTCTCTGACCCACTAAGAAGGACAGTGTACTGGCGTATGGGTTAGGGTTAGGGTTCGGGTTAGGGTTCGGGATAGGGTTAGTGGCTTTTTATGCCCGACTGGCACATCCCAGAAGTCTCGGTCAAAACCTGGCCAAGTGGCCATGCAATTGGTGGATATGGCTCCAAAAATTTGCATGGTCCAATCCCATGGACAGCCCATCATTAATGCGCAGGTGTAAAAAAATAAAAATAAAAATAAAATAAAATAAAATCAATGGAGACATTTTGTTGCAAGAAAAACCCACTGCTGCTACTGTAAAAATTCAGGCAGTTTTAAAATAGCTATTTTCGCATGTTTCTGTGGTGGTTTGGTGTGTTTTTGGACCACGATTTCAAAATAAATATTGCGGTCGCCCCATTTTGGATCCCCCACCCGCACTGCATGGCATGGCGAGCGAGTTGGCGAGACGACGAGGATGTGCAGCCCTGGAGAGGAGAGGTGGGGAGGCCGGGGACCCCCCGCCCCCCAGAAACCACCCTTCTGGTAGGTGTCCTCACTGAGGCAGGCATATTTTCGCCTGCTTTTTTGGCCGGGAATCGGGTTTTTTTTAATTATTATTTTTAAAACTTTTTCCTGTGCCGCGCCGCTTGGCAAGTTGGCATGGGCAAGTGCGACTCGACGACGAGGATGCGCACTTTGCGCAGCCCAGGAGAGGAGGGGAGGGAGGCCGGGGACCCCCCCCCAGAAACCACCCCTCTGGTAGGTGCCCTCACTGAGGCAGGCATATTTTCGCCTGCTTTTTTGGCCGGGAATCGGGTTTTTTTTTTAACTTTTTTCCTGTGCCGCGCCGCTTGGCGAGTTGGCGTGGGCGAGTGCGACTCGACGACGAGGATGCGCCCTTTGCGCAGCCCAGGAGAGGAGGGGAGGGAGGCCGGGGACCCCCCCCCAGAAACCACCCCTCTGGTAGGTGCCCTCACTCAGGCAGGCATATTTTCGCCTGCTTTTTTGGCCGGGAATCGGGTTTTTTTATTTTTTAAACTTTTTTCCTGTGCCGCTTGGCATCGCGCGATCACTGCGATGCCAGGAACGACCACGAAAAATCAGACCCAATTTTTCAAGTTCAAGTTCGAGTTCTGGCAGAGTAATTGTTGTTACCATTTCCGTTCCGTAACGGAAACGAGAAACGGAAACGGAAACGAGAATTTCGCCAAGTCGTGCCCATGTCTACTGACCATCTTTCTGATAATGCAAGTTTCTTATATTCTTACTAACAACACATCTATCATGTACTTTGTAGCTGATTTCTGGTGTCTTGTCTAACTGCTACTAATCAAATTATTTATATAATTGCAGAAAGTTGGCTTTTGGCCTTGTTTAATATGAAAGGTACTTCATATTCTTCAAAAAGGCAGGCAAAGACTTATTGGCTGCCAAGGAAGGGCTTTTAACAGGTGGTGCTATACTTTGTTCAAACCGCTGTTCTTAGGTCAGTTGAATTTGCTTGTCAGTCCATTGCCTTAAACCCACTATGAGGCTAAAGGTAGCTTTAAGGTGTTCAGCGTCTCCCTCTAGCCTTTGCACCCCTCTTCAGGGTGGAAAACTAGCTATGGAGATTTTTCTCATTTTCTAGAGAAATTTTATAGTGTACACGGGAGAGCTGCAGGAGAGGTTGAAATAACACCACTCCCACATTGCAAGCTGTCTTTCTAGAGGCAATTAAACTCTTGGATACCAGCCACTGTGTTCTAATATTAAAGTTGGTTTAACTGTGCTTCAGCTAGCTAAATAGTGTAGTGAACTGGCAGGGTTAGGAGTTCAATTCCCCACTGGGCCTTGTAGGAAGATAGCCAGCCTGTGTGGCTTTGAGCACGCTCTGAAAAAAGAAATGCCAAATCATTTCTGAATAGTCTATACCTCAAAAACCATGGAAAATTGGAATCAACGTTATGGCACTCGGTTATTATAATTGCACTTCAACATTATGAATAATAGTACTATATGTCCCTGTTTCTCTTTCAAATAGAAAGTAATTTTAGAGAAATGCATCATCTTAAAATTACAGATGGAAATAAACAGCCAATAGTTTAGCTTTGACGCAGCAGCAAGGTGACGCCAGCATCAGTGAAGCTTAAGATTTTCGTGGAAGAGAATTCTGCATCTAGAGAAGCACAGCAAAAGAAGACACTTATACCAATTTGGCTCAAAACCCGCAAGCCCACATTTATGTCAAGCCTACTGTAAGCAGAAATAATAAGTAGGCCTTTGTGGTGTTGATTCTCAGTTTTATTCTGAGTCACCTTAAGATCCAGCCTGAATGTGAGATGAACTAATGAGTTAGCTAAACATTGTAGCCACCAATTATCAATGCTTTTTGAAGTGATTTTATCCGTTGCAAATAGAAAGGGGAGGAGGAGCAAAAACTCCATGCAAGAGCATCAGCTGCTCAAAAGAATACATGTTTTCTGACCGTTGGTTAAGCACATTCTTTTTGATGAACCTCACCCCAGCAGAATATGGACAGATCATTTCTACAAGTCATTTAGCATACTGTAGTTAAGTTTCAAGTTCACCCCCAGCCATTCTTACGATCTTTTTAAAAGCATCCCTGAATTCATATTTCTAAATGTGTATCTAAATTGTATTCTTAAAAATCTGAATGCAGTAGCCTGCATTTGACCCATGTGTATATCCCTTCTCACCAAAATAGTAGAGGGTTACTAGACAGCAAGTTCATAGGTGCGCCACAAATCAAAAGGGTTCAGTCCAATTTCTATTGTGATTACCTTTATGCCAATTTTTATCTTATCCTATTTGGTGTGGTGGCCATGCCATCAATGTTTTGTGGAGCAGCAGCAAATTTGGTAGAAGTAGGAAGGCGAAAATATGGGAAAAGGAGAGGTCAACAGAGCCTGGAGCCATGTGTTGCCTAATTGTTTTAAGCATTGAAAATACCCACTTAAAATGGAATTTAATGTCTCAATTTTTGACACTTGGGAAAGGGCACATCTTCCCCATGCGATAATATTTCTCTGAATAAAAATTGCCATTTCACAGTTGGAATTAATTCCATAGGGTACAACACATCCTATACCTATGCATTTTCCTGTGGGAAGGTAATGAGAGGTTGGGTATGCAGGATTTAACCAGGTAAACAGTACAGGGAGTAAAAGGTAATCTTCCTTCTGAAATGAATTCCCAAGCACCTGCTGTTAACACTGCAATAAATTACAGAAGAGCCTCTTCTCAGCTGCCCAATGGCATACCTGATCTGTTCATACATTAGTGTTGTTGAGTTGCTGATGTGAAATTCAGAGCTACATCATTCAGTGGCTTCTCTCGTGAAAACGACTACAGACCTTTTCAGGGGACAACCAAACCAATGGTGTTCCATCCACACTGTCTGCAAAGTGTACATAATTAGCCTCTGCCCACACAATTCCGATTTTTCAGAAATTTCAGTGGGATTAGCTGTGCTAGTCTCCCTCAACAAATGGTCTTATAGCACCTCAAAGATGGACAAGTTTTATTTGACAAGAACTTTGTAATCAGCCCACTTCATGCCTTGATGAAGTGGGCTCCAGTCTGTGGGAGCTAATGCCAAATAAATCTAGCTAATCTTTAGAATGTCACAAGATTTCTAGTAGACTTTTTTCAGATTATCAGACTACATGGGCAGAGTCTACACATATGTATTTTAGAACCTGTGCCAATTTTATGCATAGGTTTAAAAAGGCTCACAGAATTCAGAGGAAGGAACTGTGATCCTGGACTTTAGTGGACGACTACTACTACTACTACTACTACTACTACTACTACTACTACTACTACTACTACTACTTTTGTGGTCCTCCTTTAACCTACCCTATCTTGCCTGGTTTTAGAGAGCTAAAACATTTTTGAGGAGGAAGCTTGGGTACAACTGTTATCAATCAAGTCTGAAAAGTAATTGACTCTAGTAACTAGGATCCCCCCCACCCAAACAGGCAACTTCAGAACTGAGGAATGAGAAAGGAAAACCAAAACCTAAATGAGGCTTGTTGTGGTAGTGTTCTCTTCTTAAAACAAGATTGCTTTATAGTCAGCAATACTAAGTTACTGAGTGTGGAAAACCATGCTCATATGTGTTGATTCCCTTCATCACAAGGCCAGGTGGCATCAATGTATGTGTGGGGTAGGTGGGACAGCAGATGTCATAGAGACATCTTGTTGTCTTTTTCTTATTTTGGAATCCTTGTCATCTCTATATGTTGCAAAGGAACACTTGGTCCAGTCCACTATGCTATGGTGTTCATATCGGACAGAGACTAATAGACCAATCCCCACTTTAGCCAACACAGAGATATAATGGTATTAAATCAAGAAAGTATGGAGGAGGAGCAATATGTTGCTGCTATCTGAAGGATTAATATTTGTTTCTGTTCTGTACCATCTAGTAAACAACTAGGAACCCCCCCCCCAAAAAAAACCCAGAAAGATTAATGAAACGGCACACATTTTCCCTTTAGTCCTCAAAACGGGAGGAGACAACAAAAGTAAAATTCCTTGTTGTATGTATGATGCACTGCAGATAGTCATAAGGGAACAGCTTTTGGGCAGGATGTTCATATATCATTAGAAGCTTTCTTGTTTTTTTGGGATTTACCTCAGATCCAGGCCCCATAAAATATAAACTGGAATTCATGAATCAGGCATTCTTTAGTCCCTAATGGTATAAGGGAGGGACAGTGAATCTGATTCTTTTTGTATGTTGCTGGACAGCAATTTTTATCATTCCTCATCACTAGTGATACTAGCTAGGATGATGGGAATTGCATTCCAACAACATTTATAAAGACATCCATCCCCCACTTAAGCTGTAAAGGAAGTGCTCGGCTACTTCACAAAATAAGGAACAGAAGTTACAGCTTTACAATGTCAAATCTAGGGCAGGGATGAAAGGTGAAGATTGGGGACTGAGAGATGACAGAAACAGCATAGACAGGAGAGGAGCATGCTCCCTACATTTCCCCTTTAAAAGGGAAACAAGAAGGCCACAATCATTGCCCTTTTCAAGAGTGTGACTACCCAGCAGGAAAAATGCAAAAGGATTCTCCCTGAAGTTGTACCCTGGATTAATTAGCTTCAGCTGACCAGGCAGTGGAGGAAATCAGCCTTGTTTGCAGCTTGATAATTATTTGGATCATCTGCTTCCTGCATCTGATGCTTCTGTCTGCTTGTTTCCCTCTTCCATTTTCCTTTTCTTTCTTTCTTTCTTTCTTTCTTTCTTTCTTTCTTTCTTTCTTTCTTTCTTTCTTTCTTTCTTTCTTTCTTAGACTTGCTGTTCTTTCACTAGGCCAACTAGGTAACCAGAGAGGAAGGAAGGAAGGAATCGGCAGCAAGACATACAATGAATGTTTTCATTAAGGGGTGAAAAAGTTTGGGAACCTCTGATGAAAGCCTTGTTTCCAGCTTCTTAAGGTAGGTCTGCTCTGTTCTGGCTATCCAGATTTGCAGGAGTCAGAGTCAGAAAAAAGCTGTCTTAAAACTTCCTCCCCTCTTTTTTCTCCTTTGGTTAGTTAGTTGTTCCAGCACTAGATTGGCAAGTCTTTGAAAGAAAGGGAAGGGAAGGGAAGGAAGCAGACCTAGCCATCAGGTGTAGGGAAGAGAAGATTCAAATGGGATCCAGTTTCCCTGCTGCCTTGCTTCTCTCATTATTGCTGCATCAGCAGCTTCGAATAAAATGCCTACATTCCCCTCTACCTTGTCTCAAGTGAACTCAGTGCCTGAACCTATGTAAAGACTTTCAGTATATATTAGAGATGGGCACGAAATGAACTTTTTTCATTTCCATTATTTGTTATTTGTTTCGTTACATAACATTGTGATGAAATTGGAACGAACCGAACAGAACCCCAAAAATTAGGTTGTTACATTTCATTTTTCGTTAATGGCAACGCGCAATGAAATGAGCTGTTTTAAATGTTAAAAAACGCCCTGGGCATCCATAAAAATGCAGCGATAATTATTTATACTGTCTGATAATACCTACCGGGGGGTTGGGGTCCTTAAAATGTTTGTTTTTGTCTTCTCCCATCGTGATGTATTTTTCTTTTCCCTTTAAGGATGACAAAATGGATGTTGCCAGCCACAAAATGGAGGCAAGCCATGTGATGGGATCATGTAAATTCTTGGACAACTTCAAATAATAGCATGCCCAGCTTGCAGACTGGGCATGTCTGGCAGCCACAGAGGGCATAAAAAGCTCTGGCAGCCCCCATCCTCCTTGCAGTCTCCGGTGGGAGTTAAGGTAGGATTGCTGCCTCTGCGACTCGTTATTTTCACTTTAGGCCAGCGAGGCAGGTGTGTGTCTCTGTGTTCCTGCCGGCTGCAGCCTGGCTCTTAGGGGAGAGAAATAAGAGATTTCTCTCTAGCTTCAGTCCTGCAGTCTCCCTGTGTGTGTGTGTGCGTACCTCTCGGTGAGTACCCTCCCCTGCCCCGCAGTGCAGTCACTCTGCGGCTGCCTTGCACCCTGGGCAATGCCCGCCGCTGCCTTTGCAGCCTCTCTGCATACCTAGTCTATACTGTGTCTCTGCCAGCATCAATTTTTTTAGTGTTTTCCCTCTGGTCTGGGGCGTTGAGGGATGCCCGTGCACTGAAATGCTTTAAAAATTGAGCCAAAAGTGGGTAAAAATGAAAAATGAATAAAGGAATAAACGAAAATGAATTTTTTCAAAAATTCACAAAGAATGAAAATGAACCAAAACGGACCCCCTCAATGGAAAACGAAAAACCAAAATGCCATTTTTTGATTTGTGCCCATTATATATATATTTGTATGTATGTATGTGTGTGTGTATATATATACACCTCCCGCTTGCCTGACATCTGGAAACTAGCCCTGGCCAACAGACGAGCCTCTGTCACAAAGACTGACACCAGGTCCAAAAGGACACAAGATGCCACCACCTTCCATCCACACCAAACACAAACCCAGACCCTTCCCACAGATGAAACGAAACCACCATCCAATAACAAAACCACGACTGCACCATCTACTGCTACACCCCACTCCAGTCACCACATGGAGCACACTTACACACGCCAAAAAACATTGGGAGACCACAGACACGTAGCCAGACCAAAATGAATTCACAAGACACAGGACCCCACTCCACCAAAGCCCAGGATG
>JAWVWN010004391.1:0-21893 GCA_037367305.1 Phrynocephalus vlangalii
CTTTAGGATTAAGATGTGAAATCTCCCCCAGAATTCCAAAAGTTCCAGAGCTGTAGACTAAACCCAGAAAGCACACCTGAGTTCGAGAAACGCAGCAGTGCTAAGCTTCCAGGAGAAGCGGGCCCTTTAATTTTCCACTCTCTAGCAAAGTGCTTTTGGTTCTTCTGGCCCAAGAAGAATAAAGGAACATAGGTGAGCTTCTTACCGGGTTTAAAAGCCCCTTGTTTATGCTCTCCCAGATGTTTAAAAGTCCAGCTGCTTTGCTCCCTTGCGCTCAGGGCCCCTTCCTACCTGAGCAGAAAACAAACTTGCCCCCAGATGTTATGAGTTTTCCTGACCCGAGCCCCCCTAAAATTGAAATCAAATTCAGAATCTGAGCTGAAGGACAGCATCTGGCAGGGTTCCTGCTTTTTTGGAAGCAAAGTGCATAAAAAGTCATGTCCCCCAGGCATTTTTAATTCTCAATTTCTCCCATAGTTCTGCTCCCCTTTGAAAATTGGGGCCTGAAAGGACTTTTGATTGTTGGACTAACTGCTTAACACCATTTATTTAAACCCAAAAAGCAAATTTACCATATATTGTTCTGTTGAAGGTTTAAATTTTTTTTGAGGGTTTTTAAATTCTGTAAGGACAGTGTGGGCCCAGTAGATGGTGGCAGTTTGGGTTGGCACAGCTGGGGGGTTTGTCTTGGATCTTGGTGTTGTGTTGTTGTGGGGTGCTTTGGTAAGTGGGGTCATTCTTACCAGGCAGGTAGGCCCGGCTTGTTGGCGACTGCTTCCTTGCTTTTTCGTTGTGCCTCCAGGACCCGAGGCTGTTGTGCCAGGTAGATGGCACTGAACCCTATTGTTGATTTGAAAGGGATAGCTAGTGCCTTCACGAGATGGAATGATTTTTCTTTCTCATATGTTTTGTTTCTTTTGGCATCAACAGAGGTTCTGTTTTTTTTGCCGTTGTATTTGTGGAAATTTTTAGGGGCCCTTTGGGTTTCCCTAAAATACAAATGGGGAAATGACAGGAAACCCAGAATCACTTTCTTATCATCAAAAAAAAACAAAATGAAAGCAGCCCCCCCAAAAAAAAAATAAATAAATATTGAAATGGAAGCCATATGAAAATTTTAACCCTGGCCCTCCTTGGTGCAAATTAAGTGTATCCCTAGTGATGAGGGCCTTAAAAATTGAACCCAAATAATTTATTATTTAGTTTATTTTGAAAATTTTTCCCTTTCCTTTCTCCTTTAAAAGGACGCAAGGCAAGCTTACATCCGGAAAGCAATATTTAAAATAGAAAAAATGAGTGTAGAACTATGGTTTAATAATTAAAAAATGGAGTTAAGTACTAAGAAAAGAGTATCAAAAAGAGTTTACATTATTAAAAAACAATATTGGGTAAATAATAAAAAAGTAGAGATGGGCATGAAACAAAAAAATTTGCGTATCATTTCATTTTGTTTCATTTTTCATTTCATTTTGTTTATTTTGTTTTTAACAATTTTTAACGAATTTCTGAAATGAAACAAGCAAAATGAAATGATTTGTTACGCTATAAAAAGGCTCCCTGGGTCCCGAGGCACCAATTTTTGGGGGGTAGCATTGTGGGGCTCTTACCTTTTAAACCCCACAAATTTGGATGGTTTCGGTTCAGGGGGCTGAGTTATTCAACTCCCAAAAAGGGGTCCATCCCCGTTTAATTTTTTATCCAGACTTTCAGAAATCTTTATCTGGATTTCAGAAGGAAAAAGCCTATATAGTCCAGATTCTGTCTCACACAGTGGATATCTTTCTTCAAGGTATTCCCAAGTGATGCCTTCCCCCACTTATGATTCCCCGCAACCCGGATTGGAGTTCCCGAAATTCTCCAACGAGAGGTTGTCCTTAGGTACAATAATGATAGTCATTGATACCCTTGTTCTCCATGAACTTGTCCAACCTTTTTAAAGCTGTCAGGGCTGAAGCTGTCACCACTTCTTTGGCGGGAATTCCATAGACTAGTGATCCTCTGATGAAAAAGTACTTTGTCCTATTTGTTTGAGATCCAGCACCCAAACATTTCATGGAAGCCCCCTTGTTTTTAGTGTTCTGCAATGGGAAAACACTTTATATTTTAAATTCCTAATATTCTGGTTGCCCCCCTCTTCACTTTTTTAAGTTCCATAATATCCTTCTTCAGCAATGGTCACCAGTACTGTACACAATACTCCAGATGGGGCCTCACCATAGATTTATAAAGTGGCACAATGACACTTGCTGACTTATTTTCTATACCCTTCCTAATAATCCCTAGCATTGAGTTTGGCTTTTTCACTGCTGCGGCACACTGGCTTGACAGCTTTATTGAACTGTCCACCAGGTAACCAAGGTCCCTTTCCTGGTTTGTTGCAGGGAGTTCATACCCCATAAGTTCATAAATGTAAGTGGGTTTTGCAATTTTGTTTGTTTTTGTTTTGCTCCAACGTGCATCATTCTGCATCACTCTGCACTTACTAATGTTGAAGCTCATTTGCCACTGGTTTGCCCACTCCCCAGGTGTCAAGATATCCCTCTGGGATCACTGTTTTCAAGTATATAACTTTCCAATTACAAATAATTTTTCCTTCATGATTTTTTTTGCAGTTGAATAACTCAGTCCCCTAAACCCCAAACCTCTCCAAATTTGGAGGGCTTACAGGGAAGAGTCCCAGTTGCCTCTAGGATAAATTATTTCATTTTTGGAGAAAACATAGCGATTCATTTCATTTTGTCACGAAATACGTTCTACCATTTCATTTTGTAACAAATCAATTCATTACATTTAAAAAACCCATAGTGTTTTGTTTTTCTTTTGGTGCCCATCTCTATGAATAAGAAAATATTTTAAAAGGAAGAAATAACAACCTGAAAGATGGTCAACTCAAGAAGTATTAAAGACCCAGTCAGAGCAGTAATGCATAAAAACCTATCTAAAGGTCACTTGTGTAGCCAGCCCTGTGGCCAGTCATTCATGCAGCCAATCACTGAGGGAAAGCTAGCCTTAAGCGAAAGGATTTTTCCTCATTTCAGAAGAACATTAAAGATGGGGCAAGTCTGGCATCCTGCAGGATTGCATTCAAAAGTCTGGGGCAGCAATATAGAAGGTCCTCTCCTGTGTCCCCATCAGATGCACCTCAGAAGGTGGTGGGACCAAGTGGAAGGCCTCAAGTGATGATTCTAACACCCAAGCTGGTTCATAGTAGGAGACATGGTATTTGAGATCATTTGGACTGGGTCATTTAAGGCTTCATAGGTTTTTTTATTTATTTTATTTATTTATTTTTATATTTATATCCCGCTTATCTTTCGTTCGAAACTCTAAGCGGCTTACACGGCGAACAAGCGCAATAAATACAGAACAGTAATATAAACATAACTAATTAAGTAATAAGCAATAAAACCCTTGGCATCCAAAACAACAGTACAATAACTATAAGCCAAGCGTGCACAAACAAAGTACACATAAGCATGGCCGCTTGGACATTAAGATGGCAGGACCTCCAGAGAGAAAAAGACCAAACAACAACAACAACAAAAAAAATCAGGGTTCACCAAAGGCCTCTCGAAATAAATAAGTTTTTACAGCTTTTCGAAAGGCCAGCAGGGACTCTGCAGAGCGCACTTCGCTAGGAATGGAGTTCCATAAAGACGGGGCTGCCACCGAGAAAGCCCGGTTCCGGGTGACCGACTTACGGGCCTCTCGAGGGGTGGCAACCCGCAGCGAGTGCGCTCGCGCCTGCCGAACTGGACGGGCCGAGGTGGATCGCTGAGCGATACGCTCTGCCAGGTAGTCCGGTCCCAAGCCATGGAGGGTTTTATAAACTAAAACCAAGACCTTGAATCTAATCCGGGCCGCAACGGGCAGCCAATGCAAGCGGGCCAGGGACTGGGGTGATGTGATCATAACGACGCACACCAGCCACCAGCCTGGCCGCCGCATTCTGAACCCGCTGCAGACGCCGGAGAAGAGTCAAGGGCAGCCCCATGTAGAGGGCGTTGCAGTAGTCCAGCCTCGAGATCACCAGTGCCTGGACCACTGCTCTCAGAGAGTCACCATCCAGGTACGGGCGGATCTGGGCGATTTGGCGTAGATGGTAATACGCGCCCCTGGTCACCGACGCCACCTGGGCCTCCATGGTAAGCGCCGGGTCCAGGACCACACCCAGATTCCGCGCCCTCTCCACAGGCCGGAGGGAAACTCCCCCCAGAGAGGGAAAAGGGCCACCGTACCCAGACGGCGAACCCCCAAAGAACATGACCTCCGTCTTCCCGGGGTTGAGCCTAAGCCTGTTCGCCCCGGTCCAGGTCAGCACGGCATCCAGGCACCCATCAAGGATCCTCACAGCTTCCACTGCAGAGGTGGAAAAGGAGAGATAGAGCTGCGTGTCATCAGCGTACTGATGACTGCACACTCCAAAACTCCTAATGACCCCAGCCAACGGCCTTACATAGATGTTAAACAGCAACGGCGAGAGCGACGACCCCTGCGGGACCCCACAAGGGAGAACCCACGGGGCCGACAACTCCCCCCATGCTGAACATACTGGGGACGGCCCTCCAGGAAGGATCGGAGCCAACTGCGAGCAGTGCCCCCGATTCCAACCTCAGAGAGCCGATCCAGCAGGATACCGTGGTCGACGGTATCGAAGGCCGCTGACAGATCCAGGAGGACCAACAGGGTAGAGCAACCCCTGTCGGCCGCCCGGAGCAGGTCATCTTGCAGGGCGACCAAAGCTGTTTCGGTCCCCCGACGGGCTTGAACCCTGACTGGCAAGGATCGAGGCACTGCCGATCCTCAAGGTACGACTGCAGCCGGACCGCCGCCACCCTCTCGATGACCTTGCCCATGAACAGGACATTAGCAATCGGACGGTAGTTTCCCAAATCGTCCGCCGCAAGGCCCGGCTTCTTAAGAATGGGCTTAACCACCGTCTCCTTCAGGCGGGAGGGAAAAACCCCCTCGCCAAAAGAGGCGGTGGCGATGGCAGAAGCCCATTCGGCCATAGTCCCACTGGCAGCTTTAATAAGCCAGGAAGGGCAAGGGTCGAAAGGAGTGGACGCCGGCCGGCAAAGCGCCATAGCCTCAGAGGCCTCGACAGCAGAAACAGGCCCAAGCTCCTCCAACCGAGGCGACGAAGGCGGACCAGCAACCGGGGATGCCGGGGCAGTGCTACCGCAACTGGAGTCAAAGCCGGCACGGATGGCCTCAATCTTTGATCTAAAGAAGGCTGCAAAATTCTCACTACTGAAATCAGTAGGAGGAGGCCTAGCCAGACTAGGATTGGTGAGGTCCCGAACCACCCGGAAGAGCTCCGCCTGGCGGTTCGAGGCCTCACCAATTCTCACGGAAAAAAATGATGACTTGGCTTCCGTGATCGCGTTGGAATAGCGACTAGTCTGGGAATCAACAGCAGCCTTGCTACTAGCCGTCCGGGTTTTTCTCCAGCTGCGCTCTAACCTTCTCCTCACCTGCTTCATTGCCCGTAACTCCCCCGTGAACCACGGAGAAGTCCGGGCTCGGCACCGGAGAAGGCGCTTGGGGGCGATCCGGTCTATGGTGTGGGCAGCTGTCTCAAACCAATGGTTAGCCACAACCTCGGCCGGAGCGCCAGTCAGTCCACCAGGAAACTCCCCGAAGACCTCCTGGAACCGCTGAGGGTCCATGAGCCTACGGGGACGGCCAAAACGAGAGGCCGCTGGTCCCCGTGAGGGGGAGCCGCAATCGCCAGGGAGAAAGAAAGCAGGTGGTGGTCCGACCATGACACAGGTAGGGAGTAAGATCCCCCACCTCGAGACTCGAAATCCCCGACATGGAGGAAAACACCAGATCCAGGGTATGGCCAGACCTGTGAGTGGGACATACAACATGCTGGGACAGACCCATGGAAGCCATGGTTTCCATGAATTCCAGAGCTGCACCGGAAAGTCCACCGCCAGCGTGCACATTGAAGTCACCCGCCACCAAAAGGCGCGGGGACCTCAAAAGTGCAGCCGCGATGAACTCCGCGAGCTCTGGTAGGGATTGGGCTGGGTTGCGGGAAGCACGGTAGCCCAGCACAATGCCAAATCTGTCCCGCTGCCCCACCGACAAGTGAAGGCATTCTAGACCCTGGCTAACCAATGTCGAGGTCCTGCTAACATGAAGAGAGTCCCGATGGACGATGGCGACTCCCCCTCCCTTCTGACCCCCCAACCTTCCCACCCCCTGAACCAGATACCCAGGCGGGCAAAGCTGGGAGAGCGAAGCCCCCCATCATCGCCCACCCAGGTCTCGGTAATGAATGCCAGGTCAGCCCGCCCGTCAGAGATGGTATCATATATGACGAGAATCTTATTGTGGACTGACCTGGCATTCAACAGGAGACAGGAAAGGCCGGGGGCGCTGGAGGAGTGACTCCTGGACACGTGGCAGGGAGCCGGGGGGTCAGAACGAGGGACAGGCACAAGTTGCCTGACCCGTGTTCTTCTTATCCGACTAACCCCACGGCTACAAGCGTACCGCCCACGGCCCGACACAGTCAGTATATGAGTCCCTGCACACATGGCGGTCCCTGGAAGGGGGAAAAAAATGAATAAATGAAAATGAATAAAAAATAAAAAATAAAATGAAAATAAGAATAAGAAAATTAACAAATTAACAAATTAACAAATCTAAGGTACAATATAAAATCTACCACTAAAACCCACCCTCAATAATGACACCCAAATTGCACCAAATATAGTAAACAATAACAGACAAACAATAACTAAATGATTATTTAAAAAAAAGAAGAAGAGGTACAGTATAAAATTTACCACTCTAAATCTACCATAGAGTGCAACCGCCAGAGGAGATGGAGTCATAAATGAGGCTAGATAGGGAGAATGGGGGGAAGGACTTCAGAACACAAATAATAAGACTAAAGAAGAGGGAAAAGGGGAACCCCCAACAGTCCGCGGCACGGCCCGCCGCCCAGAGAGGGAACCAGCGGGTGAGCTGTCGCCAATCAATTGGCGGCGGCGGCGGCATGTCAGCTGCTCGCCGGCGGCCGTCCTGTCACCAGAGTTGGTGATCGGTGGCAGATCCACAGGGCCAGACTACCACCCCCAATGAATCCAGCGGCAGCACGCCAAGGCCGACCCGCCACCCGTGAAGATGGTTCGAGACAAACAGGTGGCGACTGATGGAAGCGCCCAACACCACTAAGTTCACTCTCAGCAGGGTGGCATTGAATTGTGCCCAGAAACTGATTGGCAGCCAGTGGAGCTGCTGTAATTAGTCTCAGATTTTGGTTTTTGTTTTTGATCCCTGTAATTAGTCCCAGAAAGCAATCTGGCTGCTGCATTTTGTACCTGCTGAAGTTTCCTGAGTCTTTCCATCAACAGCCCCACATAGAGCAAGTTAAAGTAAGCCAGCAGGGAAGTAACTACAGCATGTATGACAGCAGCCAGATTCGGTATCTTCAGAAATGGATGTAGCTGGAATACTAATTTTAATTGTGCAAATGCACTCCTGGCCACTGCTGAAACCTAGGAATCCACGCTCAGAGTTGTCACAATGCATATTATTTCCAGAAATAAACTCAACATCAATGTTAGCCATTGAACGGATAACACACAGACGCCCATAAATAATCTAAATCATAGAATCGTAAGAGGGCTATAAGGTTATAGAGTCCATCCCCCTGCTCAATGCAGGAATCTATATCAAAGCAGATCAGACAGATGGTTGTCCAAGTTTCTCTTTAATACCTCCAGCGCTGGAGCATACTCACAATGTTTCATGTAGACATTTGTTCCCAGAGAGAAAAATCTCATGCATTATATCTGCACTCATTTACAGTCTTTCTCCCGGTGGTGTTGCTAAAATAAAAAGGTGTATTCTCAGTTATTATATCCTAGATATCTTAAAGAAAGAATGCTGCACAAATAAATAAATGAAAATAATAGTTGCAGCTACAAGTATAGAAAGAAGATGTGTTTCTTTAAGAGGCAGATTTTTTTTTAGAAAATGTAAACAAATAAACTAAATGGGAAAATTAATGTGCACTTGTGGCTCAAAAACTAAAATAAGAGCTAAGGCTAAAGTTAAAATGTTAGTGCACAAGAAAAACCCAAAAGTTCCATAAAAGTAATAGTACTTTAATTTTTAATCAACTTAGACTAAAAATCAACTATGCAACTAAAAGATTAAAATATTTTTATTGGACCATGGAAAATTCTCCAAATAACCAGAAACCTATTTGTCTGAAATATAATTGCTTCCAGTCTGATTATAAAAGTGGAAATCTGCATACCTAGACAAGGGTTGGGAAAAGGTACAATCATGTAGAAGGAGAAAAGTATTCATTTGATAATACCTTTCAGAACACCATTCCTAAAACTCAATATTTATCACCTCATTACAGAGATTCTGTGAAACTTTGTGACAGATTACCAGGGACTCTTACTCCAGTGTAGCATTTTCTCTCTCTTATACTTGCCAATTGCCATGAGAAAGCTGCAGCATCTGCATTATACCATTGACCTCTCAAATGATAGACACAGGTGGCTTGAGGTATTTTATGTAACATGGCCATTATCATCACTATCATTACATATTAATGTGAGTTTGTGAAATGTCAGTTTCATTTTTCATAGCCTAGCCATTTCCTTTGGAATTTGACTTCGACACAGAGAACTTCATGAAACGTGCGAGCTCTCTGGTGGTTCTTCTTTCCCATTTAAGATTTTGCTGGGTTTTAGGTTAATTTTCTTCAGGTGCTCAGCTAAGTGTAGAGAGATAGACCTAACCCCATAGCTATGACTAAGTAAGCAACAGCCACTTTAATTTTAGCCTTTATGGTCCCTTGTCTACCCATTCAAGGACTATCTACTTCAGCTTTCTGTCTCTCTGCTGCAGTAAAGAAACCTGCATTGGCCAAAAGCCAATACATTGGTCAAAACCCAGTTGCTTAGTTATGCAAAAGGTGTACATTTGAGCAGTGAATTGCCACAGCTTAAGAAATCTCTGTAGACCGATCTGTTGCATGTTGAGTCTGGAGTATAGTCATAAGCAATGGAAAAAGAAAAAGGCAACGTTGCAAAAAAAAAAAAAAGCCAGCAGGAAGAATTTTTTAAAACATGAAATGGGGTGGGGTGGGGTTCAGATAATTGAAGCCATATTTCTGATATGTATGTGGTGTACCTCGCATCCTGCACATGAAATACAAAACATCTACAACACATTTACACACACAAGCATTCGATTGGTTGGATTCTAAAGTGTAATGCTAAATGAAATCTGCAGATTTTGAGAAATGAGCAAACATCTCTGCTCGGATTCATTTCCTGAATAATTCAGAATCTGAATCACATCCCTACTATAGCTATTCTCTGTGGTTTTCCTTAACCTCCTTTTTAAGCCTTCTAAGTAGAGATGGGCACAAAACAATTTTTTAAATTGTTTCATTATTCATTATTCATTTCATTACCTAACAAAATGAATAACGAACTGACCCATCAAAGAAAAATGAAACAAAACAAAATGGAAATTTCCACTTTGTTCATTTCATTTTTCATTTTCCCATAGGAATCCATTGTGTCAAGCCCCACACACAGAACACACACACAAACAGGGTTCAGTTCTTTGCCAAGATCTTTAGTTGAAAGCCAGGCAAGTTCAAGTCTGTTGCTAACAATCAAGTGCCAGATAAATAACAGAATCCAACTCCCAGCAATTAACAGTCCAAGTCAAAACCAGAATATCTCACGGAAACCAGACACCAAACCCAAGGGAACAGATCAAGCCGTGGTCCAGGAAGCCAGTCCAAAATCAGGAAACAGAGCCAAGGTCACAGACAAGAATGTGGTTGCAAGTTCAAATGATGCGTTGCTCCCCCAGAGAGCTCAAGGTGAGCTTACCAGCTTTATCCCAAAACAAGGAACACACCCTGACTTCTGGAAAGGCTCCTGCTAGTACTCAGGGCTTCCCAACCTGATTCCCCGTCTAGCATCAAAGACCCTTTCCCTAGCTCTCCTGGTAGCACATCTTTGCAGAATCCTGCTCATAGCCCTTCTAGGGGGAGAAGATATCTTTTCAGCTGAGTCATCAGACCCAGCTGCCTGCTGACTTGAGCTGCAAGGCTCCTCCAGCAGCTCTTCACCATTTGACCCCCCCAGACACAGGTTCTGTGACAGGCAGGGTCTTGGCACTATCCCCCTCTTCCGATGGGCCAAGCCTATCAGGTAACTGTCATGGAATTGTTGAACCAACTCAGGAGCATGCAAGTTGGACGCAGGTTCCCATGACCGATCTTCAGGTCTATAACCTTCCCAGTCTATCAAATACTGCAATCCTCCACTGTGTATTCGAGCATCCAAGATTTGACGGACTTCATATTCTTCTCCTTCTCCTAAAATCGGTGGACGAGGTTCAGGAGTCGATGGTCAGTTGGGGTCAGGGTCTGCAGCTGGAACCAAGAGGGATCGGTGGAATACTGGATGAATATGAAGGGCATCAGGTAGTTGCAGATGAAAAGCAACTGGATTGATTTGTTCTAAGATGGGATAAGGACCGATGAAGCGAGGATCTAGTTTTTGGGATCGCCCAGGATGTCTCAGGTATCGAGTAGATAGCCAAACTTTGATGCCTGGATTTAGCTGTGGCCCTTCCTGTCTTTTCTTGTCCGCTGATTTCTTATATACTTCCTTAGCATGGTCACGTTGCTCTCGCAATAATTCCTGAATGCCATGGAGTTCTTGAATGTATGCACCCGCAGCTGGCACAGAGGTGGAAAGAAGAATAGTTGGAAAATAACGAGGATGGTAACCATAATTAGCCATGAATAGGGTCTGGCAAGTGGAAGAATGTACAGCATTGTTATATGCAAATTCAGCTAAAGGTAACAAATCCGCCCAGTTATCTTGTTGGTAGCATGTATAACAGTGTAAATATTGTTCTAAGGTGGCATTAGTGCACTCAGTCTGACCATCTGACTGGGGGTGGTAAGCTGATGACAGGTGAACTTGTGTTCCTAGTGCCTTATGCATTGCTTGCCAGAAGCGGGAGGTGAATTGTGGCCCACAATCCAAAATGAGGTGTGCAGGTAAACCATGAAGTCTGAAGAGGTGTTGCAAGTAGTGATGAGCTGTTTCTGATGTGGTAGGGGATTTAGGACAAGGAACAAAGTGGGCCATTTTGGTGAACAAATCCACGAAGACCAGGATGCAGGTAAACCCTTTTGAGCGAGAAAGATCCATGATGAAATCTATGGAGACAGCATTCCAGGGACCAGAGGGTGTTGGTAAAGGATGGAACAGACCCGAGGGTTTGGTCACAACATCCTTTGCCCACCGACAAACTTCACAGGAACCCACGTATCGGGCAACATCAGCATGGACATGTGGCCACCAGAACTCCCTTGTGAAAAGATGCAGGGTTCTGTAAAGTTCAAAGTGTCCAGCAGGTAAAGAGTCATGTGAGAGATGCAACACCTGGTTACGAAGAGGACCAGCAGGAACATATAACCACCCTCGATGTAATAATAACCCTTGTTGTGCAGAAAACTCTCCATGACTCCCATTCTGGATTTCTTGAAGACGTTGCTGAGTCCATGAATCGCGAGCTTGAGATTCACAGATTTCTTCTGCCAAGCTGAGACATGGATTCATGGCCGTAAACACAGAGGGAGGCAAGATGGGCGCCACTAATGTCTCTTTCACAGGCGCTGCATACTCAGGTTTCCTGGATAACGCATCAGCTTTTTTATTCTAAGCCTCAGGAATGTACTTGATCCAGAAATTGAACCGGAAAAGAATAATGACCACCGGATTTGTCACTGAGTCAATCACCGGGCTGTTTGTAGATGTTCAAGGTTTCGATGATCAGTCAATACTTGAACAGGGTGTCGAGCTCCCTCGAGGTAATGCCTCCATACATCAAAAGCCATCTTGATGGCCCGCAGTTCATGCTCCCAGATAGTATAATTCTTCTCTGCAGGTTTTAACTGTTGAGAGTAATAAGCACAGGGACGTGGGGTTTGGGAGGGATCATCCTGTTGAGATAGCACTGCTCCCAGAGCAACGCTAGATGCGTCAGCCTCCACTATAGAGGGTAATTGTGAATCAGGATAATGGAGCAAGGGTTCCGAGGTGAAGCGGGTTTTCAAAGTAGAGAAAGCCTCTTCTGCTTCTGGAGTCCACCAGAAAAGCTCTTTGGGCCGAAGGAGATGGTTTAAAGGTGCAACAATGTCAGCGTAGGCAGGAATAAATTGATTATAGTAGTTGGCGAAACCGAGGAACCGTTGCAAATCCTTACGATTTTGTGGTTGCCGCCGGGACAACACAGCTTCTACTTTCTTAGGGTCCATGCGGATTACCTGGGGAGAAATAATATGCCCCAGGAATTCACCTTCCTTAATGTCAAACTCCCATTTTTCCAGCTTAGCATATAGTCTGTTTTCCCGGAGACGCTGCAAGACCTGACGAACATCTTGAACATGCTGAGCTGCATCAGCGGAATAAATCAGGATATCATCTAAATAAATGACCACACAACGATCTAGTAGATCATGGAAAATGTCATTCATCATCCGCTGGAATACACTGGGTGCGTTTGTCAGTCTAAAAGCCATTACTAAATGTTCATATTGGCCGTACCGGGTTCGAAACGTGGTTTTCCACTCATCTCCCTTACAGATACGCAGCAAATTATACGCCTCACGAATGTCCAGCTTGGTATAACACTTTACCCCTCTTAACCGGTCCAAAAGTTCAGAGATTAGGGGTAAAGGGTACCGGTCCCAAATAGTGATCTTGTTTAATACCCAGTAATCATTACAAGGACGAAGCTCCCCTCCCTTCTACTTTACAAAGATCGCTGGTGTGGACAATGGCGATTTGGAAGGGCATATAAACCCACATCGAAGGTTCTTGTCTAGGAAAGCCCTCAAAGATTCTAACTCAGGTTCGGACATAGGATAGACTCGTCCCACAGGGAGGGGTGCCCCAGGTATCAGATCAATGGCACAGTCATAGGGCTGATGCGGAGGTAACTTGTCAGCCCCCTTTTCCTCAAATACATCCGCAAAGTCTTGGTATACCTGGGGCAAGACAGGGTCACATGTAGCATGGGCAGCTGCCAGGATGGTAGAAGAATTTTTCTTTGAGCAAGGAACCTTGAAGTACAATTCCCCTTGCACCCAATCCACCAATGGGTTATGAGCTCGCAACCAGGAAAGTCCCAAGACAAGAGGAAACCGGGGCATCTGAGTTACATTAAAGCAAATCTGCTCATTGTGGTCCATTACCTGAAGAGTAAGTGGACAGGTTTCCTGAGCTATCAGCCCAGAACGAAGTAATCAACCCTCAATGGATTCTACCAGCAAAGGAGTTTCCTTGTTCTGTACGGGAATCCGATGGCACCGCACAAACCCAGCATCCACAAAGCAGTGAGCTGCCCCAGAGTCTACCATAGCATACACATGTACTTTCCGGCCATCTGGAAGCCCTAGAGTTACAGGTACCAGGAAAGGCCCTTGGGGTGTGATGGTATTGTCTGTGAACCCTTTGGTATGCTCCACTTCTGTGGGTTCCTTCAAGGATGGAGCTGCCCTTTTACTGCTGAAGAGGTAGCAGCACTTACTGAGGAGCGCTTCAAAGGGCAACTGGAAGCGAAATGTCCGCCTCCTCCACAGTACAGGCAAAGATTATGAGAGTGTCGTCTTGCCTTTTCCTCTGGGGTGAGGCGTGGTCGAGCAGCTCCCAGTTGCATACATTCTGGATCCATTCTGCGGGCTTCACCGGATTGCAGATTAGGCACAGCTGGCAGAGGTTGCTGGTTGTAATTCTTGCCTTGGGAGAGGCGACGGCTTTCCAGGCGTCCATCTATCCTGAGACACAGGGTAATTAGTTCCTGTAACGTGTTTGGTTGTTCCACCCTAGAGAGTTCATCAAGCACTTCATCTGCCAATCCTTCCATATACTGAGAAATCAGTGTCAGTTCATTCCAATTCAGATCCTGTGCTATCAAACGGAACACAGTGGTGTAGTCAAACACTGAATCTTTGCCCTGTTTCAGAGCTCAGAGTCTCCTGTTGGCAGTAGCAGCCTGTATGGGCTTCTGAAAAGCTGAAGAAATGTGATTCAGAAAATCCTGATAATTATCCAGTAGAGGTGAGGCACTGAGGAGTAAAGGAGTAGCCCATTTAGCCACCTGTCCTTTCAACAAACTGATGATAAAGCAGACCTTAGACCTCTCAGTAGGAAATTCTTGAGCACGCATCTAAATAAAATTTTGCATTGAGCCAAGAATGCAGGGGATTCCTCTAACTTGCCTTCAAACCAGTCAGGAGGCAGCAAAGGGCAATGGGGCTGCAATCCAGCCGGTGCTGGAGCGTGCTGCCATTGAGTAATTGCCTGAGATAAAGCAGCACTTGGTTTTGGAAAGCTGCCAGCGGTGTCATCCCAACAGCCCCCTCTTCCATTCTGCTTGAAGAAGTTTGGGTGGGAGCAAACTGCCAAGCCCCGCACACAGAGCACACACACAAACAGGGTTCAGTTCTTTGCCAAGATCTGTAGTTGAAAGCCAGGCAAGTTCAAGTCCGTTGCTAACAATCAAGTGCCAGATAAATAACAGAATCCAACTCCCAGCAATTAACAGTCCAAGTCAAAACCAGAATATCTCACAGAAACCAGATGCCAAACCCAAGGGAGCAGATCAAGCCGTGGTCCAGGAAGCCAGTCCGAAATCAGGAGAGAGCCAAGGTCACAGACAAGAATGTAGTTGCAAGTTCAAATGACAGGTTGCTCCCACAGAGAGCTCAAGGTGAGCTTACCAGCTTTATCCCAAAACAGGGAACACACCCTTTCTTCTGGAAAGGCTCCTGCTAGTACTCAGGGCTTCCCAACCTGATTCCCCAGCTAGCATCAAAGACCCTTTCCCTAGCTCTCCTGGTAGCATGTCTTTGCAGAATCCTGCTCATAGCCCTTCCAGGGGGAGAAGATATGTTTTTCAGCTGAGTCATCAGACCCAGCTGCCTGCTGACTTGAGCTGCAAGGCTCCTCCAGCAACTCTTCAACATTTAACCCCTCAGAGTCGGGTTCTGTGACAGGCAGGGTCCTGGCACATTGAAGCAATGCATTCCTATGGGAAAGGTTTCCCTTGCAATTGGTGTGGGGAAGCTTCTGGCTTTTTCCTGCCAGAAGTCAGTGCCACCGATCAGCTGTAGCACTGGCCTTGGCAGTAAAAGGATTTACATGGTGGTCCCTGACATTCTTTGGCAATCTTCCATCCACATAAACCAAAATCATCCTTCCTTAGGCGGCTCTGGACTTCAACTTCCAAAGGATGTTCTGCAGCTGAGCAGTTGCCGGCTCCCCTGTGCATGTTTGCCTTCTTTTTATATGTTTGTTGGTTTTGCTTTGCTTTGTATTTTTTTAAAGCAAAGCACAATCATTTCTCCTCCTTGGCAGATAAAACTTCTTGAGAAGAGGCAATTTGTTCTGTGTTTCCCCAATTGCATATTCCACAAAATTCATTCTGGTTAACGCTAGCAATGTGCAAATAGGGACCAGTCTAGGGGACAAAACTGTGGAATTGCCTATAATATAAAATACAGCTCTACTTGTAAATATGTAAACCCACTGGAAGTTTATAAGCACTTCTCTAATAAGCTATTTTCAAGATGCACCAGAATCAAAGAAAATAAATGCAGATCTTTAATGCAGCTTTGAGCCTGATTTAAAAATGTTAATTTCCCCCCAGTTTTATTCATCTACAAAAACTTAATATGGATACCTTAATTATTCAAAGTGCTGAATAGCTATAAGATGTAGGCAGATCATCCTGTGGTTATTGTGAATTACTTTTTATTACTTCCTCACTGACAACTGGCTTCATCTGGTAACAACACTTGCATCTATATTAACATGGTAGCTTGCCCATTATGGTTACAGTAATTTCTAAGCATCCAGCAGCAGCAGAAATATAGGAAGAAATTATGTTGTACGATCAGTTGCAAATAAACGGCAATCACATGACACAGCCAGTGGGTGCTATTTGCTTTGCAGGCATGCTGTGACAGCACTGTTACCTGTACCATAAAAGGGGAGGGAGGGTGACAAATCAGTCAACACTGAAAACTTCCTTCTTTTGTTCACTTTCCTGCCATCATGTAGGTGTCTTTATTTCCTGAATGGCTATGCTAGGCAGCCTTCTATTTATTTGCTGTCCCCTCTAACCCCATTTGTATATGGCAGTATGGTAAAGCAATTAAGCCATGAAAGCCTCAGACCATGTTAAATCTGAAAAGAAAAGAACACTTTCTTTCTTCTGTTTTGTGGGTGCTGATCAGTCAGCAATTTAAGCAGTTACTCCAGCAAGTGTTATTAAAGTGGGCAAAACTTCATTTTGAAACAATTTCAATTAGGGACCAGCACGAAATGGAGAAATGGTGTTTCATTTCTTTTTGTACCACTCCTCCCACAATTCATATCATACAATTTTTTAAAAAAATAATAATCATGCAGCAGCAGCAGAGGAGGAGGAGGAGGAGGAGGGCCAGGCCAGCGACGGTGACCTCTTTCTTCAGCCCTCCTGTGCTTCCAGCTATGGCGTTCCCTGGCACGGCCCAGCAGTGCTGCCGGGGACCTTCCAGTTGGGGGAGGGAAACCTAAGTACTTACAGTGCTCCCCTGCCCCCCCCCCCCCGCTTATCTGGCGAATGATTACTTTAAGAAAAATCACAAAAAGGCGAGGGACAGTAAAATGTGCCATGGCTGCCCTGCTGCACACATCAACCCCCTCCTTACCACCTGCAGCTGTTCACTGGAGGGCCACCCCCTTTTGTATCTCCCTAGGCCTGGTATTGGGCCCGCTGCCACTGCTACCACCCTGCTCGCTCGCCTTCACCTGCTGCTGGGGGTCCCTGGAGTTTGCTTACCTGCCCTTCGAGAGCCTCTGAGAACATGCCTCCAGCCTGCTGGTGGGCCCACCCATGCCTCCTCCTTCACCCACCACATGATCAGACACAGCAGCGGCAAGTGCAGCCTTGCGCCCTAGCCACCACTTAGTAGCACCAAGACTGGCAAAAAAGGGTGTTGCCCAGGCGGACCAGTGGGCAATGGCCCAGCGAGGCCCAGCAGCTCACATTGGTCACGGGTGGGGAGAAGGGGGCAGTAGCCAGCCCCCATTATCTGGCTCCTTCTTTTCTGGTTAAAAGAATGTCAGGCCCACGTGGTGCCGCATTGCTCTTAAGCCCCCCCCCCCAATGCATGTTGGGCCAGCTGGCTGAGCTCCAGTGATGGCAGTGGGCCTAGACTGGCCTGCTGGGCCTGCTCACCTTCTCTCTGGCCAGTTCGTGGTGCTCCAGGAGGTGTGGCAGCTCTGGCTCTGGTGGCTCCAGTGTTGGGCCTAGGCTGGCCTGCTGGGCCCACTCACCGTCTCCAGCCAGCTGGTTGGGCTCCGGAGGCAGTAGACCTAGGCCAGCCTGCCAGGCCCACTTGCCCTCTATGGCTGGCTGGCTGGGCACTGGTGGCAGCGGTGGTGACAGCTCCAGTGGCAGCAATGGGCTTATGCTGGCCTGCTTGGGCTCCGGTGGTGGCAGAGGGCCACCAGCAGGTCAGAGAGCTGTTTTACAGAGAAATGAAATTGTTCATTTAAAATGTAAAAAAAAAAACCACTGTTTTGTTTTGTCTGTAAGGAAACACTGCTTCCCCAGTTCATTTTGTTTTATTTCATTTTGTTACATAACAAACTGACAAATCAGTGTTTCATTTTTCATTTGGTGTCCATCCCTAGTTTCAATAGTTAAATATTAGAGCTACAGTATACCTGTTACCATAGCAGTCTGTGATTGAGGTTAAATAGAATAATAGAATCATAGAATCATAGAGTTGGAAGAGACCTCAAGGGCGATCTAGTCCAACCCCCTGCCATGCAGGAACCTCCATCACAATATTTCTGACAGATGGCCATCCAGCCTCTGCTTAAAAACCTCCAAAGAAGGAGACTCAACCACCCTCCGTGGCAGCATATTCCACTGCTGAACAGCTCTAACTGTCATGAAGTTCTTCCTAATGTTCAAATGGAATCTCTTTTCCTGTAGTTTGAAACCATTGCCCTGAGTCCTAGTCTCTGAAGCCATGGAAAACAAACCTGTTCCCTCTTCAATATGACATCCTTTCAAATATTTAAACATAGCTATCATATCCCCTCTCAGTCTTCTTTTTGAAAGGCTAAACATTCCCTGTTCCCTAAGCCGTTCCTCATAAGACATTTCCTCCAGACCCTCAACCATCCTGGTAGCCCTCCTCTGCACCCACTCAAGGTTGTCAACATCCTTTTTAAATTGAGGCGCACAGAACTGGGCACAGTACTCCAGGTGGGATCTGACAAGAGCAGAATAGAGTGGTACTATCACTTCCCTTGATCTAGACACAATGGTTCTGTTGATGCAACCAAGAATCGCATTGGCTTTCCTGGCCGCCGCATCACACTGCTGACTCATGTTCAATTTGTGGTCCACCTAGATCCCAGATCCCTTTCACCAGGTACTATTTTTCCAGCCAGGTATCTCTCTCTCTTTGTTTTGTGTTATGCAAAGCATGCCTTGTTGTGCTCAGAAATCAAGGCTTCCAACCATTGCCACCTTCTTTTTTAAAGGCTGCAACTTGGGCAAAATTATTCCCCCAGATCTGCTGAAGCTTCACTAGAGGCAGCAGGTGGAGCTCAAGATATTTTACTGCCTGAGCTAAAGGACAAGCTAGCTCCCCTTTCCTGTTCCATGTTTGAAAGGTGAAAAAGACCACTGGAGTCAGGAGAAGATCCTCTGCTACACCATAGACACTGTGGTTTCTAAAATGCAGACTATATTTGCTATAGTTTTAAGGTTGTTCCATAAAGTCCTACATTCTCTGTGAAGAAATTTTGAGTAAATTGAAGACATACAATATAGAACACTTTGAAATGATAAAAACACTATATAATGAAAACTAAGATAAAACCAACAGGATGGAGTGAAAACACACACACACACACAATGTTGCACACAAAACAGAACTAAAATCAACAGTCCATTAGAATAAGGTTATTTCAAAATTAAAAATCCAGGATTACTGAAACTTTTGGATGCACGATTCCTTGGTTCTACCTCACAGCAGAAGAAAATCCGCAAGCCATGGTCTTTGCATCTTGTGAATGCATTCCACTCTTTGCAGATAGATGTGTGTGAGAGAGTTCCTGGGCAAGCATGAGGCTATTATTCAGCTTGGCAGTGTGAGGGTGGAAGCAAAGTGCCCTTTGTATAGTTCATTTCAATCCATTGGGTGGCAAATAGAAACACTTATAACCTACATTGCTGGAAACATGAAGGGGTGTACCCTTGTTAGTTTTTGAAATAAAAGTTGCAGGCAAGAGGTTCACTGCACTGATAAATTATTGAGAATGACTACCTGCACTAAAAGCTGCAGAGTGGAAAATATTTCTTGTCTAGGGGATTCATCTGATCTCTATGAGCAGAGGAGCGATTCTGGACAGACCATTTGGGGGAGTTATCAAAGAGTGCTTGTGAATTCTCGGATATTCTGTATTGTGATCCTGTTATTAACTGAAAAAACAAATGAGAGCACTTTGCATTCCACATAGACATACACTTGTAAAAATTTAAGGCAAGGAAGATTCCAATCAGACTAGAGCAGGCATGTCCACAGTCTGGCCTGGGGGCCCAAATGTGGCCCGTTTTCAAATTTTGAGTAGCCTGGCGGGAGGGAGTGATCAAGTGAGTGCAGCAGCACCCGGCAATTATGCACTCACTCACATCACCCCTGCCTTGGAGAGACAGAGGGAGTGAGGTTGGAAGGGAGGCCACCTTCTCCTCCTCTTCCTCTTCTGCTGACAGGCCCTACCAGAAGACAAAGAGGGTACCCAGCCAGGAAAGGGCTGCCCCTGTCGAGATTTTTGGCCATGCCTTGCACTCCAGCTTTCATCTCTCCCTGTGGCTGATTGAGGCAGAGAAGGCGACATCTGGGCTGAGGGAGTTTTTTCAAGGGGGGGTGTCGGCCCCCACACATTTTCACCTCACCAAATCTGGCCCTCCTTGCAAAAAGTTTGGACACCTCTGGACTAGAATAAGGGAGGGGATCTCAACTGCTGAATGGTGCCCTGCTGGACTCACTGCTACCAACCCTCATCCTGCACTACCTATTTGACATAACATGTAATTGAGCTCTAATATGATCTGGCCCATGTATCTCGTAAGAAATAGAACAAAATAAGCAAAAATCTATATGGTCTCTTAATCAGAAGAAGAAGAATACTTTTATTGGCCAAGTGTGGTTGGACACACCCAGAATTTGTTTTGGTAAAATATGCTCTCTCTATATAAAAGGAAATATAAGAATCATATAGTCAACAATAAAAACACAGTACAACAATACAATATAACCTATTATTTAAAAAGGAAGAAGAAAAGTAAAAATTAATTATTCAACAGTTTGATAGCCCTTGGAAAGAAACTATCTTTATACCTAGTTTGTCCTAGTGTGCAATGCCCTAAAACGTCGCCCTGAGGGTAACAAATGAAACAGGTTATGTCCAGGATGTGTGGAATCTGTATATATTTTCATCGCCCTCTTTTTAGCTCGTGTGATATACAATTCCACAATAGATGGCAAATTAGTAGCAATATTTTTTCTGCAGTTCCAATTTTCCTTTGAAGTCTATATCTGTCATGCTTAGTCACAGAACTAAACCAGACAGTTATGGAGGAACAGATAATAGATTCAATAATACCTCTACAGAATTGAATCAAGAGTTCTTTTGGCAGTCTGAACTTCCTAAGTTGATGCAGAAAAAAAGATTCTTTGTTGTGCTTTCTTAATAATACTTTCAATATTAGATGACCATTTTAAATCTTGAGATATAATAGTACCTAAAAATTTAAAGGACTCCACTATTGACACTAAGTTATTTGATATCATAAGAGGTGGCTGTATAGAACGAGTCCTAAAATCCACCACCATTTCAACAATTTTGCATGTGTTTAATTCAAGATTATTTTGAGTACACCATAAAACTAGTTGTTCAATCTCTTGCCTATAGGCAGATCTTTTGTTCAATATGCCAATTAGGGAATCTGGGTGCAAAATTATGTGAGCAATTATTCACTCTGGATTATAGGGCAGGTGAGTGGGATGCATCAGCAGCAAACGATGGAGCCATGGCATTGGGGCATGGGCAGCCATAAGCTTCCTATCCCTTTCTGAATTAGAAACACTGTGATGCAGTTCTGTCACTCCCCTGCTGCTTTGCAGTAGGAGTTACAAAGGCAGCATTAGCTGTGCCTGAGTTAAACTGAGCCAGCAGCATCTGCATTAATCTTCAGCTCTGCATGAATCCTGAGGTCTTCCTCCACAATATAACTGCATGATAAAACCATATAAAATAAGCTGAGATCTTCTTGAAATACAGCATGTAGTGAGAAAGCAGGGCTGGCTCACTTTTAGCTCGTGTGATATACAATTCCACAATAGATGTCAATTAGTAGCAATATTTTTTCCTGCAGTTCAATTATCCTTGAAGTCTATATCTGTCATGCTGACTCTCAGAACAAAACCAAGACAGTTAAAGAGGAACAATGATAGATTCAATAACACCTCTATAGAATTGGAAATCAACAGTATCTTTTGAGCAGTCTGAACTTCCTAAGTTGTATGCAGAAAAAAGATTCTTTGTTTGTGCTTCCTTAATAATACTTTCAATATTAGATGACCTTTTAAATCTTGAATAATAACATTACCTAAAAATTTAAAGACTCCACTATTGACACAAAGTTATTTGATACTCATAAAGAGTGGCTGTATAGACGAGTCCTAAAATCCCCAGCCATTTCAACAATTTTGCATGTTGTATTAATTCAAGGATTATTTT
>JAWVWN010004392.1:0-79927 GCA_037367305.1 Phrynocephalus vlangalii
TAGATTTTAAAATAATAATAATATTGGTTTATTAATCAGTTAGGGCATTGCAGGCAATGACCATAATCCAAAGGCTAATCATCTGCTGATTACTCATGCGTAAGAATGTTTAGGACAGGAAGCCTCTGCACCATCTTTGAGAAGCACAAAGAAAAACGTCGTTCCAAGGATTAAGCCAAGCAAGTCAAAACACCAAAGGCTGGGTGGAGTGTTAGTTTCAGACAAGACCCTTTTCCGAATAATTCTCCTATTACTCATTTTTTAAATTATTCATTTTTCCTGATTAGTGAAAATATGCTAATTAAGGATTAGATGTTTAAAAGGTATAAATATCTTTCATTGCCTGAAGTAATTATGATAAGTAATTACTTAAACATTATGATTCAGAAGTTAAATAATTTCAATGACAGAAAAATGGGTAAGGAAAAAAATGATACAGCTTGTAGGTGTACAAGATAATTTAGGCAGCTGAGGGCGCAACTGCATAGTGGAAAGAACCCACTGCGTTTCAAGTTTTTTTATTTTATTTCCCTGCTGAGTTCCACTAGTGGATCACTTTCGGCATGTACACCAAGAGAAGCAACTACCCTGTTCCCCTCAGGTGAAAACCTTCTGATTCTCACTGGTGCACTCTCTCTCTCTCCTTTGCTTGCTTGTAGATCTGCTCACTCCCTCACATTAATCTGCCATTTGCGTTCAAAAGCAGAAATGGCTACTAGAGATGGGCATGAAACGAGCGATTTTTCATTTTCATTTTGGTTTTTTCGTTTAGTTACGCAACGAAAACAAAATGAAATTTAAAAAAAAAATGAAAACGAAATGAAACAACCAAATTTGCCGTGTTTTTCGTTTTTGTTGCAGCAGATGCATTGAACTAAAAAGAATGCTAACAAAAAGCAATTTTTTGTTTTCGTTTTTGTGTTTTCGTTTCGTTACCTAACGAAATGAAAATGAAATTTTTTGCAAAAAAGTCATGAAAACGAAATTGAACCGAAACGGACCCCTAAACGACCAAACGACAAATGAAACACCATTTTTTTGAGTCATGCCCATCTCTAATGGCTACCACAAGCTCCCTGATGGAGGCAAGGGAGAAATTCCCCTCAGAATTTCTTCTGCTGAGGGACATTGTGAAAGGAAGCCCAATATGCCCTGAATTCCTTGTTTTTTCCCTGGTTCCCTCCTTCCCATTATTTCTTTCTTTCTTTCTTTCTTTTTTTGCCTCAAAGTGTAAGTCATATAGGTGTAAGTCATATGGGTACTTGAACACATACACACACAGATAATCTGTAGGAGGATACACCTGTGAGGAAAAGAGCCATTTCTATATATTGCTGAGATTGGCCATTGCCATCTGGACTAATCTTTTCTACCCTGTCCTCTGTTTATTCTTTATTTTTCGAAAGTGGTATGGTGCTTATTTAATACAGCATGAACATCAATTAGCAAATAATATAGTATCTGTCTGTCTGTTTATCTGTGTATCGTATCTGATAGTGTGGCTAATAATGATGATGATGATGATGACCACAATAACTATGTTTTGATTTCTGCAATAATAATAATAATAATAATAATAATAATAATAATAATAATAATAATAATAATAATAATAATAATAAACAACTACTACTATTACTACTACTACTACTACTACTACTACTACTACTACTACTACTTCCGAATACAGACAGACAGGGATTTGGGACTTCCGAATACAGAGTTTTGGAGCATAATACCCCCGATATCGTGATTGTGGAGAAGAAAAAAGTGTGGATCATTGATGTTGCTATACCAGGTGATAATAGAGTCACCGAAAAACAACTTGAAAAAATTGCACAATATCAGGATCTGAAAATTGAACTTCAGAGACTCTGGCATAAAACAGTATAGGTGGTCCCAGTGGTAATTGGCACGCTGGGTACGGCGCCTAAACAGCTAAGCAAGTTTTTAGAAGAAATTGGAGTTGACTAAGTCACCACCAGTCAGCTGGGATCTGCTTGCATAATTTGCTGATACATCACATAGTCCTAAACGCTTGGCAAGCGTTCGACTAGTGATTTGTATTACAAAATCCAGCATAATTAGCTGTGTGGTTAATAATAATAATAATAATAATAATAATAATAATAATAATAATAATAATAATAATAATAATAATAATAAATTATATGGAGAAAAGGAGGCAGCAATTGCCCACTTGAGAAGAACTGATCCAACAGTGTACTGCCTCTCTGTCAGTTTCACTGTAGATACCCCATGGCTGACTCTTTACATAAGGACAGGCAACCGCACACTCCAGTGAGTGGAGAAAAGCGATTCTGTCCCAACTGGAGCAAAGCAAATGGACAAATTTGCCTGCTGAACAAAAAAAGAGAGATGATTCCCCAGTGAAAATAGATTGGGCCAGCAAGTCGTTTAGGCAACTGGCTTTGGAGCCAGAGGTTAGGGAGTTCAATTCCCCCACTGTGCTTACCTGATGGGCTGGGCTCGGTGACCCACTGCGTCCCTTCAAACTTTGCAGTTCTCAGAATTATAGTGAAGGAGGACATAAGAATAAAAATAAGGCACTACCGTGGATTGCCTTTTGAAATTATTTCCTGGCCAACATCTGTCAGGCCTTTGTAGTTTTTTGACACTGAACAGGCACCCACTCTCTGTTTCTATCAAGGAGGCCCGACAATAGGAGAGCAGGTTATGAAATTAAATTCGGCAGATCTTTTCGTTTTGGCCGCGCTGAATTTAGCACAATGGGAGGCCACCTATTATATTACTTGTTATCTCTCCAAAGTTATTCACTGACGAGTTCAGTCAAATGGAAAGAATAGAGTGAGGAAAAGGTTAACATCCACTACTAAGGCATTTTGCTCTTTCCCTTTCTGAAAGAAATAAAATAAACAGGTCTAAGACAAACAAAAGGCCAAGTCTGTTTAACGTTTCTGGCTGAATTTGTGCAAAAGAAAAAAAGTGTGTTTAAACAATGCCAAGAAGTTTAAAGCCCAATGTTTCATGGTCTGAAATTATTTTTTCATTGCTTGATTTTCATTTTGCAAAACTCTAAAATAATCAAGCAATGTTTTACACATTAATTTTCTTAATTACTTTATGTGGGAATATGCTACAAAATATTTAAAATAAATAAATAAATGAATTGAATTGAATTGAATTGACTATGGTAAATATAATTTCCTGGTAAACTGACCTGGCTGCCTCCTTGAAGACTTAATCCTGCTCTGGAATGGCAAGGTTATCTCTTGCCATTAGGTCAAGCACACAATCACCTCTGAGTTCCCTTTGCAGTGCTGTGGGGCCCAAGTGGTTTCTTTGCATTCCCGGAAGTTATGGCGAATGAAACAGGCTGGAATGAATCGTAACTGCTTTATGGTGGCACCCACCCAGCCTATGCTAGATAGCATAATTTTGCCTACTGCAGAACAAAAGGCTTAATTCACTAGCTATATGGCATATTCAAGAAGCCATCCAAGAAAACATTTCTGGTAGATGAAGGGTTGAAAAAAGCTCATGGCGCAGTGGTTAAATGCCTGTACTGCAGGTAAAACTGTGCTCACGACCTGGGTTCAATCCCCGGTAGCAGGCTCAAGGTTCACTCAGCCTTCCAAGGTCGGTAAAATGAGTACCCAGCTCGCTGGGGGGGGGGCAATGTGTAGCCTGCACACTGTAATTAAAATTGTAAACCGCCCAGAGACTACTTGTAGTGGTATGGGGCAGTATATAAGCAGAACACTTTGCTTTTGCTTTTACACTGGTGAATGGAGTCCAAGAACTCCCTATTGTTCTCCATTGGACAAAGCCATGCATCTCCACAAATATTTAAATGGTCTTTTGTTGCAGCACCCAAGAGGTGTCCTGTGCACAGTCTAGTCCTGTTTTGTGGTTCTTGACTAATAAAGCCAAGGCATGTTTATGGGACTTGGTATAGTGAATACTGTATATCATTCTATGATAGAGTGGCACATGATGTTCTTACCTAGGTGGCAGTGCAATCACTCCTAAACAAATCTCCCCTAGGCCTGCTGGTGTCCAAATATTGCTTAGATGTTAACATCTGCTTGTTGAAGAAGGACCATGAGATGGTCACGGTGACCCACCAGTGGGCAGTCTTAGAACACACTGGTTATTTGGAGTCATATCAATCTTGTTTAGGGCTGACTCAGACTGAATTGCTCTCGGATGACCTAATGAATCATGAACTGGAGTGTCAGCAAATGGCTTTATTTCTCAGCCACAATGAGTTCTTGATACTGTTGACCATAGCAGGCTATCTCCGTGGATAGAAGAGTAGATACACCACATTTCACTGGTGCTGTTCTTATAGGACAGATTTCAGATGATTGGTACTACAGTATTCCATGCATCTCCACAAATATTTAAATGGTCTTTTGTTGCAGCACCCAAGAGGTGTCCTGTGCACAGTCTAGTCCTGTTTTGTGGTTCTTGACTAATAAAGCCAAGGCATGTTTATGGGACTTGGTATAGTGAATACTGTATATCATTCTATGATAGAGTGGCACATGATGTTCTTACCTAGGTGGCAGTGCAATCACTCCTAAACAAATCTCCCCTAGGCCTGCTGGTGTCCAAATATTGCTTAGATGTTAACATCTGCTTGTTGAAGAAGGACCATGAGATGGTCACGGTGACCCACCAGTGGGCAGTCTTAGAACACACTGGTTATTTGGAGTCATATCAATCTTGTTTAGGGCTGACTCAGATTGAATTGTTCTCGGATGACCTAATGAATCATGAACTGGAGTGTCAGCATATGGCTTTATTTCTCAGCCACAATGAGTTCTTGATACTGTTGACTATAGCAGGCTATCTCCGTGGATAGAAGAGTAGATACACCACATTTCACTGGTGCTGTTCTTATAGGACAGATTTCAGATGATTGGTACTACAGTATTCCATTATAAAGACAGCTTGATCATAGCAACCCACAAACTGGGAACCTGAAATAGCCTGCTGTTAAGAAGGTTGTGCAGAACAGAAGAGGTTGTGCAGAACACCAGAGGTAGTCTACTTGGCTTACAGTGAGTACATTATACATCTGTTGAAGGCTTACCAATTTGCTACCAAACTAGATATAGTTTACAAAATCCAGTAACAGCTTGGGACCAATTTACTAAAGGGCATAACTTCTTCCACACTGAGCTATCTATCTATGGATATCTGCAAGTAAAGCATCCTTGATATTGCCAATGCCATCTGCTGTCTACCTTGGAACCACATACATGCATACTGTAGTACCTCTGTGATAAATGTGTTGTTGTAGTTTTACTGGACAGAAGTCAAGCACTGCTGATAACTCTTTCACAGCACACTGAAAATGTGTTTTGTTTCAACAACAAAAATTATTCTCATGTATACTAACAGCAAATAATATCACCAGACTGGATAGTCTATTTTTATGAAACGTTCTTCTGTTTCAGAGATGCTGAATTCTGTGCCATTTTATTCTATAGATTGCTTTGGACATGTGTTAGAATGACACAGTATTTTGAATGAAAGAAATTAGTCTAATAGATTGACTGGCTGAGACATATTCATGCATGGCTGCTTTCTTACTTTCTGCTCTTGCATTTTCTCTTGCTTTCATAATGTCTTTGCTCACTTTTAAAGACCACTTTTATTAATGCATATGAGAGGGTACTGAAGGGCTGTTTTCTGCTAGTGGTGTGCAAATAGGGAATAATCATTAGGGATTGGATTTTTTTTTACTTTGGGGGCAACAAATGCCATAATTCTCAATTCTGACAGACAGACACCTTATAGAAACTTAAATATGGCCCACTTGGGAGAAAGGCATAATTGGAAATGCTTTCAGGCTTAGTTATGCCCAGCTCTGCCTAACTTCCTATTTAGTAATAAATTTCCTAGCTAGTAACAAGGACAACAATTGGAAGCTTAGGTAAAGCTAGGTCATGGTGGGTCTGACAGCCTTCCGGTTTAGGCTTGTTTCCCAGATGAGTTACTTTTAGGTGTCTGTCAAGTAGAACTACCAGAATGGAGAGTTAACAGGATTTGTCCAAAAAATAAAAAAATAAAAAATCCAACTATCCCATCCCTAACAAATATTTCCAATCAGATTAGGGATTGGCACCAAACGAAAAACAAGATGCTGTTTTGTTGGTTCGTTATGTAAAAAAAAAAGAAAGAAAGAAACGAACGAGACGAACAAAAGGAACCGGGGAAGCAGCATTTTGTTAGTAACGAAACGAACCATCGGTTTTCCCCCATTTAAAATTAATCCATTCATTTCACTGTAAAATGGCTCCCCTGGGTCCTAGAGGCACTCCTAGGATCCAGGGGAGCCATTTTATAGAGTAACGAATTGGTTCATTACTGCTTCATTTCATATGAATTTTTTTTTAAAAAAATCATTTCTAACAAAATGAATCATGGGGGAATGAAACGAAACAAAATGGAAAACTTTTTCTTCCATTTCGTGCCCATCCCTAATTCAGATCTGTCAGAACTGCCTATGCAGTCCTCTGTGCCAGAGTGGAGAAACTTCCCAGCAGGGATTCAAACCCCGCATCACCACTGCCGCCCACTTCCTCCATCCTTCTGAGATTTCAGGCTCCAAGCTGCAACAGATCCAATCATGAGCTGGGGAGAGCTTTTTAAGGTGGACTGGATCGTGGACTGGGCACAGACCCACCGCACAGGTTGCTAGCCACTCTCTTCCAGTCCACCTTAAAAGGCTCTCTGTCAAGCCCCACACACAGAACACACACACAAGCAGAGTTCAGTTCTTTGCCAAGATCTTTAGTGGAAAGCCAGATAGATAACAGAATCCAACTCCCAGCAATTACCAGTCCAAGTCAAAGCCAGAATATCTCACGGAAACCAGATGCCAAACCCAAGGGAACAGATAAAGCCGCTGTCCAGGAAGCTGGTCCAAAATCAGGAAACAGAGCCAAGGTCACAGACAGGAACGTGGTTGCAAGTTCAAATGACACATTGCTCCCACAGAGAGCTCAAGGTAAGCTTGCCAGCTTTATCCCAAAACAGGGAACACACCCTTACTTCTGGAAAGGCTCCTGCTAGTACTCAGGGCTTCTAGACCTGATTCCCCATCTAGCATCCAAGACCCTTTCCCTAGCTCTCGTGGTAGCACGTCTTTGCAGAATCCTGCTCATGGCCCTTCTAGGAGGAGGAGATATGCTTTCAGCTGAGTCATCAGACCCAGCTGCCTGTTGAGTTGAGCTGCAAGGCTCCTAGCGGCTCTTCACCATTTAACCCCTCAGATTCAGGCTCTGTGACAGGCAGTGTCATGGCACTCTCCCCAGTCACGATTTGATCTGCCATAGCTCAGAGCTGGAAATCTTGGATGGATGGAAGAGGTGGGCAGCGGCAGTGATGATGAAGAGTTGGACTCTCTACCGGGGATCCAGGGGCTGCTGGGCACAGGCAAATCCACAGTGCCCCTGCACTGCCAAGCCAAGGGCAGGGATTCTACAGGAACCCACCAGAAGGAGTTGACTGGGAAGGTGGTCGGGGGGGTTGAACTTCCCACTCAGGCGGCAGACCGCGCAGGAAGTTCAAATCTTCCCAACTGACAGACCTGATCCGCCACTCTGGCCAGCCACATGGCTGGGCCGAGCAGCAGAATGGGTGCTGCACTGCTCTGTCCCCTGCCTGGGAAGTTTGAATGGCCGGGGGTGTACCCAGCCATTTGAACTTCCTGGTGCCAGACTAAGCAGTGCAGCGCCCGATCTGCTGCTCAGCCCAGCTACAGGGGGTGGTGGGATGTCTGGGACAAAACCTTTCACCCTGGACACTCCACCACCACTGTCACCACTAGAGATGGGCACGACTTAGCGGTATTCCCGTTTCCGTTTCCGTTACTCGTTTCCGTTACTCTACGGAAACGGTAACGGGAATTACTCCGCCAGACTTCGAGCTCGAACCGACGAACGAACAATTTTGGTCTGATTTGTCGTGCTCGTTCCTTGCATCGCGCGATGCCACGCGGCACAGAAAAAAAGTTTTTAAAAGTTAAAAAACCTGGTTCCCGGCCAAAAAGCAGGCGGAAAAATGCCTGCTGTGCCTCAGGGCACCTACCAGAGAGGTTGTTTCTGGAGGTCCCCGGCCTCCCCCCCCCATCCCCCGTCCTGGGCTGCTCTGGTGGGACTCGCCGCAGGCTCGCAGGCAGCCAGCAAAAAGCCCAGTCTCGCCGGCCGCCGGCCGCCGCAATTAAAGCGCAAGCAAGCGGCACGGACGGCACAGGAAAAAACTTTTAAACTCTCCCCCCACCCATTCCCGGGCCAAAAAAGCAGGCGGAAAAATGCCTGCTTGACTAAGGGCGCAGGGCACCTACCGGAGGGGTGGTTTCTGGAGGGGGGGTCCAGCCTCCCCCCCCCCGTCCTGGGCAGCCGGACTCGAGTCGCCATGCCATGCGGTGCGGGCGGGGGATCCAAAATGGGGCGGCGAACGCAATATTGTTTTTGAAATCGTGGTCCAAAAACACACAAGCACAACAGAAAGAAACACGCGAAAATTTATAAACTGCCAGATTTTTCACAGTAGCAGTGGGTTTTTTCTTGCAACAAAATGTCTCTCCTCTCCTCCTCTGTCCTCCATTGATTTTATTTTATTTTATTTTATTTACACCTGCGCAATGATGGGCTGGCCGAGTGGCCAGCCATGTGGGAGTGGACGACCATGCAAATTTTTGGAGCCATCCCACCAGTCGCATGGCCACTTGGCCATGGAGACTTCTGGGATGTGCCAAAAAGCCCCCTAAAACCTGCCCTAGCCCCCCTAACCCTAACCCTAACCCTTGACTCCGTACACATACGTCACAGACTGTCTTCTTAGTGGGTCAGAGAGGCACCCAGAGGTGCAACCCACTAGCCCACCGTAACCTTACCCGTCACTAGCCTAACCCTAGCACTAACCCACCTTAACCCTAAGCCAGATCTACTTGCTTGCATTGCACTACACGCAGCAAGTACAGTTCCCTTCTGTGTGAGACATGGTGGTGCGAGAGCCTTGTCCCTTGTGCAGGGAAGGCATGACGCTATCACTCTCACACTGGTCTCACTGTCTGCACATTATGTTATGCAATATCCATATGGCTATTGCATAGCATTTTGCAGCAGCAGCAGCAGGTGAAGAGGGGAGACCCCCATGTTGAGGGGTCTCCCCGAGCCTGCTTCCCCTTCCTAGTGGGATAGGAGGCACCCACGGGTGCCTCCAGGAGCCCACTTTCCCTTTATAGCGGGCCAGAGGAGGCACCCACCACAGAGGTGCCTCCAGGAGCCCGCTCCCCCCCAAAAAACCAGTACTAACGACAATGAAAAAATGAACCGACTAATTTTTGCGAATTTTCGCGAAAAACGGAAACGAGCCGAAACGGAACCGGCCTGACTAACGACAACTCGGAAAAAAAAAATTTCAAGTCGTGCCCATCTCTAGTCACCACCATCGGCTCGGATAAGAGCGTTTGCTCTTATCCGAAGTTTTCGTTATCTGTGGGGGAGCCCAGAACTAATCCCCCATGGATACAGGGGTCCTACAATATTTGGCTCATGTGACCATAGCCTCTTTTTCATAGACTTCAAAGATTTTGTTCTGGATATTACCTCTAGAAGATATATTCAGAATTGTTCTGTAACATACATGCCTGAAAGCTGTCACACAAGAGTAAATTTTGCCCCCAGCCCACGCATTTAGGTACATCTGCTACACAAATAAACCACCACCCTGACACTTTCCAAATTGGAATTTAGCTCCTGGAGAGGGGACAGAGCAAGAAAGAGGGAGGGGGAAGGGAGATCTTATTCATGGTCTATCTATGCTGCATCTCATATTGTTCTGAAGGGCCCCTAACAGTTTTTTCGGGGTTTACAGGGCTTGTAGATGACAGAAGGTGAACAATGCAAATGAAGCTTTGCACTAGCGCCAGATCATACTGGTTTGTACAAAGGATCAGATCTGCTTTTGCTCTGGCAATAGAAATCCATCACACTGGAAGTTTACAGTAGTCTTAATATTGTAATGATCTATTTATTTGGACTGTAGTACTAGTAAATCTCTCCTTTCCTCTCCACTGTGTTCTGTTTTTCTTTTTCTAAAAAAATGCTAAGCCATTAAGCCTTACAGTGCTTTAATGATGATTATCGAAGCTGCATTTCAAAGGGAATAAAAAACAAACACAAGATTTCCTCGTCAAATGCCTTTGTGAGGTGCTCAAAGCAATATAAATCACTAATCCCTGGATGAGGTGTGTAAAGTCCCCCCCTTTTCTTTTCCTCCTGGTAACGGTCTCCCTAAAACTGATTTTAATTAAAACATTACATAAACCAGTTAGTTTGGAAGGTTGAGGCACTTAGAAGTCAGGAGTGTGTATTTTTTGTCGAATAATTTAGAACCCTCCTACCTTTTGCCTAAACATTTGACTTTCATATCATGAGGAGGGGGAGGATTAATTTATTTTTTAATAATGAAAGGCTCGCTTGAAGGATTTTCTCAGTCCTCGACACTTGTGGCCATGTGGCTCTGTCACTGCTAAGAAAATCCCTGCTATTGGCATTGTCCCTTTTATTCTGCAAACCAAATGTACACAGTGTTTTACAACCTTGCTGCTACTGCTAGTATAAAGTCTAAAACCCCATAATATAAGCAGGTCCAAGAAACAAAGTGACCCCAAAAAAAGGAGAGGGTGGGGAGAGAACTGGGAAATAACATGGTAGAGTATATTGAAAGAGCAAAGGGAAGGGAATACGGAGGGGAAAAAAGAGGAGATAGTGAAAGGATAGTGAGAGGGCACGAGGGAATGGAAAGCAGGGCCAGGGGAAGAAGAATATGGGGAAACGAAGGGTCAAATATTTTCAACCAGGGGGGCATAGAGTCCAGTTTATTTTTTTTAATAATTTTATTATTATTATAAATAAAAAGGAAACCTTACATAGAAATACACCTCATTACCGATCTTAATCTCAAATCTAAATATAAATTCAGTCTACTATGGGTCAGAGTCTATTAGCGCCTTTTTTTCATAGAAAACATATAGAGGTCTCCAGCGTTCTCTTGCCTTCTGTAGGTCTTTCTCATTGAGTATTAGAAAGGGCCTCAGAGTGCACGGTGTAGAAAAGGCTCGGCCTAAGGACATGGGTGAGGCTTCAGTGAAGCCAGGTCGATGTGGCTAGATTTGCAGTATTTTCCTGTGCATAAGACTATATTTTGGTCTAAAATTGTTAGGCTAAAAATTGGGGGTCATCCTATACACCAGGCATGTCCAAACTTTAGCCCTCCTGATGTTTTGGACCACAACTCCCAGAATTGTAAGCTTAGATTGCCAATGGCAAAGGACTGTGGGAGTTGTGGTCCAAAACATCTGGAGGGCCAAAGTTTGGACATGCCTGCTATACACTGAAGTAAGCCAAAGAGAGAACCGTGCCGTTGCGAAACTGTAATTTTGGATTGGAAAAGTGGGGGTTGTCTTATACATGGGAGCATAGGTGGAAATATACAGTGAATCTTCACTGTTGGTCTAAGTTCAGCAGCATTCAGGCCTGCAAGCCCCTCTGCGAACAACCTTCTTGGACGTCAAACAGCCTCTGGCATTCCAGATGGAAGCAGGACAAAATAAGTGATTTGGCCAAAGAAGGAGCCTCCATGGACTGGATTAGGCCTTCTGGAAGAAACGTCACTTCCATTGATTCAGGGACTGAGAGAAAGAGAGAGAATGAGAAGGTTTTAGAAATAGCAACAATAGAAGCAACAACTCTTTGATACAAAGGGAAAATTTACTGTTATCTGATCAGGAAGCTGAGTCATGGCAACTGCACTACTTTTTTTCATAAGATCGAAACATTTTGCTACTCATCCAAGCCATTTCGTCAGTCTGAGGAAAGCTAAAGAAGTCCAGTTGCCAAGACTCAACTTCCAGATAACTTCACCTGGATGACTGAGAATCTCCATGGACTGATATCTGATACCTGGGCAATTCCAGATATTCTGGAATTGTAGACTGGACATGCAATGATCTTGAGCTCTATGTGGGGTTGCCTTTGGAAATTGTTTGGAAACTCCAAAGGGTCCAAAATGTCACAGCCCAGTTGTTAACTGGGGATCATTACAGGGAACATATAACTCATGTATTACAGCAGCGGCATTGGCTGCAAATCTGTTTCCATGGAAGTATCCGAAGTGCTGGTTCTAATCTATAAAGCCCTAAATGCCTTGGGTCCAAGTTCTACTTCTTTGAGCATTCTAATTATGTCCAGCACAATTCAGAAACACAGGATTTTACTAGAGATGGGCTTTTCATTTCGGAAGTGGTCAGTTTCTGAAATAAATCGCAGGAGCCCAGCTAACATTCAGAACCAGAGGGGTGAAATCAACCTAGCGCTAGGGTTGTGCAGGGCATAACTCCAACAAGGAAGAAGAATCTGACATGTCATCTTTCCTTCTCCCTGGCACTGGCCAATCAGACAGGGATGGTGCATTTCCCTGCACAGCTCCTGATTGGCCAGCGCCAAGGAGAAGGAAAGATGACATGTTGGAGGCTTCTTCCTTGTTGGAGTTACGCCCTGCACAGGCCCAGCGCTAGATAAGGGATTGGTTGATTTCATTTAGCCTTCAGAGGCAATGATTCGCCCAGAATTTCTTCAGCCTCCCTGTGCAAGGTTGAAGACTCCTGCTGGAAATCACTCTGAGTTGTAGATCATACAGCCCAACATATGTCTAAGGATACTCGAGTAAAAAATCCTACAGGCCAGCTGGTGGACAGATGGAGTGCCCATTTCTCAGGGCCTACATTTCCTCAAGAGCTCTGGTCAGTTCTTGCTGGCATAGCAGGTTGATTGGTGGAGCCAGGGGTGTGTGTGTGTGTGTGTGTGTGTGTGTGTGTGTGTGTGTGTGTGTGTGTGCACGTGCACATGCACACGCACACGCACACGCATATGTGTACATATTTGCTTCAGCCACAAAACTCCTTCCACTGCAAGCAGGAGAAAGATTTTAAATCACATGCAATCTGAAGTGCACTGAATTTTCATTCGGCATTTGAGTGTAAGATCCATGTCCTCGCCTTTCTAACATCCTGGTACTCATCCCAATGCTCTCATCCCATTAGGAGAAAATATCACCACCATGGAATCCTTCACAGCAGCTCTGAATGTCCTGCTACAAGGTTGGAGCATCATCAGGCATCATTAAAGACTAGAGATGGGCACGACCAGGAAAAATGACGTTTCGAGTTGCCGTGTGTCGGAGCCGGCCCATTTCGGCTCGTTTCCGTTTGTTGCGAAATTTTTCAAAAATTTGTCATTTCATTTGTCGTCTGTCGTTAGTACTGGTTTAGGGGGGTAGGGTAGCGGGCTCCTGGAGGTACCTCTCTGGGGTGGGTGCCTCCTCTGGCCCGCTACGAAGGGAAGGCATTTAGCAGGCTCCTGGAGGCACCTCTCTACAAAGGGAAAAGGAAGGGTACATGACCGTGTAGCCATTGCATACTGATAGAAACGAGTGAGCACGTCTCAAAATCAAAATATATTATAAGTAGACCCAAATGAGCTCACAGGGTACAAGGTCAAATTGACCCAGCGAAACAGCATAACAGCAAAGCTTGCCAGCTGGGACTTGGCACAATATTTCACACCCGTGGGCGCCAATCTCTTACAGTACGTAAGGCACCAGAGTACAGGAGACAAGATGGCCCATCATCTGAGATTGTTGACATTATCTCATGGCACCAAAAGAGTCAGTTAGCTAAGAATAACATATGGCAGTTAGCCAGTAATAAGGAACCAACTTGAAATCAAACAAAATAGGGTTAAGTCATTCTAGTGTTTGTAGCCAGATGGCCATAGACCAAGAACATGATGCATACTAAATACATCAACACACCATGCAAAAGAGTATAAAAACCATGGAGAAGCCATTACTCCTTTGTCCAGGGCAGCAAGGCCGTCTGGCCTGTATGCTGTGCCTAGGATCCTTGAACTAACCCATTTTCTGTACTGTCTATGTCCTGTGCTGTATCTCTATCTGTCTTTAATAAACCTTTTGCTATATAACTAACTCAGCGTGGCAATTTTGATGAACCACCAATGGTGCATTGACAATTCATATTGGTGCATTGGCAACTTACAAAAAAAACCACCAATACCAATTTTTAGATTAAATTTATTCTTATCAATACCAAGTGGCACTGGCAGAGGCACCTCTCTTTTGGGTGCCTCTAGCTCACTAAGAAGCACAGCATACTGGCGTACAGGTTTGGAGTTTTTTGGAACTTTGGACTGTGAGCGAGGTGAGAGAAGAATGCCTCTGCTAGGCGCCCTCTGACTCACTAAGAAGGACAGTGTACTTGCATGTAGTGCAATGCGAGTACAGATCTGGCTTAGGGTTGGGGTTAGGGCAAGGGCTAGGCTTAGGATTATTACGGGTAAGGTTAGGGTGAGTTAGTGGGCTGCACATCTGGGTGCCTCTGACCCACTAAGAAGGACAGTGTACTGGCGTATGGGTTAGGGTTAGGGTTAGGGTTAGGGTTATAGTGGGCTTTTTATGCCCGACTGGCACATCCCAGAAGTCTCAGTCAAAACCTGGCCAAGTGGCCATGCGATTGGTGGAATGGCTCCAAAAAGTGCATGGTCCCATCCCATGGCCAGCCCATCATTGCGCAGGTATAAAAAAATAAAAATAAAAATAAAATAAAATAAAATCAATGGGATTGGAGACAGACATTTATTGCAAGAAAAACCCAGTGCTGCTACTGTAAAAATTCAGGCAGTTAAAATACCTAATTTTCGCATGTTTCTGTGTGGTGCTTTGGTGGGTTTTTGGACCACGATTTCAAAAAAAAAATATTGCGGTCGCCATTTTGGATCCCCCCGCACCGCATGGCATGGCGAGATGACGAGGATGCCCCCCACCAGAGCAGCCCAGGACAGGAGAGGGGGGGAGGCCGGGGACCCCCCCCCCAGAAACCACCCCTCTGGTAGGTGCCCTCACTCAGGCAGGCATATTTTCGCCTGCTTTTTTGGCCGGGAATCGTTTTTTTTTTTTTACTTTTTTCTGTGCCGCTTGGCATCGCGCGATCGCCGCGATGCCATGAACGACAATGACAAATCAGACCCAATTTTTCTTTTATCGGTTTGAGTTCGAGTTCTGATAGCTTATTTGTCGTTACCGTTTCCGTTGCGTAACGGAAACGAGGAACGGAAACGGAAACGAGAATTTCGCCAAGTCGTGTCCATGTCTATTAAAGACCACAGAGAAGGAGGTGCACTCCTTATGGCCTGAGAAGCTTTTGCAATACCACAGAATGCCTAATCAATAAAACAGGAAATGTTACCTTAGTGATTCATCCTTTCTCAGCCTGGTTGTCCTTGAAATGTATTCCAAATCTATGCCTTCACCAACCAGTGGCAGTACCGGCTGGGGATGACGTTACTCGTGATCTACAATGTCTGAAGGGCAGTGGTTTGGGGAAAAGGCATCCTAAATTGATAGCACGAATGTCATTCTTAATCCAGTTTGCTCTGGGTGAACATTTTTTCATGGTTGCAAATTTTGCAGAGATACTATTCTCTTGAGAGAAGGCCAAGTTCTGGACACTTGGAATTTTTCTGCAATATTTGCTTCTTTTCATAATGCTATTTTAGCAAACTGGAAATAAATATACAGATGTAGGGAATGGTTCTCTAAATGGTTATCTGTCCAAGATCCCATTATCTACACTAGAGATGGGCCCAAACCTTTTTTTTGTTTTTCATTTTTTGTTTCATTTCCTAATGAAACGAAAAATGAAGTGCCTTTAAAAAAACAACAAAATGAAATGGAATGCAAAATTTCATTTCATTCTGTTTCATTTTTGTTTTTTAGATTTTATTATTTATTTTGACAAGCGCTGATCTTGGCGCTTGTCAAAATAAATAATAAAAATAAGCGCCAATCAGCTGGTGCACGGGGCCGCACCCCAGCTGGTTGGCGCTCATTTTTTAAAAGTGCCAATCGGCCGGCAGGACATCGCTTGCCAACTGGTCGGCGCTTGTAAAAAAAAAAGTGCCGATCGCTGGCAGGGCCCCAAGTAGTTGTCAAAAAAAAAATTAAAAATAATAAACGAAAAATGAAACCAAATGAAAAACAAAATGATTTCCTAAAAAAATCATTTCAAATGAAACAAAACAAAATGGGGAAAAATGAAATAAAAAAAAAGAAATGCCATTTTCGCATTTCGGGCCCATCTCTAATCTAGGCACTAGATTTTGTTTTAGGATTCTTTTTATTTTCTTTTTTCCTTTCCTTTTCTTTAGCCATTTCTAAATTTCCAAACGGATTTCTTTTGGATCGAATACTAGACTATGGACATGGTTCCTTTTGCCCCAACCACGGGAATGGAAATAGCTGTAAATCCCTATGCTTTTGGATACTAATAACCGGAAACCATGAATCAGACCCGTATTGTCTGCTACCATCCTATTTCAGTCTCTACATAAAGCTCAAAAGAGACACTTTGTTAGACTGAAGACTTCAGCTGAAACCACGGTTCAAAAATGACACCAAACCTCTTCATGAATGCATTATATTTTCAAGGTGTATACACAACTGAGGTAGGCTTTTTTTTTTAAAGGCAGAATTGGTTGTGGGCTCCTTGATGCTGAACATGGATTTGCTGCTCTGTCATTTGTGAAACAGTTCTTGGGAACTCTGCGAGGGCAATAAATCAGTTTGGTTGGGGACATATTTGCTGAAGACTTGTCAGATGTTGCTTCTAAAGGGCTTTGAGGTTCTTCATCCTGTATGTGATATTACAGAAAGTCCTCACCAATCCTTCTATACTAATTAATATAATTAAAGAGAAGTAGAATTTGGCCCTCTGTGTGATGGGTCTGAAGCCATAGAAATTGCCATTTTAATTAAGAGAAATCCAAAGGTCAAAACCTAAAGTCAGCAGAAGGCCACCTTACTGTTAATTACATCAAATAAAGAGATTGCAGGACTGTGTATTTTAGGATTATGTTCACCAAAAGGCTGATATGAAAGGGCGAGGGGAGGACATAATTTATACTGCATCTCACATACATGGCCCTGCTGTCTTTCTAGAGTAATTTATATTATGTTTTTCCTTGGATACATGATCTAAAGCAATACAAATGCAGGAGGAGGTATTTTAAAGCATCCCTTATATTATGGGCGTTAAGAAGGAGTGGGGAACTTTTCAATTTGCATCCTATTCTAAAGTATACGAAAGAATGTGTTGTGAATCATTTTAGACACTGTAAACTTACCCTTAGTGACGTTTCAGCTTGTTCTGTCGCTACCAGAATTAGCCAACTATCTTCATTAACCTAATCAAGGAATTTCTGAGGATGAGCTTAGCATTTGAAATTATAAAATAAAGTGCTCAAAAAGACGTGTGCATAAATGCATTGAATTTATCCAAAATAAATGTGTCAAAATGATTGGCCTATTCTCTTTATTGATTCTCTTCCTCTTGGATTGGTAGGGGCCCTGCCCTGGTGACATTGTAAAAGAGGGAGCTTCAAGATTAAGGTTATCTTGGACAATAATATCCCATTCCCTGGCCTTTCCGTTTCCTGTCTGTGGTGCTTTGAAGTCCAGCGCACACACTTCTGTCTGAGGGCAAAGATTGCATGTGCTTGGAAGGAGACCTCCTTATTCAACCATTTATTCCAAGGGATATTTCTGGTGTTAGATGCTGCTCACCCAGAAGCATTAATGGAACTACAGGTGCAAGAGCTTCCTAGCCTAAGGAGTTTGGAATGAGCAGCTCCTTCGCCAACTCCTGAGCTTGCTGGAGGAATGCTTATGCCACATATTGTTGGGACCATCTGTGCATTTTTGTACTAGCCAATAATAATAATAATAATAATAATAATAATAATAATAATAATAATAATAATAATAATAATAATACCGTATTTTTCTGTGTATACAACACTACTTTCCCCCCTAAAATCATGACACAAAAAATTAAGTGGTGTCGTATTCATGGAAGAAATCCTTCCCAGGGCTTGAGAAGGATTGCTGTTTCCCTCCGGGTTTTGTTTTTTGCAGGATCAGGCTCCATCTTTTCTTCAGTTCTCCTCCACCCACCACCCCCGCTGTTTGTTTTCATTTATCCATTCTGAACACTCCATGGTGCAGTGGTTAAATGCCAGTACTGCAGGGGAAACTGTGCTCACCACCTGGGGTTCAATCCCAGGTAGCTGGCTCAAGGTTCACCCATCCTTCCATCCTTCCATTCTTCAGAGGTCGGTAAATTGAGCTCCCAGCTGGCTAGCAGGGGGATATGTAGCCTGCATACTGTAATTAAAACTGTAAACCACCCAGAGACTACTTGAAGTGGTATGGGGTGGTATATAAGCAGAACACTTTTCTTTGTTGCTTTCCCCTCCACTTGGTTCGGCTTCTTTTCTGCAGGAACAGCCCATTAAGAAATGTGCTCCTGGAAAAAAACCCCCACAAAGTCATGCCTTTTTTTTTTTTAGCTTGAAAAGGCATTTCTTAATGGGCTACTGGAGCCTGACGGAGCCTGATCCTGCAACAAACCAACCCACCAAAGCAGAGAGGAGTGTTTAGAATGGGGAAGTGAAAGAAAACAGTGGAAATAGAGAAGAACACAAGGATGATTTATTAATTTTATTTATTTGGGGGTCTAAAAAGTGGGGGGGCGGGTCTAATAAATGGCAGCGTCTTTTAGACAGGAAAATATGGTATACTGTCAAAAATAGCCTATACTACCAGGCACAAACATATTAGACTGAGCAAGTTACTCAGTCTTGGTGAGACAGGCTGTCTCGGCACACCAAGACAGTCTATAAAGAAATCTCTGACCCCTGCAAGTTTCCTTGCCTTCCACATAAGAATAAGACGAGGAGCTTTATTTTTCTGACAGTCTCAGAAATTTATGCCGAAACAGACCTGTGGAAAAGGAGTGACTCTTCTCTTTGTGAAGCTGAACACACAGCAAGAGAGATACACACAGAGCAACTGTAGGAGGACAAGCTGATTGAACAGAAAGCTGTCAACAACCCATCCAGTGCTGCTGCTTTTCACAACTTCCATTCAGCATTCCTGCAGCTAACATTGGGGGTTTTTTTACAACACACACACACACACACACACACACACACACACACAAATAATTATTGTGTGAACTTTAACCAGTGTTACCAGAAAGCATCTCACCATTTCAGAAGCAAAGGAGAACATTTATCCTACACCAAGTGCCAGAGGACTGCAGTCTCTGGATGGCAAAAAGTACCAATTTTTTCACCCCATAAGACATACCGGAACATAGGACACACCTAGTTTTTAGAGGTATCTATGTGAGGTATATATATTCACAGTAGAGATGGGCACGAAATGAACTTTCAGTTTGTTTTGTTATTCGTTATTCATTTTGTTACGTAATGAAACAAATAACAAACCTCAGAGTGGATTTAGAACGAACCGAACTGAACCGAAAAAAATGGTTCGGTTCGGTTCGGTTCATTAAAGGATGAGGATGCTGCCAGTCATTTGTGGAGTTGTTGTCAACGTCTGTGGTTTTATTTTATTTTATTTTTTAATGATTTTTCCTGCCCGTGCACTGTCAAATGGATTCAATTGCGCAAAGCAGGGGGAAATGAATAACGAACAAAGTGAACCAACAAAACGGGTATTTGGAAAAAATGCATTAAAAACGAAACAAACGAAACAAACCCTAAAACGAACCAAACCAAAACGAATCACCAATTTTTTTTTGGTTCGTGCCCATCTCTAATTCACACATACATATTGCAGTCCTGATACAGTCCCCATGCTGGGAACCCTTTGGCCCTTGCAGAGGCCTCCAAACCTGGTGCAGGTCCGCAGCCCAAGCAGCGGAGGCTTCCCCACCTGGCTGTTTAAAAAAATTTCCTTGCGTGATTGATTTGTTCTGTAGAATAGGAGATGGAGATCATTCAGCCCAAATGAAGATCATAGAGATAAGAAGCAGTCTAGAGAGTAACCACCCACCATGATGACCCTAGAGATGAAGCTCTAGGGTCATCATGGTGGGTGGTTACTCTCTAGCCCGTTTCTTATCTCTATTGGGCAGAATGATATCCATCTCCTATTCTATGGAATAAATCAATCATGCAAGACTTTTTTTTATAACAGCCAGGTGGGGAAGCCTCCGCTGCAGCTGGGACCTTCACGGGATCTGGAGGCCCCTGTTTGAGCCGCTCTGGAGGCTCCCAGTGAGGGTACATTCGCCCCATAAGATGCACAGACATTTCTCCTTACTTTTGAGGGGGGGAGTGCATCTTATGGGGTGACAAATAGCCAAGTGCCAGGTGAAGCCATCTACCAAGATGTGGCAAGTGATCCGATGGAATTGCACGAGGTTTGTTTTGAAGGACATACTCGGAAGAGCTCATGCTCATTGCTGCTCAGTTCTCTGTTTCCTTTGCATTTCCTTTGTTATACAGTACTTTCGGGGAACTACATACACATGCAGTAGTACATATAGAAGATTTAACCGTTTAGCGCTGTTACTGCAGTTTACTGTAGCACTAAAGAACAGCCAATTGAAGTCGACACATGCAGAAACAAGCACAAACTTTTTCTCCAGAATTTATTCCTTTGCATCTTATATAATTGCCAATGTTACAAAGTTGGGGTCTTGGTGATGTCCTTCACCATCAGCGTCAGCAGTCAAATCTGTTGGCTCACTGAGGATTGATGTACAGCTTTCTTGGTCTAAGGAAGGCAAATCTTAATTTTGAGCACTTACCTGACACCCATAATTTTCTTACTTCCACTTAGTTGAATAACATGATGAATAGACATATTCAAAGACAAGTAGCTTCAGTGTGTGACACTCAGGAAATCTATTTACATGTTATAATTTTCCCACTCCCTCACTCACAGATTTCCAATTCACTTCTTGGAAACACCATATCATTATATTTGGTTTTTTTTTATTAATTTGTTTTATTAGGTTTTTTGGGGGGGAGGGAACAGGGGGGAAAGGGCATGGGAGGGAAGGGGTACAGTTTAAAAATTACATTGAGTATATCAAGCAAAAATAACGATTTAACATATTAACAAATCACCAAGTAATGTCACAATGCTAATAGGTTTGTTACTTCTTGCCATCTTTTCCGAGAGATCTCATCATAGTCTCCCTTTAGAAAGCTGGAGAGTCTGTCGATTTCAATACATTATCTTATCTTATCATGGAAGTTTCTCTCTGTTGGCACATCTGGTTGTTTCCAGGATTTCGCATACAGTATCCTTGCAGCAACAATTACATGGTGAAGTACATATCTCTGGTCATAGGGAATATTAATATCTACTATATTTAATAAAAAAAGTTCTGGTCTAAGCTCTAACTTAATCTTCAGGAATCTTTCTAAAAATAATTTTACCATTATCCAGTATGCCTTTGCCTCTTTACATGTCCACCACATATGGTAAAAGGTACCACAATCATGTTTGCATTTCCAACATTTAGGTGAGTAATTATACATCTTAGATAAACGGTGTGGTGAAAAATGCCATCTGTAAAACATCTTATAACAATTTTCCTTAAAGGCTATAGATTTGAAGAGTTTAACTGTGTTCCACAAAGACTCCCATTTGTTTAGATGAATAGAATAACCAAAATTTTCAGCCCATCTTATCATAGTATCTTTGACCAGTGTGTCAATCATTTTTTCATTTAACAAAATACTATAAAATTTACTAAGAAGCTTTGAATCACCAGAGGATAGGATTTTGTCAAGTGGAGTATCATTAGTCATAAATCCCCCCTCTTTAGTGAGATTTTTGAAATGTGAATATATTTGTTGATATTTCCACCAGTCAAGCTCATAACCTTCTGATACTAATTTTTCTAGTGACTTCAAGGAAAGATCGGCGTTCAGGAGTTGTCTGTAGGTTAAAAATTTATCTGTTATCTCCGTTGGGAGCGGTTACTAGCCCCCATATAAGTGTAAGCCCAAAATTTTTAACCATATCATTATATTTGTACTACAGTTACTGAGAGTTACATCTCTAAGTTGTTAGCTACAGCAGTGTTTTTCAACCACTGTTCCATGGCACAGTAGTGTGCCGTGAGATGTTGCCTGGTGTGCCGTGGGAAAAATTCTCCCTACACCAGCAATGCCCCCCCCGCATTGTTTTGGGGGGGTGAGAAGTGTGTTTGTGTGTGTCTGATAGGCACAGAGTTAATTTTTTTAACATTTTCTAATGGTGGTGTGCCTCGTGATTTTTTTCATGAAACAAGTGTGCCTTTGCCCAAAAAAGGTTGAAAAACACTGAGCTACAGGCACTGAACGCCAGAAATAATAATATAAAATCCAGAGCTGTTCACATGTCTATATGCTTTCTTTTAATGCTAAACTTGTAATTGAACTCTGTTTTATTTTAATTGCTATTTGTTGTTTATCCTATTGTAAACTGCCCAGTGTGGCCCTTGGCCAAATGGGCAGTATATAAATTAAATATTTTAAAGAAGAAGAAGAAGAAGAAGAAGAAGAAGAAGAAGAAGAAGAAGAAGAAGAAGAAGAAGAAGAAGAAGAAGAAGAAGAAGAAGAAGAAGAAGAATGTTAAAAACATAAGTAAAGTAATGGTAAAGGTAAAGGTTCCCCTGCACATGTGTGCTAGTCGTATCCGACTCTAGGAGCACTGCTCATCTCTGTATTCAAGCCAAAGAGCCAATGATGTGCAAGTCCATGGCCACGTGGCCGGCATGGCTACAAGGAAACACTGGCAGTGGTACCTATACATCTACTTTCATTGACATACTTTCGTTAGGAGGAGCTGGGGTTAACAGCGAGAGTTCACTCCACTGCATGGCACCTTGGATTTGAACCCCTGAGCTGCTGACTTTGTAGCTGACAGTTTTCAGTACTTTAGCCCACTGAGCCACACAGAATTAAATGCTTCCTTTAAAGATCCCCCTGGTCAACCAAAAGAGATGGTCACAGAACACGTCATCGTACTTCATGCTAAATAAACTCTGCAGCGCCACAGGTGCCGCGTGTGACCTCCTTTCTGCCCCTCAGCTGGCCAGGCCACTCACCTTGCTTGGTGCACTGCCAGAGTCCTCCTTTTTCTGTTAGCACACCAGTCCAGACAAGATATCAGGCTGCCCTTTCCAGCCTCTTCAGGCAGCCAGTCGTTCTGACAAGGAGGTGGGATGCTGGATTCTCCCTGCACGGCCAATGAAGTGCTTTCTGCCCATCTCTTTCAACCAGCCATTGAAGGAAAGGCAGCCTGAAGAGAAAGGTCCTTGTCTGCTTGTGGAAGGACACCAGAAAGGGGGGCTGGCCCATAGGGAGCAGTGACAGAGAAGGCCCTCCCCCATGTCCCCAGAAGTGAGAATAGTTCCATAAGAGAAGATCCCGATTGAGTTTTCCAGGGGAGATGGGGCATGTATTGTTGTTGTTGTTCCAGTGTTTACAAGAGAGACCTCCGGCCTGTACTGCTGAGCAACTGGTTTAAAGGCATTCATGCTCGATGACAGTGGTTCTGAATAAGGGAAATGTACACCATTTTTTTGTGTGTGGGGGGGAGACACAAGAGTTGGCCTTAGTGGGATGCAGGGTTTTCAGAACTATTACTAAGGTGGTTACTTCACGTCCATTTTTTCTCTGTTAGCGTTGCGCTTAGGAGCAGTGCAAAAAATGTTATTTCACGTCCGTCGTACAACTACTGAAATTTGTCTTGTCCACGCCCCCCCAAAATGGGTTCTAAGCGGGACAGTCATGTATCTGGTGCTGGGGTAGGGTTTTCCCTTGTCACTCTTTGTTCCTGCTTTCTGTACCAAGACAAGACACCGTGTTGTAACGACTGTCACACAACAAAACATTCTCAGAAAACTGTGCCCAGGTTTGTTTGTTTTTATTTTGACTTTTCAAAAGTGAAATATCAAAAAAGCATTTTAACCCCCCCCCCCAAAAAAGGAAAAAGGAAGGTAGACAAATTCAGTGTTTGTCACGATCCAAGACCGTGAGGTAACACTTGCCACAAGGCAAGTTATCACAACCATGGGAACACTGGAACAGGGACAAAACCACGTGATCGCAACCAATGCTGTCACGGTACAAAACTAGTCATGGAACAAAGAAGGATGTGAAATAACCACCTAAGAATTTGCATACCACCACCACCACCACCACCACTACCACCACCACCACCAGTCCCTGTGTTCTCCTAGAAGCACATGGTGCTATCTTTTTCTCTACCTTACCTGCCACAGATTTCAAATTCTGTCCTGCCAGAAGAGGAATAAACCAGCCTGCCTTTCACAAGGTTTGTTTGACGTTCAGTACAACTACTGAAATTTGTCTTGTCCATGCCCCCCGAAATGGGTTCTAAGCGGGACAGTCATGTATCTGGTGCTGGGGTAGGGTTTTCCCTTGTCACTCTTTGTTCCTGCTTTCTGTACCAAGACAAGACACCGTGTAATAACAACTGTCACACAACAAAACATTCTCAGAAAACTGTGTTCAGGTTTGTTTGTTTTTATTTTGACTTTTCAAAAGTGAAATATCAAAAAAGCATTTTAACCCCCCCCCCCCAAAGGAAAAAGGAAGCTAGACAAATTCAGTGTTTGTCACGATCCAAGACTGTGAGGTAACACTTGCCACAAGGCAAGTTATCACAACCATGGGAACACTGGAACAGGGACAAAACCACGTGATCGCAACCAATGCTGTCACGGTACAAAACTCGTCATGGAACAAAGAAGGATGTGAAATAACCACCTAAGAATTCACATACCACCACCACCACCACCACCACCACTACCACCACCACCACCAGTCCCTGTGTTCTCCTAGAAGCACATGGTGCTATCTTTTTCTCTACCTTACCTGCCACAGATTTCAAATTCTGTCCTGCCAGAAGAGGAATAAACCAGCCTGCCTTTCACAAGGTTTGTTTGACGTTCAGTAGGATCTAAGAATGCCAAATCTTTTGACAGTCTTGAAATAAAAACTCTACACATCCTCGTGACTTTACTACGCGTTTGTTTATTAATAACACACAAAACAAAAGCAGTGTGCATAGTCTTATATAACAGGAAGAGAATGGAGCTGTCCTCACTATTATCTTAAAACTTAAGCAGCCCAATCAATGCAGTGATGCTTGTCATCCTCCTGGGTCCATTGTCCATCCAGTCATGACCCAAATGCACTGAAATCTTCTTTAAATTTATATACATCATTCATATACTGTGTGTTAAACCTAAGTGCTGTAATTAGTAATTATTGACATATGCTCTAAAAAGACTAGTTATGCTGAAGCTTGAATATCAAGCTTCCTACCAGGTTCACCTATCAGCAGCCCATTTTATTTTTCTGACTAAATATTGAGATCATTCCTTTCCTGAAGTTGATGGTATCAGACTCACAGAAAATGGTAACAGATGGGGATGGAAACAAAAAACAGAACACCATGAAAACATCCAAGCGACACTTAATTCTACGAGAAGCGGCACAGGCAAAGGGCTGGAGAAAAGAGAAGCTATTAAATAAAAACTCTTGTATTTTAATCCCAATCCCCAATAAATATTAGGGGCTGGGAGGAAAAGCTTGGTCTAATATCAATATCATCATAATATGGATTTTGTACTTTGACATCCACAGGTCAAAATGGCTATACAAGCAGTTGGATTAGTAGAGTGCATGAATCATTAGTACACAAGACAGTCTTTTGTATATTTGTAAACATGTTGTTAGGCTCAGTGATGCAAGCACTGGCAAACACCAGAACAAAGAACAGGACGGTCAAACATGGATGTAGACCCTCTGTCTTCACTTTTGTCTTGTACATCTATCATATACGTATTGAAGACAATTTACCTTATGGACAACACTAGCCAACGCTAGCCAAAAGCGATGAGGAACTACAGGGTCCCCAAAGACCATGGACCCTCAATGACCCACAGAGGATGTACAGCCTTTATGGAGCCAGGAGTAGTTTGATCCCATGGACAAAAGAGGCCGAGTGGTGCAGGAGGCCCACTGCAAAGCTCAGGGGACCAGTCAGAGGACCCCCTCCCCCACCCAATGCAAAGGGCACATGTTGAAGGCAGAAGCTTGGATACAGGCTCCCAGATGGCCCAGCTGCAATAACCTTAGCCTGCCATTATGTTTTTGCTGGAGACAATGGCCTCTATCCCACGACCGCTAAAATCCGCTTCTTACTTCAAGATAAACTGCCTCCAAAAATTATGACCCCACGAGCATCCGGCTTTAAAAAATTGCAACCATGGCTCCTTTAGCGAGTTTTACAAGTACCAGCCCCAGAGGTGTGAATAATTTGCCTCAGTTCGGATGTGGCTTTTTAGCCGAAGCAAACATCCGTGGGGACTCGAAAATCCGCTTACACTTTGAGGAGTCTGGCTCTGTAGCATTAGCAGCAGCAGCGACAGCAAAGGGACAAGGGGGCTGTGTGCATGTGTGTGTGTGTGTGTGTGTGTGTGTGTGTGTGTGTGTGTGAGAGAGAGAGAGAGAGAGAGAGAGAGAGAGAGAGAGAGAGAGAGAGGAGCTGAGAACAGGGACAAGAAAAACACCCTGCCTGCAGTTCCTCTTTTCTCTGTTGAGCGCAGGGGGGAGCAAGGGGAGAGCTTGACACCCTGCCAGGTACCATCAATATAACCTCCACAGGCAAACAAAAGTTGAGGAAGAAAGGAGATTTCCTCCTTTACCCACCCTGGTTCTTTTATCGCTCCCCCTCCCCTCTTCCCACACCCCCTTCCCAGCCGCTTTCATGAGGACACAGAAACCACCTTTTCTAACCACGTGACCATTGCCTTTTATTTCAAGCCGTTTCTTCCGGCCGTGGGATAGGGGCCAATGTCTTACCTGCTGAGTATCTTAATGTGTGATTCCTGGCCTTTACAACTTGTTGTGATGACTTAGAATAATAGAATCACAGAGTTGGAGGAGACCTCAAGGGCCATCTAGTCCAACCCCCTGCCATGCAGGAACCCCATCACAATATTTCCGACAGATGGCCATCCAGCCTCTGCTTAAAAACCTCCAAACAAGGAGACTCAACCACCCTTTGTGGCAGCATCTTCCACTGCCGAACAGCTCTAATTGTCATGAAGTTCTTCCTCATGTTCAAATGGAATCTCTTTTCCTGTAGTTTGAAACCATTACCCCGAGTCCTAGACTTGACTATGCTTCTTTGATTCTCCCTGTGTGTTTGTAGTGACTACTGATCTGGAGGGCTCTTGTTCTTTTGCTGTGGATCTCCTACCCTTGGTTAACTTTACTCTATAGCAGGGCTCTCTTTCCCTAGATCTCTGCCTATTTCTCCACATGTCCCAGCCTGCAAAGTCATTAACCATGGCTCCAGCCCATCTGGGACCTTTTACCTGAATGTATTAAACCACCCTTGCTCCCTGACTTTATCCCTGTGCAGAGACCATGTTCTTCTTTGGACTGCAAGTGCCTCAGTCCTTTACCATTGGCAACATAGGCTTGGAATTATGGGAGTGGCTGTCCAAAACATCTGGAGGGTCAAAGGTTCCCCACCCCTCTTCTGTGCATGGCAGCAAAAAGCAGGTGTCATGGCAGGTCCATGTTAACTACATGGAAATGCTGTTAGAAATCTCCTCATGTAACTCTTATCATCAAATCCTGGGGTTCCCAAACATTACAGCATTCAATACCACTAAAGATACTCTCTTACTAGAGTTCTGTTTTCTCTCTCCTTTGACCCCCTCCTCCCAATTTTCCAAACCTGGTACAAACAATTCTGGGTGTGAATTCCCAGAGGCTAAGCGAAGGGAGGGCTTTTAATTTTATACGGGATTATTTCCAATGCAGCATAGTTTTCCTCAGGAGATTCAGGGGCCTTGGTTTATCCTCTCCTTCCCTTCTCCTCCCCCTCCCCAACACAAAGCCTGTTCATGATTTATTCCGTTTTTAACATGACAATAACCAATAATCTTTGTAATGTGTCAGTCTGAAGACCGTGGTGATGCAATCAAATAACAGCCTTTGAGGGGTCCCCCTCCTGCAGGTCACAGCTCAGTACCTCCAGCTCATCTGATTAGCCCAGATGCAGAATTTTTGCGAATGGCTTTCAGATTACAGCTATCTGGAGCTTCCCAGCAGACTCTGTGATCAATGCGCGCCTCCATTAATCCATCCCTTCTTATTCTTTTCATGTGTCCTATGATAATGATAATGAACCAGGAAGTGCCCGTTTGTAGACTGCACAATTGACACAAACAATTTATCATTCTCTGTTTAATTAAGGAACAACAATGAGACGAAAATGGTAGGTCTGTCCCCTCACACACACACACACACACACACTGCAGCAGCTGAACATCCTCTGAAGGGTTTGTGATTAACCGAGGGGTAAATGACATCACGGCCATCAGTGGCCTCCGCAGATGAACACCAGGCAACTCTGGTGGATAAGCAGGGAGTGCCAATCCCGTGGAGGCCCTTGGCACCACTCCACTGCACACGTAAATTGTGTGTCAGGTGTAAAATGATAATCAGGAACACACGGAGGGACAAAAGAGCACTGGAAGAGCAGAAGGACCGAAGATTACGCAGCTGCTCTCGACTTGGCCGTGTCTAGGGGTTTGAAGACAAGGGGGTCTTGGAAGGGGGACATCAATCTGAATTGACAATCAACCTAGATACACTTTGGGGATGCCTGGGATCTACTTCAAGGAGCAGAGAGGTTGACTGAGACTGAAAATGCTCACGTAAGGAAAGGGACCTGGACAACGGTGTTTCCCTCCCCTCTGATGCCACTCGTGCACCGGTTTCCTTCGGAAAATTCAGAGTTTTCTTTTGAGAATCCAGGCTTTCCTGGGGACAAGCAAGCACCACTCTCCCATGGTGGCCACGGGGGTGGGGCAGGAATCCTTCACTGGGCAGCGCGACAAGCTTCCAGCAACCAAAGTGGAACTCTGGCTGCTGTGAATTTGCTTTTCGCCCTCATGGAGAGGGAAATCAGGGTCTGAGCTGGATGAGATAGGCTCAGATTTAGCAGAGAGGAACAGTTCATACCCTGTCCACCTACTGGGCCTGCCACACTGCTCAGACTCTTTCTCTTGTTGCTTCTTCCTTCCAGAATTCCTCTCAGTAGTCCTGTAGTTCCTGTGCTCCTTACTTGGGGGCTGTAAATTATAATGTACATTTCCAGTTTATGGGCCATTGTCCCCCCCCACACACACACACACCCATATTTGGTGACACATTCTTGTTAGGGTTCTGACAGATTCCATTTGGGTGGGTTGAAATAGTTCTAGGGGCATTCTATTTGCCCCCGGTAATTATTTTTTTCCTAACATTTCATAGCAGCTTTCGCTTCATTTACTATACTGTAGATTCTTCATTACAGGATTCCTCTTCAAAGGAGTCCGTCATCCTTTTATCTCTTCTGTATACAGCTTCAGTATACTGTCTCCACATTCTCTTTGTTTTCTCCTGGTCATATAGTGTGCTTCCCTGCTGCTTATTCAGCATTCCTAATATAGAATTAAATTAAATTTGCCTTGGTTTCTTGGATTTTCTGGAAAAGATCTCTTGTTTTCTCCTTTTTGTTCTCATTTTCTTTGCACTGGTTATTATAATAGTTACAGTTATCTATTCCCTTACTTTTTATCTGAAACTCAATGTGAAAAATTGCATTCAGGTTTCTAACCCTATTTCTGTCTGCTTTTATTTTGGCTTCTCATCTGTCCTGTTCAATTTTCCTTCTGTCACGCATCATATGTTTTTTTTTCTCTTCCCTTACTTTCACATAGCACATGCAGGAATTATCTCTGGTAATATTAATTTAGGCTACTGTAAAACCATATGTCACCACAGGTGAGGTAATTTCTTCACGAATTACCTGAAAGTAAAGAAAATGATTAATGGATGGGTGGTGGAAAATGGTGGTGCCATATGGAATCATTCTGAGTTGAGAATCATAATGCACCAGATGCGTTTGGGAGCGCATGAGACTAGATATCTGTCTCCTGATACCACTCCCCTGCATCTGGCCCTTGAAGTACCCTGGTTTCTCCATCATGGTTTGTAACCTGTGATGGACTTTTCCTCCAGGAATCTGTCCAATCCCCTTTTGAAGGCATCCAGGCCAGATGCCATCACCACATCCTGTGGCAGGGAGTTCCATAGACTTACAACGCGCTGGGTGAAAAAATATTTTCTTTTGTCAGTTCTTACTCTCCCAGCCCTCAATTTGAGTGTATGTCCCCTAGTTCTGGTATTTTGGGAGAGAGAGAACAGCTTCCCTCTATCCACTTTACTCATACCCTGCATTATTTTGTACGTCTCAATCATATCCCCCCTCAGGTGCCTTTTTTCCAGACTAAAGAGGCCCAAATGTTTTAGCCTTTCCTCATAAGGGAGGTGCCCCAGCCCAGTAATCATTTTAGTCGCTCTCTTCTGAATCTTTTCCAGTTCCACTATGTCCTTTTTGAGATGCGGTGACCAGAATTGTACACAATACTCCAGGTGGGGCCTTACTATTGTTTTGTATAATGGCATTATAATGTTGGCTGTTTTATTTTCAATCCCCTGTCATAGTGTTTTGTCATAGTGTTTTGCTTTTCCCTGTCTCCAGGCCTGCCCTAACCCCAGCCTGAGCATCATGTCCCAACTGCTCACATCACTGAAACACCACCTATGGGCACCTTTGCAAGGACATATCACAATTAACCACGTTAGCTGAAAAGCCTGTTCAAATTGTTGTGGCTTATAAAAGTAGGAGCCCCCTCCCTCAACGGGGAGGGGGAAAGACACTTTTTGGGAAGGGAAAGGGCTGGATCAGTCCAAACTGGTCTTTGCTTCATGTGGTCGGTAAAAATATATTATAATCACCTGTTTTACAAGTGCAGCAAATCTCAGAATATTTGACCAGTTGGTCACGCTCTTGATACCTGAAATAAAATGACCATACAGTAGGACTCCCGTATCCACTGATTCATTAACCACTGATTCAGTTATCCACGGCTGGCAAAGGAAAATAAATAATTCAGCAGCCGCAAAGCAAGCTACTGTTGCAAAACAGCAGATGTAGCTAGCTACTGTCATAAAACAGCAGCTGTAAAGCAAGCTACCATCACAAACAGCAGCCTTAAAGCAAGCTACTGTCACAAAACAGCAGTTTGGGATTTTTACATTCTTTCTTATCCACGGTTTTTGTTATCCACGGGAAGGCCTGGAACCGATCCACAGAGGATACTGGGGTCCTACTGTATGTGCTCATGATTTTTTATGTAAGGGAACGTATTACAGGAACATGTAAGTCTCTCTTTAAATGTTCTTTAACAGACTGATGGCAAGTCTAGATGATGAGTATGATGAAGGAAAGACGGTAGAGTTGTGCCCCTGCTTGGCCTGCAACTGTACCATATTCCAACCATCTGCTAATCAGTGTTGGTTCAAAACATCTATTACTGGGATTTGGAAGAAAATATATCCAACATTCTGGGATCATTTTGAGGCCATCTCAACGATCAGCAGAAGAAAGAGGAGAACAGAAAAGCACATGTCTGAAGATATCTATGTGCACACAGATACCCACACTCTCTACAAAAAATCCTGTTGACCTGAAAAAAAGTTATAATGAAAAATACATGGGCCAAGAGGAAATACTTGAAAATGGAAGCACCTCAACTTCGCTGCATATTGTTATTTTTTCCCCATGTAAAGGAAGCTCACACTATTTGACTTATTCTGCATTCTTTTTCATTCCCCAACCTATCTTTTGGGGCAATTTCAGGTAAATGTTGTAATTTGCTTACTGCATTCATTCTGCTCTGTGGCTGTTCTTCCTCCTAAGAACATAAGAACATAAGAAGAGCCATCATGCTGGATCAGGCCAAAGGCCCATCTAGTCCAGCTTCCTGTATCTCACAGTGGCCCCACCAGATGTGTTTGGGAGTGCATGAGACTAGATATCTGTCTCCTGATACCACTCCCCTGCATGTGGCCCTTGAGGTACCCCGGTTTTAAGCTTGGAGATGATACATCTCCCTCATGGTTTGTAACCTGTGATGGACTTCCCCCCCAGGAATCTGTCCAATCCCCTTTTGAAGGCATCCAGGCCAGATGCCATCACCACATCCTGTGGCAGGGAGTTCCGCAGACTAACAACACGCTGGGTGAAAAAAAATATTTTCTCTTTCTCCTCCTCCTCCTTTGTCAACTTTATTCTTGGCCTTTGAGGTACATGTTTCCATTTCACCCAAATTATTAGAGGGACTGGAGGGTTATGATGGAGGAAGTCACAAAGCCAGGGACGCTTGGAGGTAAAAAATCACTTGAATCAAATAGCTGGTGACTAGAGATGGGCACGACCAGAAAAAAAACTTTTTCGAGTTGTCTTTTTTTGGGACGGGTCCGTTTTGGGTCATTTCCGTTTTTCGTGAAATTTTTCAAAAATTTGTCATTTTGCCGTGTCGTTTGTCGTTTGTCGTTACCGCCACGATTTAGCGCGACTTGACTTCCCAGAGCATGGGGTTAGGGGGTAAGGGCTAGGCTTAGGGTAACGGTTAAGGTTAGGGTGGGTTAGTGGGCTGTACATCTGGGTGCCTCTGGCCCACTAAGAACACAGTGTACTGGCGTATGGGTTAGGGTTAGGCTTAGGGTTGGTGGGCTTTTTATGTCCTCTCTGGCACATCCAGAAGTCTCAGCAAAACCTGGCCATGCGATTGGTGGAATGGCTCCAAAAATTTGCATGGTCCCATCCCATGGCCAGCCCATCATTGCGCGTGCGTAGGTGTAAAAAAATAAAAATAAAATAAAATAAAATAAAATCAATGGAGACGTTTTATTTCAAGAAAAACCCACTGTTGCTACTGTAAAAATTCAAGCATTTAAAATGGCTAATTTTCGCATGTTTCTGTGGTGCTTTGGTGGGTTTTTGGACCACGATTTCAAAAAAAAAATATTGCGGTTGCCATTTTGGATCCCCCCGCACCGCATGGCAAATGGAGACGCCGAGGATGCCCCCTCCCAGCCCGGTACCAGCAGCCCAGGACAGGAGTGGGGAAGGCTGGAGTGGGGACCCCCCCCCCCCAGAAACCACCCCTCTGGTAGGTGCCCTCAGGCAGGTATATTTTCGCCTGCTTTTTTGGCCGGGAATCGGGGTTTTTTTAATTTCTAAAACTTTTTTTCTGTGCCGCTTGGCATCGCGCGATCGCTGCGATGCCAGGAACGATGACAAATCAGACCCAATTTTTCTTTTGTCGGTTCGAGTTCGAGTTCTGGGGGAGTAATTGTCGTCACCATTTCCATTGCATAACGGAAACGAGTAACGGAAACGGAAACGAGAATTTTGCCAAGTCGTGCCCATGTCTACTGGTGACATCACATGGCACCGCAAGCAAATGGGTCAAAGGACTTGGGGAGGGGCAAATAAAGAAGTATCAACTAGAAGGATACGGCCAGACTAAACAATGATGGGATACGGGTGGGCTGGGTGACATTGCGTATTCTTGGCTCAGCAGTGTTGTCTAGAGTGTGTGTTGTGTCTAGAGTAGAGTCCTTCTAAAGTGAGCATGAAGATCACAGTGTTTTATCTGCAGCCCTAATTCCTATAATTGCCCTTTCTTTTGCACAAACACAGGCCTTTGCAAAGTGCAGAGCTTAACACTTGCTCCCTTCCCTCCAGGAATAAGTCACTTGCTACTGCTAGAAATTGCAGCATGCATCAGGGCAATCTCTTCCCATCCAAGTGGAAGAAAAGTCAGTAGAGCTGGTGATTGGAACCCTTCTGCCGAATGCAGGCAAATATTACTGCTAGATTCTACTATTAGGTTCTACACTATATTACGTGATCTTAGAAGCAGTAATAAATAGTTTGTCATGCAGCCTCTTCCAGTTGGCTGAACTGTCTCCCCAGAGGATAAGTCAGAAACAAAAGCAATTGCATTGTTCTTGGGGAAGATTGGTCAAGAATGAGTGCAAAGGCAAAACCATGACTTAAAAGGGGGGAATAAGAGAAAAACGTGCTAACTCAAACAGAAGAGACACAGATCATTTTGTAAAGATCCTAAGAGGGTGCCAAAGAATGCTGACCAAAACGAGGAACAATAAAGCCCAAAGATATTACAAAAATAAAGGCATTTTTCAAGTGTTACAGTTTTGGAGACTTACCGCTTTGGGTGATATTAAATCTTGATGGTCTCCTATTAGGAATCTAAGGCTCAGCTTCTCCCACAGGATAGCTGCATTAGTGGCAAATTTTCACTTTAATCAGATATGAGGACCTTCCCATATGTCTTATTAGGAATCTCTATAGGGACACTATGGTGTTGATATTGTTTTGTCAGAATTCATCATTTGCAAAAATTTCCATGCATTTGTAAAAGAACAGGAAGTTCCGAATATGGAAGAAAGTGAAAATAACACATTCATTCATTCATTCATTCATTCATAAGAACATAAGAACATAAGAAGAGCCCTGCTGGGTCAGGCCAAAGGCCCATCTACTCCAGCTTCCTGTATCTCACAGTGGCCCCACCAGATGCGTCTGGGAGCACACAAGACTAGATATCTGTCTCCTGATACCACTCCCCTGCATCTGGCCCTTGAAGTACCCCAGTTTTAAGCCTGGAGATGATACCTGTGATGGACTTTTCTTTTTCTTTCTTTCTTTCTTTCTTTCTTTCTTTCTTTCTTTCTTTCTTTCTTTCTTTCTTTCTTTCTTTCTTTCTTTCTTTCTTTCTTTCTTTCTTTCTTTCTTTCTTTCTTTCTTTCTTTCTTTCTGGCAAGGGGCCTTGAGTGCTAAACTTTTTAAGACCTGCCTTTCAATTCCTATGTAGTGTTAAATTACGATCGTTACCTGTTTTTATCTAACAGTCCCCTCATCTTCAAAAATCTACATGGTAGGAACATGTGACTAGAATCCTCTTCATGATTAGAGGAGGACACTGAAAAACACTGATAGTCACAACTTCTGTTTGGTTAATTTTTGCTAAGAATTCAACCAACTCCACGAATGTCTCAATGACTTCAGTAGAAAGAACCAGGATGAAACATGGATGTGGGAGAGGGCAAAACTGACAGATTTTATCCACAATTATGCTCACGTTCAAGGTGATTGTTCTCTCCATATTAGAGCAAATAAGACATTCTGAGCGAATAGGAGAAGTAGAACGATTGAGAACAGGGATGGGCAGGAAATGAAAAACAAAATGCTATTTCATTGTTTCGTTCTTTAGCATGTCTTGATACCTCCCTAACTTATCAATCGTCATCAGATTTGGTTGCGTAAAAACTTCTATGGGGGACACCTGTCCAGGTATCTTTCTATACACTTGTTTCTGAATGTTCTCCCATACCTTCCATAATGCTTTCCTAATCATGTGCTTACTAAAGATTTTATATTTGTTCACTTTTTATACCACACAAAAGCATGCCATCCTAGAATTAAATCATGACCTTCTAATTTCCAAATCCTTGGATTCTCTAAGAGAATGCATCCTCTTAACCATCCCAACAAACAAGATTTGTAATGCCAATAAAGGTATCATCTAGCCTACTTTTGAAGCTTTATAATACAATCTCCAGTCTAGTAAACTACTTGTGTCGTCTTGTGATGCCTTCTTTTTAATCCATGGCTTCTTCCCTTGCCAAACAAATTTCAATGTCAACTTTTTTTTCCATTTCCATGAAGAATTTTTTTCTCTCTCAAAATCAATGGGATCATCTGGAATAGGAACAACGCTTTTGGTAGAACATTCGTTTTGACAACTGCTATTCTCCCCATTAATGATAGTCGCATCCTATTCCATTTTTCCATGTCCATTTGTATTTCCTTCATAGTTTTAAGGTAATTGTCTTGGAATACTGTACTTGCTATTTTAGCTATTTTTATTCCCAGGTATGTTGTAGACTTGTCTTCTTTAAAATTAGTCCCTTCTGTTAAAATTCTTCTCTCCTCTGTTCGCATTTTTTTTGTTAATACTTTGTTGTTTTTCTTCGTTTAAGTCCCACCATATCTCCAAAGTCCTCTATCAGTTTTATCAGCACTTCCACTGAACTATTTGGATCGTCCGGTATAAAAACTTTGTCATCTGCATATGCCTACCGTTTGTACTCTTCTTTATTTTCAAGCCTTTTATCTCCTTTTGAGCTCGTATTTTTTGGTTTAACACTGCCAACATCAATATAAATAGCAGAGGTAAGAGTGGACAGCCCTGCCTGGTTCCTTTCTCAATAATTATATCTTCGGTGAGATCCCTATTGGTTTTAATCTTGGCTCTTTGTTTTGTATATATAGCTGTGATATGGTCTCTAAATCTCTGGCCAACTCCTATATATTCTGAATCTAAATGCTTCAACATAAAATTTCAGTTGATAGTGTCAAAAGCCTTCTCCACATCCAGAAATATCAGCACCACTTGTTTTTCTGGGCGTGCCTCATAGTATTCAAATATATTCAAAATTGTCATCATATTATTGTACATCTGACGCTTCGACAGAAATCCTGCTTGATCTTGATGTATTTGTTGCACTAAGATTATCTTTAATCTGTCTGCCAATAAAGATGCAAAATTTTTGTAATCTACATTAAGTAACAATATCGGTCTATTTTTTATTTCTTTGTGAATTAGGATTATTGTTGCTTTTGTCTATGTTGGCAGCATTTGTCTAGTTGTGACTCACTACCGGATTTCAGCCTGTATGTCTCATGAACCACAGCTTTTGAACAAAGCAAAGCAAAATGTGCTTTTTCTATACCACCCCAACTGCTGAGAAAAGCACTTTCTCAGCAGTTTACAAGTAATTATACAGGCTACACATTGGGTACTCGTTTTACCAACCTTGGAAGAATGGAAGGCCCAATCAACCATGAGCTGGCTACCTGAGATTGAACCCCAAGTTATGACTACAGTTTTGGCTGCTGTACAGTAATTTAACCACTGTGCCACGAGGTTCCACAGAATCTTTTCCTGATTTTAAAAATGTGTACAGTTAACATGGAAAAAGTGGGAAACGAAAGATAATCATGCTAGGCATTTCCTGGCAGCAGGCAAACAAAGCAGCCACACAGAACGGCATCCATATGGGGCACATCCAATATGGTGCCTCTCTAACAGCTCCCCACCTTACCCCACTGTTTTATAGCCTGCCCAAATACTCCACCAGCTGAAGCAGTATCTCGCCTGAACATACTGGGTTCCTTGTATTACATAAACATTGCTCGGCAGCTTTCTTCTCTAGGAGCATCTGCTGAGCTGACGGTCCCTAGTGAACCAGCTTTGTTTTGTCCAAGGCACCGATCATGAGTAATGGATCTGGCTAAGCCTGATAGTGCATGATGTAATTGTCAGGGGAGTTTAATTATCAGCACATTACACGTGGGATATAGATTTCTTCTTCTTCTTCTTCTTCTTCTTCTTCTTCTTCTTCTTCTTCTTCTTCTTCTTCTTCTTCTTCTTCTTCTTCTTCTCAATATGGTGTTTGATTCACTTTCAGGGAGTTTTGAATTTGCATAAAGGTCAGTTAGGCCAGCAAGTAGCTGCTGTATTAATCTCTCTCTCTCTCCTCTCCTTTCTCTCTCTATCTCTCTTTCACACACACACACACACACACATACACACACACACACATATGACTGACCACATGGGAGGAGGGAAGCTGGAGACGCAGTCTTCAAAGCTTAGCTGATCTACACTGGTATATAATTAATCAAGTCAGCTACTCCTGGGCTGGTCAAAAGCTCTGAAATCTATTTTACTACAAAGCCACTGGGCATTCAGTATATGTAGTAAAAATGTCAACAGTAATAGGAAACAGTAGTTTACTCAGTGTCCCTTTCAGGCCAGGTTTTGTTTTTTGTTTTTTTGCGCCCATCCAAAAGCAGTCTTGTGGAATCCAAGGATGTTTGTGAAAACAGAGAAGCACTTTAAGAATGTGTTTAATTTCTTTGCCATTAGGTAAGCTGGGCCAGATGTTGAAAAGGTTATTCTTCTGAACTACAGCAGGCCTCTATTCAGCATGGCCGGCAGCTGGGTAATCCTGGAATTTGTAGTCTCTGAAAAAAAGTATTGTTTTCAAAATCTGATTGAAGGGCAAGCAGCTGACCTGTTGTGTCAGGATCTAGCACAGGATGAGAAAAGTGCAATGTAGAGATGTCCTAAATTGCGCTTAGAGCTGCAGTGGCTCAGTGGTGGAGCATATTCTACACAGGGACATGGTCCTAAATGGGATACCGGGCACCTCCAGAGATCATGAGTATTGTACTGAGATTCTATTTGTTTAGTTATAGACCACTACCACACTTTAGATTTGAAACACCTTTTCCTTAAAGACAAATCACCTTAAAAATCACTGTCCACTTTTCAAATCGCTGTTTCTGAACAGCACACTTGGCCACGCCCATTTTTGACAGCTGTGTCAGTTTTTCTTGTGACGACCACTGGGGGTGGTGTTTTTAAAATAAATTCCTGCACCCCCTTTTAAAGCGATTTGGTTGAATTTGCAGACATACTACACCGTTTCTGCCATTTCCCTGTCATAGAACACACACACACACACAAAGCCTGCTGCAATGTAAACATGTTCGCCAACTTTGCCGATGCTGCACTTTCCACATTGTGGTCACTGAATCAAGATAGGGTTTTTAAAGATCAACGAGCAAACTATGCTGGGGCCTGTCTATATAAATTTGCCTACAGACTGGGCCTCTCTGTCCTAAATGGCTCAACCACAGGTGACATTCCAGGCAAATTTACATTCATGGCAGCATCTAAAGCCAGCACAATAGACTATATCCTGATATGCAGGGCTCTCCTCTATATGGTTGAAACTCTCCAAGTGCTCCCTTATCTAGAGGGGGACCATTTCCCCCTACTTCTGTGTCTTCACTTCAATATCAGAAACCTAGATACAGAGCCCAGATACCACACTGAAATTTCAGCATTAGAAAGAGTGGGTTGCCGAGTAAGATGGTCATCCAAACTGGCACAAAATCTGAAGCAGCTTTTAACCCTGGAAAACCTGATTGGCTTATGCAACCCAATAGGAAGCCAGCCAATCTATCAGAACCCCATAGACACTTACGAAAATTTCTTACAACATTTAAATCCCCACCTGGTCCACTCGTATAGCGGAAATCTCCAGAAATCATACAACCAATCTAAACCCTGGTTCAATCAAAACTGTAAAGCTGCAAAACAGTTATTAAACCAGATCTATCAGGAATACCTGAGGGCAGAAAATCATGCTAAAAAACTATTATTACAAAAAAAAGAATATAAACAGCAGATACACCACAGTAAGAAAGAATACAGTAAAGAACTATGGAGGAAGGTGATAGAAGCAGCAAAAGATAAAAATCAATCTCTTTTCTGGAAATTAATCTCAGGCAGACTATCACAGCCCAAATCCCCATTATCTTCATGCATCCCACCAGACAATTGGGTATCCTACTTTAAAAGAATGTATGAGGAGACCACTGCAACCTCCTCTCCACCAATACTTGGAAGGAACCCCAGTTGGCCCCCTGTCACTGCAGGTGAAATTATAACTCATATAGATCAGTTGAAAAATGGTAAAGCCCCTGTCCACGATGGCATACCACCGGAATTTTTAAAAGAAAATAAGACATGGTGGGATTCTTTCCTAGTACCTCTTTTTACATATATCGACGAGACAGGCCGCATACCGAAATCATGGAAAATAGCCATTCTGGTGCCATTCTACAAGAAGGGGAAAATGGAAGATCCAGCCAATTATAGGCCAATAAGTTTGCTGAGCATTATCAGTAAACTGTATGTGAGGCACCTTCTTGATAAACTCTTAGATTGGCTCGAAACAGAAAATATTATTGGGGAAGAACAAGCAGGCTTTCAGCCAGGGAGATCCACAATAGACAACTGTCTAATTATCCAACACCTTATTGAGAAATACTCAGCCAAAGGAACAATCTCAATTTATGCTGCCTTTGTGGACTTCAAATCAGCCTTTGACTCTATATCCAGAACACATCTTTGGGATAAATTAGCAAACTCAACCATAGACAGAAGAATTTTATATCTAATTAGGGCCCTATATGAAGAAACGTCTTTGAGAGTCAGGTGTACCAGACAAGGACATCTCACTGAACCTGTATAAGCTCACAGAGGTGTTAGGCAAGGCTGCCTTCTGGCACCGGCACTATTCGTCTTTTATATAAATGATTTATCAAGCTGGCTCAACACCCCTGATCTGCATTCTCCTAAACTTGGAGATAGAGCAATGCCAGTATTGCTCTATGCTGATGACACAGTAATCCTTTCTAGAACTCCTATAAGGTTGAGAAGGGCTCTTAGGAAGCTCTCCTCATAGTGTGAAGAAAAATCCCTAACAATCAATTATCAGAAGACCAAGATAGTAGCCTTTGGACACAGACCTAATACCTGGTCATGGCAAATAAATAGCCACAGTATCGAACAAGTGAGTTATTTTAAATATCTAGGGGTAATTTTACAGGCTTCCGGACATAGTAAATATGTGGCAGATCCGGGGGGGGGGGGGGGAATCTGCAAATAGCATTGTAAAATTCCACCTCTCCCAAGGAGGGTCCTTTGTACCAGCAGCCCTCAAACTTTATAAAGCAAAGACTCTAGCCCAACTTTTGTATGGTTCATTACTAGGGCCTCCTAGCTCCCATTTTGCACCACAAGAAATAGTCCAATCTAAATTTCTAAGAACTATACTTCAGGTCCCAAGATGTGTGTCAAATGCAAGGATAAGGCTAGAGACAGGATGCCTAAAAGAAGAAGCCTGAATCAGCATTCAATCTATATATGTGTGGTTAAAAGGACATCTAAACCCAAAAGGCCTACTTCCCCTGATATTTACTGACAATTATCAATGCAGGTGGGTCAAATCTGTACAGGGTTATTTAATGAAAATTGGCCTCTCTCCCCAGGCACTTTTCTCCTCAGGAATAGAGAAAGCAAAACAAATAGTTAAGCAAAAAAATAGAGGATATTGAGTACCAAACAGACCTCACTAGTATCCAAAATATGGCAGTTAGGAGTTACGTTAAAAACCTTATGGAACCAGCCAAATATTTAACAGCTCTGGAAGCTAAAGGATCTAGAAGAGCCTTTACGCTGGCAAGGTGTTTGGCCCTCCCCTCTGGAAGGGAAGTATAAAGTACCCCTTTTGCTGGAAGTCTCTGTTCCTGCCCCCTGAGGGAGATTGAGACCATTGAGCACATGTCCTTCACCTGTTCATTGTATGAAGCAGCACACAAAGAGATTATTATCCCATTATTGGAAAGAATCCCTGGACGCTCAGAGGGGAAAAGACTTCAATTCCTCCTTTCAGATGTAGACACAAAGATCTCCTGTCAAGTGGCTAGATTCTGTGTGATGATACTTCGACTATGGAAGTTAAATGCTAACCAGCTGTATGCATGCTAACATGTTTTAATTGTATTTTTAATCCATGGTTTTAAATTTATGTGTAACTGGTCTAAGGACTGTAAATTAACTATTCTATTCTATTCTTTAAAAAAAAGTATAAAGTGGTTCAGCAAAGGGGAAGCCGATTGCTAAGCAACCACCGAAGTGTAGACTGCCAAACCGCTGTAGTGACCATGTGACCATGGGAGGAGCTAAGGTGATGCAAACAAAACAAAAAGCAGCTGCTCAAGGAAGTACGGTAGTGGCCATAGGCATTGAATCGTTTGATAACAAGGAGATATATAATGACGCAACATTCCCACCTACAAAGTAGAAACTAACAATCCATAAGCTATGACCTGTGAGCTATAGACACAGTCAAAAGTGTTGCAATATATTCAATAGCACAAATACTTACCCTCCCTCTGCTTGAGATTAAATATGTTTCCTTGGATCTGCTCAGAGACAAAACTGGAGGATAGATAATATCTTCAATAATAAGATACAAAGGATAGCTACAGAAGAATTGTATTATTTAATGCTGACAGTACAAAAAGCCCAATGGAGACTGCAGCCAAGAAGTTAAATGACTGGCATTTAGAAGGGTAGTTCTGAAAGAACTAGAGAAGATCTGGGACAGCAAGGAAGTATCATAAGAACATAAGAACATAAGAAGAGCCATGCTGGATCAGGCCAAAGGCCCATATAGTCCAGCTTTCTGTATCTCACAGCGGCCCCACCAGATGTGTTTGGGAGAGCATGAGACTAGATATCTGTCTCCTGATACCACTCTCCTGCATCTGGCCCTTGAAGTACCCTGGTTTAAACCCTGGAGGTTACACATCTCCATCATGGTTTGTAACCTGTGATGGACTTTTCCTCCAGGAATCTGTCCAATCCCCTTTTGAAGGCATCCAGGTCAGATGCCATCACCACATTGTGTGGCAGGGAGTTCCATAGACTTACAACGCGCTGGGTGAAAAAATATTTTCTTTTGTCAGTTCTTACTCTCCCAGCCCTCAATTTGAGTGTATGTCCCCTAGTTCTGGTATTTTGGGAGAGGGAGAAGAGCTTCCCTCTATCCACTATACTCATACCCTGCATTATTTTGTATGTCTCAATCATATCCCCCCTCAAGCGCCTTTTTTCCAGACTAAAGAGGCCCAAATGTTTTAGCCTTTCTTCATAAGGGAGGTGCCCCAGCCCAGTAATCATTTTAGTCGCTCTCTTCTGCACATCATTGGAGACCAGATTCAAACTCATCCATTGGGTGGTTGAGTCTCCTTCTTTGGAGGTTTTTAAGCAGAGGCTGGATGGCCATCTGTCAGAAATATTGTGATGGGGGTTCCTGCATGGCAGGGAGTTGGACTAGATGGCCCTTGAGGTCTCTTCCAACTCTATGATTCTATGATTCTATGATTCTATGATACTATTCCTTATTATTTTGTATGACTATGACAGTGTATGTCCATGCATGAGTAATAAAGAAAGTTCGGGGGGGGGGAACCCTGATTCATTCAAAATGTGGTGCTGGAGTAGAGCTTCATGGACCACCAGAAACACAGGTAAGTGGATCCTAATGGATCAGATGAAACTCCATCTCTGGAAGCAAAAATGAGTAAACTGAGGGTATCATACTTCAGACACATCATGAGAAGACAAGACTCTTTGGGGAAAATTATAATACTAGGAAAAGTGAAAGGTGATTTTAGAAAGAGAATGACTAAATATTAGATGGATTGTTTGAGCAAAGCAATATGGTCTTGAAGTTGCAGTTCTTAAGCAAAAAGCAAAAGCAAAGAGTTCTGCTTATATACTGCCCATAGTGCTTAAAGCACTCTCTGAGCAGTTTAGTTTAATTATGCAGGCTACACATTGCCCCCAATCCCAGCAGGCTGGGTGCTCATTTTACGGACCTCGGAAGGATGGAAGGCTGAGTCAACCATGAGCTTGCTACCTGGGATTGAATCCCAGGTCGTGAGCACAGTTATAGCTGCAGTACAGCATTTATTTATTTATTTATTTATTTATTTATTTATTTATTTATTTATTTATTTATTTATTTATTCATTCATTCTTGCACTTGTTGACCGCGCTGACTTTCCCAAATGGAACCCTGGGCAGTGCACAACAAAATAAATATGAGATGCAAAATAAAAAAACCAATAAAGAAAAACCAACACAATAAAAATAAAACAACTTAGATGGTTCCGGCATGGCAAGACAGTGGCAAACAGCTGGGCAAACAGATATATACTGACAATACAATTACAATTAGCATTCACCAAAATGGTCTTTAAAAAGCCATGTTTTTAAGGCTTTCCTAAAAGCTGGCAAAGACTCCGTTAGCCGTATCTCACTAGGAAGATTGTTCCAAAGTGCCGGGCCAGCCAACGAGAAAGCCCGACTACGGGTAGAAATCCCGCAGGCCTCCCTAGGTGTGGCAACCCAGAGCGAGAAGGCTAGTGATGCTCTGGTGGAATGGGACAAAGCTGATCTCTGGAAGATATGCTCCTCCAGATACTCAGATCCCAAGCCATGGAGAGTTTTGTAAACCAAAACCAACACTTTGAACCTTACTCGGGAGGCAATGGGCAACCAATGCAAGTGATCCAGGATAGGGGTGATGCGGTCATAACTGCCCGCACCAACCACCAGCCTGGCCGCAGCATTCTGTACATGCTGCAGTCACTGAATAAAGCTGAAGGGAAGCCCCATGTAGAGAGCATTACAGTAATCTATCCTCAAGATCATCAGAGCTTGCACAACTGTCCGTAGAGGAGATGATGATGATGATGATGATGATGATGATGATGATGATGATGATGATGATGATGATGATGATGATGATGATGATGATTAGAGATGGGCACGACTTAGCGGTATTCCCGTTTCCGTTTCCGTTACTCGTTTCCGTTACTCTACGGAAACGGTAACGGGAATCACTTCCCCAGACTTCGAGCTCGAACCGACGAACGATCAATTTGGTCTGATTTGTCGTGCTCGTTACTTGAATCGCGCAATGCCAAGCGGCACAGAAAAAAAGTTTTTAAAAGTTAAAAAAAAAACCGATTCCCGGCCCTAAAAGTAGGCGAAAACTGTCTGAGGGCACCTACCAGGCCAGAAGGGTGTTTTATTTGGGGGGGGGGTTCCCCGCCCCCCTCTCCTTGGCTATTGCTACTGCTGCGCTGCTGGTACCAGGCTGGGAGGGCGCATCCATTTGCCATGCAGTGCGGGGGATCCAAAATGGCGACCGCAATATATTTTTTGAAATCATTGCCCAAAACCCCACCAAAGCACCACAGAAACATGCGAAAATTAGCTATTTTAAATGCTTGAATTTTTACAGTAGCAGCAGTGGGTTTTTCTTGCAAAAAAAGTCTCCGTTGATTTTATTTTATTTTATTTTATTTTATTTTTTTACACCTGCGCATTCGCAATGATGGGCTCGCCCATGGGAGTGGACCATGCAAAGTTTTGGAGCCATTCCACCAATCGCATGGCCAGGTTTTGCTGACTGTACCAGGCTGGGAGGGCGCATCCATTTGCCATGCGGTGGGGGGGAATCCAAAATGGCGACCGCAATATTTTTTTTGAAATTGTTGCCCAAAACCCCACCAAAGCACCACAGAAAGATGCGAAAATTGGCTATTTTAAATGCTTGAATTTTTACAGTAGCAGCAGTGGGTTTTTCTTGCAAAAAAGTCTCCGTTGATTTTATTTTATTTTATTTTATTTTATTTTTTTACACCTGCACATTTGCAATGATGGGCTCTCCCATGGGAGTAGACCATGCAAATTTTCCACCAATCGCATGGCCACTTGGCCAGGTTGACAACAGAGACTTCTGGGATGTGCCAATCGGGCATAAACAGCCCACTAATCGTAGCCCAAACCCGAACCCTAAGCCTAACCCATACGCCAGTACACTGTCCTTCTAAGTGGGTCAGAGAGGCACCCAGATGCACCCCAATACTCACCGTAACCTCACCCGTAACTAGCCTAACCCTAGCCGTTGCGCTAAGCCGTCTTAACCCTAAGCCAGATCTACTTGCATTGCACTACATGCAAGTACGTGAGACACAGCGAGTGCAAAGAGTCTGCCAGTCCGTCACTTGTGGCTCTGGCTGACTCCTGCAGCTCCCTCCAGGAGCCCGCTACCCCCTCCCCAAACCAGTACTAACGACAACGAAAAAACGAAAAAACGAACCGACTAATTTTTGCAAATTGTCGCGAAAAACGGAAACGAGCCGAAACGGAACCGGCCCGACTAACGACAACTCGAAAAAATTTTTTTTCATGTCGTGCCCATCTCTAATGATGATATTAAACAAAGTTTAAACACTGCACCAGGAGGCTCTTTAAGCAGGACTGTTAATGTCATGTTCTTTGGGAGATCACCAAGTCATATGGTTTCCATTAGTTAGAAGCAACCTGATGGCTTACAATAACTTTCTGATAAAAACTACAGCGAAAAAAAATTACAGAAGAAACATACTTATCCCCTAAAGCGTTGGAGTAGAAATCTTAGGAGATTGCTACCTGTTCAAATAGGCAACAGTTGGCTGGAGGAACCAGAAACGTCCAAGACAGCTTCCAAGGGAGGCTTCTGATGACCGGCTTAAGAGAGGGGAAAGACATCTAGCAGAAGGGCAACCATGCAGAAGAACTTTGGCAATGCACATTGGGAACCTGCCTTTTGCCTCAGAGATCCCAAATCATCGATAGCTGAGAGTAACAGGGTGGAGGGGCTGCATGGCTCACTGCTGCCCTCCCAAGCATTGTTAGGAATTATAAGGCTCCTATCCCATGGCCGGAAGAAACAGTTTAAAATAAAAGGTGGTTTTACTGCAATGGTCAAATGGTTAGAAAATGCGGGTTTTTTTGTCCTAACAAAAGCGTCTGGGAAGCGGGTGTGACAAGAGGGGAGGGGAGAGAGAGAAAAGAACCAGGGTGGGTACCGGACGAAATCTCCCTCTCTCTTTCTCAGCTTTTGTTTGCCTGTGCAGGTTATATTGAACAATGGGCTAAATCTGATGGTAGCTGGTGGGATGTCAAGCTCTCCCCTCATCCCCCTCTCTCTGTGTCACACACGCACACACTTGCACACAGCCTCCTTGTCCCTTTGCTGCTGCTGCTGCTGCTGCAGAGCCAGACTACTCAACATGTAAGCGGATTTTTGAGTCCCCACTGACGTTTGCTTCGGCTAAAAAGCCGCATCCAAACTGAGGCAAATCATGTCCACCTCTGGGGCTGGTACTTGGAAAACTTGCTAAAGGGGGCATGGTCACTTGTTTTTAAAGCCAGCTGCTTGTGTGGGCACAATTTTTGGAGGCAGTTTATCTTGAAGTAAGAAGTGGATTTTAGCGGTTGTGAAATAGAGGCCTGAGTCACCAACTCATGCAGTGATCTGCATGACTGCCTCCTCTCATTAAGGAAACTTTCAACTCTGGACTGATACTCCCAGGATACATTGCTCATTGGTTCCTCCTGAACAGGAAGCAATATGGGAGAACCTTCTGTTGCACTGAGGAATGAGACAGCAGGTTCTTCGCTGATCTTCCCTCATGGCTTGGTTTCTGGTTCTTCCTTCCGTTTTGCTCACAGACAGTAATTGCAGTTTGGTACATATTACTCCCAGTTTGCTCTGTAGTACTGCCTGTTGGTTCTTGGCTCATTCTAACCTCCCACCCATGGCGCAACCCTGACATATGCTTACGTGATGTGAAGAATCAATATATACTTATACTGGGGACTGTAAACACAATGGCCACTCCGCGCTGCCATTTGCAGAGCCGGGGCGTCTTTGTCAGCTGGCCCAACAAGGTGCTGGTTGGCTGCCCTCCCGGTGCAGGCTACGTAAGGGAAGCATGCCTATTTAAGGGTTTGGCGCACTCCCCTGTAGCCTGCCTACACAGTTGTTGGATGCCCCACCCTCCCACCACTTATTTCTGTTCTTTATGGTGATGCCTTGCTGGTCGCTTCAGGGCCAGATGGGAATTTTTGACCGTCACTCGAATTGGCCGGGAGTGACGGCGTGTTTTCGCCCATCCCATCATCTACATGTTGGCGGTGGGCTTTTATTATAATCTTTCCCGGTCACAATTTGGCGGGTATATTAGTGTCTTGTGAACCGGCCGGAGTTCCTTCGGGAAGACGGGTGGTATACAAGCCTTAAAACAAACAAACAAACAAACAAACAAACAAATAAATAAACAAACAAACAAACAAACAAACAAACAAACAAATAAATAAATAAATATAGCACACTTAAAATGTTACCTATCTTGGTCCCTTCATTAATTGGCACCTTAAAGGTGCTTTGCAGCCCTCAATTAATCAGCTAGAGTAGGAATTAGATAGACATCAAACTAAATCACAACCACCAATTACACTCGAGAGGGCTGCCAATCTTTAATGAGATTTAATAAGATGCCCAAAAGACCTCTAAAGCATCCTATCTGCAGCAGCATCACATGTTGCAGGAAATTTGCTGAAGGAAGGGACCTAGAATATAGACTAGTCACCATAAATTGTGCGCTACGTCACAGGCCCTCTAAAAGTTACAATTCTGTGGCAGTTTGATTAAGTTGAAGAGTTAATTCCTGTTAAAAATAAATTGTGGCCCCTGTTAAACCCAATTTAATTGTGTGTCGCCTCTTTATTTCGACCTGGTCTGGCAACACGTAACTTCAGATGCAGCTGCACAACATCTCCGCTATGGGCCTCAGCTAAGAAACTACCTGGCATTTATTTTCATCTTGCCAAGAACTTTACACCTAAGAACTTACTCCTGGCAATTCCATCTTTTGCTATGCTTGAACTTTTGATACAGCTCTCAGGAAGACGGCATTGTCCTTGAAATATTTGAAAACATCCACCTGCTAAGCTAGCTAAAATGTTCCCAAATTTGTCTAGTCAATGTTGGAAATGCGCACAAGAAGCGGGATCTCACCATCAAGCATGGTGGACATGTGATAAAGCGAAAAATTGTTGGATTAAAATACATACCTGGCTTATTAGAATGACAAAAATACATGTAGATTTTTAGCCCAGAACTGTTTTTATTAGGCATGCTACCAGAAAATTTAGACAAACAAAATGGTTATCTAATATTGCACATTCTGACAGTGGTTAGGATAGTTTGGATACAATACTGGAAAGTGAAGAAACGTCAACAGATGACACGATTATCAAGAAAATTTTGGAAGGTGGAGAGGGCAGACTAACAATGAGAATCAAAGAAAATGAAGAATCACAATATTATTAAGTATGGAATCTGTTTTATCAATGGCTAGAAAAAAGAGAAATGCTGGTTATAACATAATAATGACTGAGACCCATGTATCATGAGGTGTAACAAATATGTATTACATGTACTTTTTTCTTTGTTATAGAATATGAATAAAATAATTTTTTGATCTAGTTTTGTATTTGTTTTTTGCGATGGCTCCCCAGCTCCCCAACTTGTTATGCTTCAATTGCATATATTTATCAGTACATAAATTTCCTCTCTGTGTTTCTTGCTGTAATGGACAGGCAGAACAAATAAAAGCCTTGGTTTTAAATTATGATGCAATTTGTTTAGGTACTTACATCTCCAATCCGAGGTGCATTTGACTGAGATCATCCATACCCCTCCCCTTAACGCTAAAGGGGTTTACTTGAGAGTAAGCATGAACAGGACTGCACTGTGATCTCGTTGTTCTGCACAGGACAATGACAATAAAGATTTATCTATCTATCTATCTACTCCAGAGCATTGAAGTCTTCACAGCAAGTTGGAGCTGTGTTTGTGTGAACTGACAAAACAATTTTTTTTATTTTATTAAATTGTTACGGTAATACAATCTGCTACTGAAATTGTCAGACACTTTAACGTCTCTCACAGGCTAATGTAACATCAATTGTTTCAAAAGCCCTCATGAGATTCCTCCCCCACACACACACACCAGTATCTGTGCATTCTGTGTTCTAAGTAAGCCCCGATTTCCTAATGATGAAGCATTGGATGAATTCTATCCCTCCTTTTGCTACAAAGCATCCCTGTGGAGGCATAAGGCTCAGAATCTTCAGGCGGGTTTTACATGCTTCTGTTTTTATTTAGTAATATTTCAAGAGTCAGTTACCAACGGTGCCTCCTAGAACTCAGTTGAAGATTCAAAGGGAACAGAAAGGCGAACTTCTCTGCTTCATACCAACAAATAAACAAACAATGTATTGAGGTAAGAGTTCCTTAGTAAATAACCTTCACTTGTGGATCCGTTTTCACATCCTCCTTTCTTGTTCCATTTATAGAGTGAGCTTAGTCATTGGTCCGAGCAATCAAATCTGTATCAGTGATGTTTCTGCTTGCAAAGAATGCAACTACCACTGATCAAAGTATGCCTGTATAAATGTAATTGGTAGGGAACAGAGGCGGCCTCTGGACCAGAACGGGAGCGTGCCTCCCCTGCTCTGATTACAAGCTCTCTATGATGGTGATGACAGAACTTTCAACATCAGTGCCGTTGATTTCTCTGTAATGGAGCCCATGAGAAGGAGCGAATATGCCATTCCGTGATGGGTGCTTCCATTCATGTGAAACATCGGTCCCCTCCGTCACATGGGAATCACATAATACCTAACTATCTGAGAGTAGCAAACAACTTCCATTCCATGAGGCTTGTTCTGTTTAGAGACTGGGCTAATGGAGTACAGTAACTCCCCGTCTATCACGGGGGTTAGGGATCGGCCCAACCCGCGATCATTGAAAATTCACGGTATGCGGATGCAGGGTGGGTCAGTTTAAAATGCTTTCAGCAACAGAGGCAAGTGCTTGCCTCCCTTGCTGGAGGTATTTTAAACCTCATGTGCTGCTTCCCACCTCCCCGGCAGGTGTGGGTGAGTGACGTGCGAGGTTTAAAGGGACATTCAGCAATGGAGGCAAGTGCCTGCCTCCATTGCTGAAAGCATTTTAAACCTGCAAGTGCCTGCCTCCATTGCTGAAAGCATTTTAAACCTCGCATGCTGCTTCCTAGCACCCCCAGGGGTGGTGGAAAGTGGCCTGTGAGGTTTAAAACCTCCCCCCCCCCATCAAGCCCTTTTGGGTACTGCGGTCCATGATATAATGGGACCGCAGTACATTAACCATGAAAGGGCAGGGTAACACTGTAGTTCTCAAGCCTGGGACCAGCCAATGGCCACCGGTTATGGGAGTTGTAGTCCAACCTCATTTGGGGAGCCAAAACTAGAAAGAAGACCAGGAAGTGATAGTGTTCTGCCTGTACCTATGCAATGGCCACCACCAGGATGATTGTCACAACTATCCCCAAGGAACGCTTGGTCCAAACCTGAATGGGGTTGCAGAACTCCTTGTGCATCCACTTGCACCGTTATCATTATATGTTAGTTTCACTTTCTGCCACCTTTTCATTTTGAACATTTCTGATTAAAAGAAAAAAATAACAGCAATGACTTCACACCTACCTCTAATTGTGAAACAGTCCACAAAACAACTAGGAAAGCAGAGCCTGGCGTAAGCAGAAGCAACTTGGGAAGAGTGGACGAAGTTTCTTCTATGGCAGTGGAAGCTCTTGGCTTCGGCATTAGGGTAAAGCCAAAAAGGGCAGGTGGATGGCTTGCAAAAATGAAAACAACCCACTGAATGCTTCCTGCTTTTTAAGTCGCACCACCCAACCACAGCATCCTCTATCAGTGTTTTAAATTTTAGTCAGGCACAGAAAGTGTTGGCCTCACAAATAACATCCCCCCCCCGAAACCAACAAAGAAAATAAATCTTGCCCCCTTACTACAAGGAAACCTTTTGCTTCTGCACTTTCTTACAGTGCTGTTCATCCATGGAGAGAATGCTTTCCATAATGATGATGATGAAAAATGACCGGCATTGCCACTAAACTACCCTGAACTTGTCCAGTATTATCTGATATATGGAGCTAATAAGGAGAGCCGAAATTGGTTAGTGCTCAGATGGGAGACTACCAGGAACCTCCAGCTAGGGTGAGGAAAGACTCATGCAGCTAAGGCTAGGAAAGAAATTTCAGAGGGTCACTGTCGGTCAGAGTTAGTTTTAGTTTTAAATATTGTCTTCTAATGATGTAAACCACCTTTACATACTCATTGTTTCCATCTTTAAACATTCCCATTCAATTATGTAAGCTGGCTTGGGTCCTTTTTAAGAAGCAAGGTGGGGTAAAAATAAATGAACCAACAAATACACCAGCTCAGTATATTTTATTTCATTTCATTTCTATGCCACATTTCTACCAATTACGACCTGAGGTGGCTGACAGATTACTAAAAGAAAAACCAGATAAAATAAATAATTATGGTACCGTGCATTTAAAAATAATTAAACCTATATTGGTATTAAAGAAATTAGTTCAAAGTAGACAACTAGTGTGTTCTTAGGTTACCCCAATGCACACAGCATTCACGGGTTCTTCCTGACCCAGGAAGTACACCTTATCAGCTAACAACTGAAAAGAAGAGGAAAAAGTGGTGGAGAAAAATAGAATGCCATTGGAACAGTCTATTGGGTTAAGGAGTTGCAAGAGCTTTAAAAACTAGCGCTAAGCATCCCAAGAGGACAAGCAGATGTGCTGAAGGTTTACCATTCAGCATAAGCTCTTCATTATGCTGCTGTGTCACATCATGTTGTGCATTAAGGCACAGGAATTGTTGCTGGCAAAGTCTTTGCATACAAATGATCTCTAGATAGTCTGACTTGAGGAAACTAAGCCTGGATGCTTAAGAAGATTGCCTCCTTCTAACCACAGCCTGTTTCAGGAGGCAAGCTTGTCCATTCATTTCCCTGCATGCACCCATATTCCCAGGACACACAGCCACAAGGAGAATGGCGAGGCGAGGACCATAGGGGATAATATACTCTAAGCAGTTTCCACAAGATCAAACGTTTTTAAAACCAGCCACCCTCTGGAAGTAGAGTTGCCAAGTTAGTAGCGACCTGCCCTTCTTTTTGAGATTTCAGGGCCAAGAACTGAGTACTTAGGCCCTTGTGAGTCACAGCATCTTTCAAACGAGTAAAAGTTGGGAAATAATACATATGTGATTGTATGGGACAGTGGGACAGACAATATGGATTCTCCAAGTTAAATGAATGAATGAATGAATGAATGAATGAATGAATGAATGAATGAATGAATGAATGAAACCAGTAGTTTAACACTGGTGATCAGTACTTGCAAAAGCATCTGGATGTCTGTGATTTTCCAGGTTTCATTCCACGGAGATCTTTGCATCAGCAAGATTTCCCAGCCTCTTCTCTTCTACTCCCTTTTTTGAATAGTTTTGTTTTGATTTGAGTTGTCTTTCCCAACTCTGCACAGGAAAGCATGAAATTCTATTAACCTTAACAACCTTTCCAGGGAATCCTGCACAGGAAGGATAACATCCTATGCAGGAATTGTAACAATCCTATGCAACTCTAATGTTGGCCTAAATCCTCTCGCCTGTGTAACGGAAATAGCAAGGAGAGGCATTACCTCAAATTGTGTAATCACCATAGGCATTATCAATTGCTTACTAAATTATGCTCTTTGGCAGGCAGTCGATAATATCCCTGCTGATTTCTCAACCTGAGGCCACTTGTCTCAAAAAGTTATGCCATTCGCCAAGCTATACAAGAGGACTTGGGCTGTTGAAACGTTCAGATGATTATCATTCATTCCCTAAATCCCATTTTAGTCATTCTAGCAAGACCAATCAGACAAACCATTTAGAAATAATATGACTTGTGGCTGGCAGCCAAATGAGAAGTCTGATCCACTAAACCATATGAATTTGGTCAATTAGTCAATTATTTGATTAATAAACCAGTTGTCTATACGTCTTTAAAACTAGCATCCTCACCTATAGTACAGAGGGCTTTACTTCCCAGTAAACAGCAATAGATTGTGTGTGTACCCGTATATATTTGCACACGAAGGGGGAAATTGTTATAAAAGGAGAAGAAGGATACTTTTGTATGTAGATAACAAAAAAAACCTGCCATTTCTCTTTCACACATCAATGCCTCTTTTCAGATGCTGCTTGCCCTGTAGGCAGTTTCCATACATTATTCTTGTAGTACTAATACTACTAATAATGCTGTCTAGTAGCAATAATGCTATCTAGCCCTGAGACCAACACTTAAAGAGTCCTAGCAATTACAAATTCATCCATTGCGCTGCTTTAAGATATGTCAGACTCTTAACAAGGTGATCCAAATAAAAAATTATTGAAGTTTCAGCAGTGTGTGTCTTAGCACATAATGCATTTCAACTCAGACATTCATATTATTGCCCGGTTTATTGACACAACACATTTCCTTTGCTTGCTGTAGATTTCTTTCTGAGATTATTTTTAAGTCAAAACAAATATAGGATTTAATTACCGAAACTCTAGCAATCAATAACGAAGTATCACAACCATAGTATTTGAACAGTCTGAACATCCAGGAAGGTTTTTGTGCAAAAACAGTACAACAAAAGATAAGTACAGTGGTACCTCCACTTATGAGTTTAATCTGTTCTGAAAGCATGCTCATAAGTCAAACAGCTCCTAAGTAGAGCAGCCATATCTAAAAAATAAAAAAATAAATAAATTGGGGAAAACTGTAAGTAGAACAGACTGCATCTCAAATTTGTAAGGCAGCTGTTAAAATTCCAACGGTTTTCTGCTCTTAAGTCGAATTGCTCATAAGTAGAGCCACTCATAAGTAGAGGTGCCACTGTAAAGAAAAATTGCTAACAAACTAAATGGGGTATATTCAAGTGCAAGGTATATCTGGAACAGAATGGTGGATTATCAAGGCTAAACACTTTCCTGTATTTAAAGCACTTCAAACGGCAACCACTTTTTTTTTTGAATTGCCTTCTGCCCTCCCCCGGTCACATGGTTGGTGAAGTGATTCAGCATTCCGCACTTGCTGTTTTCTCATGAACCGGTTTCCCCATCTGCACTTTGCTAAACCGCTTTTTGTTCTGATTTTGTCCATCATTTTCCCATCAACTGCTTCTATTTCAGATTATTTTTTTAGGGTAAGGTCATGCCGTTGTTCTTCCATTCTAAGTAATGTAGCTAATTTCCCGCTTTTCCGAAGGCAGGATAAGGCATACAGTGGGGGAAACCCATAAAAACCAGTGCATGGTCTCCACAGTTTCAGCTAAATTGCTTCAAAAAGCGGTCTAGAAATCGGTTTTTAAAAACACCACCCCTGGTGGCCGTCACAAGAAAAACCAACACAATGGCAAAAAGGGGGCGTGGCCAAGGTGGCTCCACGGAAAAAGCGATTGGAAATGCGGTAAGTGATTTTTAAGGCGATTTGACTTTAAGCAAAAGGTGATTCAAAACCTAAGTGCAGTAGGGCTTAGAAAAGGAATGGTTCTGAAGAAGGTTAACATTCCCTTCACCATATGTTCTGAATTTTAGGCTAATTAAAAACACTCAGAAAAGGGACTCATAAAGTTACATTGCAAGGGTAGGAAATCTCAGCATATTATTGCAATAGATAGGCTCACATCACATGCGGACCCATATTATTTGATGACTGCAACATCCACCACCAATGTATGGCTCTCCTGCATATCAAGCACAATGGATAGAACATTCCACTCGCCGCAGTCATGGAAGTTTTCAATAAAGTCGCATTTCCTCACAAATCAAGTATTGTACAATCCAGTGTTTTTCACTTTTGGCACTCCTAACGTCTAGTAGCTCATCCTAAATCCCATCCAAACTGGCAACATTCAAAGATTCTGGAAACCGAAATCCAAACATCAGGATGAGCGAAATCTGAGAACAACTATCAGCATCAACTCTTTGGTGAACCCCGTAGGTGAGAATGAGCCCTTGGAAGTGAAGAACATCTCACATCAACTGTAAGACTGAGTCCCATCCAAAGTGGCACAAATGGTGCCGCGAAATGCAGAAAATAGTCCCGTCAAGTCTTCTGCAAATTTAGAAGATGAAAAAGCAGCGATTAAACATGAATCGGTCCACTTCCGATTATGGTATACAAGTAGAGATGGGCACGACTCAAAAAAATGGTGTTTCGTTTGTCGTTTGTCATTTAGGGGGTCCTTTTCAGTTCGTTTTCGTTTTTCGTGAATTTTTTGCAAAAAAAATCGTTTTTGTTTTGTTACGTAATGAAATGAAAAAACGAAAACGAAAACAAAAAATTGCTGTTTTGTTAGCATTCATTACAGTTCAATGTATTTGCCGCAACGAAAACGAAACACACGACAAAATTTCTGTTGTTTCGGTTCGTTTCATTTCATTTTGGAGACAAAATTCATTTTTTGTTTCGTTACGTAACGAAACAAAAAAACGAAAACGAAAACAAAAAATTGCTCGTTTCGTGCCCATCTCTATATACAAGGGATAGCCCTGCCATTAGAGAGGGTGCAAAAGTTGCCTCAGGTGACACATGCTGGGAAACAGGGAGGAATGGTAAGATATTTAGAAGATAGAACCATGAGAGGACCCTGTGACCTCCCCTGTATCCCCTGCAACAAGCATTCTGGCTCTGGTCAGGCATGGTGGCCTTTCACTGGGGTGGTGGAGTATTTCATTTCCTGTCCTTTTAAATCATAATTTACTATAGTCTATAAATAAAATGGAAACTACTTGAATTTTTAAAACTACAAGGGAGGAGAAGAATAAAATTGAGAAATTCATCCACCCATATAGAAGGCTTTGGAGTGTTTATCATTTAATAGCCTGAGTTTGAACTCTTGCTTATGCAACCATGTTTGTGTTGCCAAGTTAAAGCTGCCCCCTCTCCCAATGCTACCTGGCAGGCAGGAGCAGGCCAATTCTCCTTTCGTCGTCATCATCGTCGTTATCATCATAATCAATCCCATTATTTGCTATAATGTGTGACGTGTTCCTGTTACTCGTTGCAATGTTTCAGAAGTCAATGTACTGCTACTTTTCTGTTGGATGATTAGGGTTTAAAAGAGAATAGCAGACAGCCATGCAATTCAAAGTGAAAATGCATCTAAAACATATAGGACTTAAAAACTAACTAGAAAACTAGCTGTTAGATATATCAGTGTGGAGGATGACTTGATGGTGATTGGGAAAGATCCCATGCAAAATTGATGAAATCAAGAGAATACAGTAAGATTTGGCTTCTTTTACCCATAAACATCTTTTATTTAAATTTAAAGAGACTGAATTGACTGGTGGCAATACACCCTTTCTCTTTAAATTTAAATAAAAGGTGTCTATGGGTAAAAGAAGCCAGATCTTACCGGATCCTCTTGTTTTCATATGATTTTTGCATGTGATCTTTCCCAATCACCATCAAGTAATCCCCGCATTGATATATCTGACAGCCCATCTCTTCCAAGATAGACTACTATATTTTTCTGGTACATCATCCGTTCCTAGGTCCCACCTATCTACACAGAAATTACAACTTCCAGCATGCTGTCCTGATTCCCTAGGATGGTATTGGTATATTCTGACAAAGAAAAGCAAAATGTTTCATTTCTAAAATAGAAAATGGTGTTTTATTTTGTTACTTGATAGAATGCTTGCTTGTGTTTTGTTTTGTAACGTTTCCTAACCATGCAAAATGGTGAGACAGCATGTTGTTTTACATTTTGTGACCATCTCTAAATTTTATATGTAGTTATTTCCTCCAGAACTGCTGGAAAGTTCTCTGGTTTGGGAATCTAGTCATGGATATAGAGGTTGGGAGTTGAGTTCCCCAGCTCAGTCTTCAAGGTGAGAGGAGGTCAAAGCCAGGGTGGGGATAGGGGACATCTTTTGGCCAGCAAAATATGTTAGGCCAGTCCTGTGACAGAAAGTCAGCTCAAAAATCTAGCCCTAGTTCCTGCTGAGTAAGGGGAAAACTCATCAGCTGAAACATACAGTAATGAAAACAACCGGCAATGCCGTCAAATGAAGAATCGACAAGCCAGACCCACAGGAAGTGGCAGGAAAAGGGGTACGAAGCTAATTACTGCATATTTTCTGGGGTCGCACCTTGTTAGAGAAGCAAATAATTGAGCATTTTTAAAGGAAGTTTTTTTTAAACCAACCCCTAGCGGTGGTTTAGGAAAATTTGGTGAAAGTGCAGTTCTGGGGGCGTGGTCGACCGGGACTCCGATTTACTTCCCTTCGCGGTTAGGACACAATCTTTTATTGTGCAGTTCGCTGCAGCAAAACTGCGCAGAAAACTCTGGTAAGACCGCGGCCTAGGCAACTCCCTGTGCAAATTCAAATTGTTATAGAGTGGCCGTTTACTTCTTCATTGGCAAAGACCCAGGGGTGGGGGAATGATGTGAGTCTGCATGAGTCAGCTAGGAGAAGCACTGAAGAATCATCTGTACTTCTTCCACCATAAGAGCGTGACGTTTACTCAGTGTCAGTGCTAGACAGCAAATCTGAATGTGAGCCCATTTTAGTGCCATGCATAATTAACCTGCGGAATTGGTTACTGCAGGGCCTCGTTAGATTTTACTTCAAAAATGTATATAATATTTATGGGGATCATAATGCATATTTAATTATAGTAGTAAAAGCTGAATTACACTTGTAAACACATTATCCCAGTTATTAACCCTTGGCTTAAGGGCAGAAGACATATGCCAGTTTAGATACACGTCAAGTAAGTTTACGATCGAATGCCTCTAGAATAGGAAAGAAAAGTGCAGATTTTTCTCTCCAACTTTGTTTTTAAAAGGAGAACGAGGTCCTACTTACAATTTAAATTAATATATTTAACCCTCCCCACCCCCTTTGGTTATTATATGTGTTACAGGCATTTGCGCATCATTGGCTAAAATAATTAAAATGAAAACTTTTTAAAACATTGATGGATTACATCCCAGTGGTTCCATTTTCCTCTGAAAACATGTAACATTTATAGAAATGTTACATGTCAGACAACACGGTCAAGGAAAAGAGCTGCATTCTTATCAGAGTAAGACTAAATGATGGTATTCTGCAAACTCACTTATCGTTTTGCAAATAAAGATGTTAAATAGCAAGGTTGTGACTAATTTTAAAAGATTATAGTTGCATGGGAGTGCAATCATGTTAAGCTGCAGAGGAGCAGATCAACATTCACCACTATTCACATTTGTTTAAAAGCAGTCTTCCTGTTTGGATGAAAAGTTGTGAACTAATGGGGGAGAAAGGAGTCAGCTTCTAGGTGTCATTTTGTGAATGTTTATTGAGCACAAGAGGGTGTCCTGTAGACCATCTTGACTGCTGCCATTGGAGTTGTCAACATTCAGGCAGCCCTTTGCTATGTAAACCTCGGCATCCTTTCTCCTGCTGGCAATGTGGGCATGATATTGTGAATAGAGATGAGCACGAAATGAACTTTTGGTTTGTTTCATTATTCAGTATTTGTTTCATTACCCAACGAAATGAATAATGAACTGCCCCCTCTAAGAAAAAAGAAATTTATTTATTTATTTATTTGTTGCATTTCTATACCGCACCTTCTTCCAAACTGGAACTCAGGGCGGTTCACAGCATTAAAAGACATAAAAGTATACAGTTAAAATATATATAATACAAATAGAATGAGGAAAAATAAATAAATAAATAAAACAAAACGGAAATAAAACAAAACGGAAAATTCCATTCGTTTCGGTTTGTTTTTGTACCACCGGTGTCTCCTACCTGGTGGTGGAGTCAGTGGTCCCTCCGGTCCTCCTTGCTGGGCTTCAGAAAAAAAGAAAAGAAAAGCCGACCAGCCCGTGCTACAGCTGTAGCGTGGCCAGGCAGTAAAAAATAAAATAAAATAAAATAAAATAAAATAAAATGAGTGCCGACCCAGCCCCAGGGGTGGCTGGGTTGGGGCTCTAAAATGAACAAAAATATATAAAAAGTAAAACCAGCACTGACCCGGTCTCAGAGACCACATGGTCATTACTTTTTTTAAAAACGTCGAGCGACCTGCGCTACAGCTGTAGCGTGGGACCATGTGGTCGGGAGTAAAAAATAATCAAATTCAAATCAAAATAAATAAAATCAAATAATAAAAAAGGAGCGCCGTCCCAGCCCCTGGGGTAACAAGGTCGGCACTCTAAAATGAAAAAATATATATTAAAAATTTAAACCAGCGCCAACCCGGCTCCAGGGGCCATGTGGTTGGTGCTTTTAAAAAAAAAGCCGACCAGCCTGTGCTACAGCTGTAGCGCGAGCCACATAGTCGGCAGTAAAAATAAATAAATAAAATCAAATAAAAAAGGAGCGCTGACCCAGCCCCAGGGGTGGACAGGTTGGATCTCTAAAATGATAGATAGATAGATAGATAGATAGATAGATAGATAGATAGATAGATAGATAGATAGATAGATAGATATAGATATAGTTATAGATATAGATAAAACCAGTGCCAACCGTGCCCCAGGGGCTGAGTGGTCGGTGCTTGAAACAGGGGTGGCCAGGTCGGCACTATAAATTAAAAATATATACTTAAAATATAAAACCAGTGCTCACCCGGCCCCAGGGGCCATGCGGTTGGCAGTTTAAAAAAAAGAGAGAAGAAGAAGAGCTGGCTCCAAACCAGCACCTCAAAAAGCCCCTAACACAGGGGCCAAGATCCATCGCCACCACTGCCAGTAAGGACCCAATTTTTTTTAATTCATACAAACCCAAACCCGAACTGAACCAAGGGTGGGCTTGAAACAGACAAACCCAAACCATGGGTTTTCTCTTTCGTGCCCACCTCTAATTGTGAACCAGTATTGGGCCATTTCCTGGTGATTTGAATTGTGGGCATAGAAAGACAATATTCCACAATCATAAACCAGAGGCTTTTTGAATAACTGACTCTATCTTAATAATAGAATAATAGAATAATAGAGTTGGAAGAGACCTCAAGGGCCATCTAGTCCAACCCCCTGCCATGCAGGAACCCCTTCACAATATTTCCGACAGATGGTCATCCAGCCTCTGCTTAAAAACCTCCAAAGAAGGAGACTCAACCACCCTCCGCGGCAGCATATTCCACCGCCGAACAGCTCTAACTGTCATGAAGTTCTTCCTAATGTTCAAATGGAATCTCTTTTCCTGTAGTTTGAAACCATTGCCCCGAGTCCTAGTCTCTGAAGCCATGGAAAAGAAACCCTCTTCAATATGACATACTTTCAAATATTTAAACATAGCTATCATATCCCCTCTCAGTCTTCTTTTTGAAAGGCTAAACATTCCCAGTTCCCTAAGCCGTTCCTCATGAGACATTTCCTCCAGATCCTCAACCATCCTGGTCGCCCTCCTCTGCACCCGCTCAAGGTTGTCAACATCCTTTTTAAACTGAGGTGCACAGAACTGGACACAGTACTCCAGGTGGGGTCTGACCAGAGCATAATAGAGTGGCACTATCACTTCCCTTGATCTAGACACTATGGTTCTGTTGATGCAACCAAGAATTGCATTGGCTTTCCTGGCCGCCGCATCACACTGCTGACTCAATTTGTGGTCCACCAAAACTCCCAGATCCCTTTCACAGGTACTATTCTCTAGCCACGTGTCCCCCATCCTATATCTGTGCAATTCATACTTTTTTCCTAGATGTAGCACCCTACATTTCCCCCTGTTGAAATCCATTCCATTAGCTTTGGCCCAGCATTCTAATCTGTCAAGGTCCTTTTGGATTTTCATCCAATCCTCTGGGGAATTAGCAACCCCTCCCAATTTGGTATCATCCACAAATTTAATTAGCATACTCTCTATTCCTTCCTCCAAGTCATTAATAAGCATCCAGAGAACACACTACTTAATGTTTAGTAATGGTTTTTTTTTTTAGTGGGAGGGGCAAGGGAGTCTGGTAACTGGAGCTGAAGAAACAGTTTTGGGAGGGTCGATGTGGTCTTAGGGCCATAATTTGCACATTTCTGGTTTCAAGGGTGATTTTAAAAAAAAACAACCCTGGGAAACAAAAACCACACAAGCGTCTGCTTATCTCAGACTGCTTCCTGACTGAAGGATCATCTGGAAATCTAAACCCACAAATTAGTACGCATCATATTACGACGCGCAGTTAACAGTAGTGAGACCGGGAGCATAGAGTCGGATGGTTTGAAGGTATGTGGGAGAGTCCATGTGATCTTAGAGTTAAGGCAGGTGGCGGTAGCGGTGGCACATCCCATAGCCCAGAAGGAATCTCATTACACGTAGCGTGTTATTGAGGACTGGGGAAATGGGGGCAGAAATGGGGAAAGGTACATTTTTACATCAAAGGTAGGATTCTGTGCAAAATATGTTTGCAGCTCTTGTTCTTTAAAAAGGACTCGAGGCATCTTACGTCAGTAAAGACAATATTTAAAAGCTAAAAGCAATAAGTATACACACATAAAAAAGAATCAAATAAATACCGCAATAAAAAAAATTAAAAAAAATTAACACCACAAACACATTCCAAGCTACCAGGAACAACAAATTAGTCAAATTAATAAAGAAAAAGAATGTTAGTCAAAAGGCAGAGCGAGTTGGGAATATCATGGAAGGGCAGTAAATAGTTATTTATGAAATAAAACCTATTGCCAGAGATGAGGAGAGGTACTCGTATAATTATTATCTGTGTTATTTTGCCTCTTGTGGCCAAACAATTTAGCTAACTGGAAGGAGAATATATGCGACCAGTGAGTTTCAGAATGGATATGGAAGTTTGACTTCACTGGATCAATATAATACATGAAACATATAATACATGATCAATAGAGATGGGCACAACTCAAAAAAATGGTGTTTCGCTTGTCGTTTGGTCGTTTAGGGGTCCGTTTTGGTTCATTTTCGTTTTCGTGACTTTTTTGCAAAAAAAATCGTTTTTGTTTCATTAGGTAACGAAACGAAAAATGAAAACGAAAATGAAAAATTGCTGTTTCATTAGCATTCTTTTTAGTTCAATGCATCTGCTGCAACGAAAACGAAAAACACGGCAAATTTGGTCGTTTCGTTTTCGTTTTCGTTTTGTTTAAAAAAATTCGTTTCATTTTCGTTGCGTAACGAAACGAAAAAACAAAGACGAAAACAAAAAATCGCTCGTTTCGTGCCCATCTCTAATGATCAATATAATTCCTGATCATATAGTCTAAACAGCCTACCCAAGAAAGCTATCTCCATAAAGCTGTTGTTTTTATTTTATGTATTCCTGCTCATGCTTAGTTGTTTACTTTGGAAATTTCCATACCAGAGCATATAAAAGAGTAACTATTTTATTATGCATGTAGACCCACTGTGTATTAAGTGAGTCTCAAAAGCAATAAAGTTTTTTTATATTACTACATATCACACTCTATTCTGTTTTATTACATACAAAGCCAGCAAACCAAAGCTGGGCAGAAGATCTGTCCTTCTCCAACAATACTCAGTATGGCCTTGATTTGGGTAGGTTGCGGAAGTGGGGAGATACCATTTGCAACAAAATGTCTCAGGCCATTGCTGTTGCCAAAACAGTGAACTGGAACACTCATGCCCAATGAAATCTGAATACTGCCGCTAGGGTGAAAAGAATGGTGATGCTATGGCCATGCTCTGCCCGTAGGCTCCCCCAGATTTGGTATCTGGAAAAGGGTGCAACTAAATTTGCATTTGAAATGGTGGCTTATTTCAGATAAACCAGATAATTCAAGTAGCTCCCCCAGATTTGGTATCTGGAAAAGGGTGCAACTAAATTTGCATTTGAAATGGTGGCTTATTTCAGATAAACCAGATAATTCAAGTAGGGCCGGAGATAGGGTTCAGTTCAATAGAATTTCTATTCAGTAATACTGCAGTGGGAATTTATTTTATTTATTTATTTGACTTACTGTATATACCACACCATCTGGCATAAAAGCCACTCTGTTGCTGGGTTTATTATATTATATTATATTATATTATATTATATTATATTATATTATATTATATTATATTATGGCAAGATAAGCTGAGCACAAGAGGAAGGGACTGGAAACCCCAATACTGTACATAAGAAAGTAGTATCAGTCCATGTTCTTTATTTTTATTTTCTTTAGCTTCACATGGCGCAACATTCATGCTAATAAGAATATGGAAACATAAAAAGAATTTTTCAGACTTATTTATCTTTCCTATTGCTATTGATTTTTTTTTTAAGTGAGCTATTTCCTGTCTTAGGAATCTCATTTCACACTTATCAAAGGAAGCATAATATGAAAACAGCAGTATATCAGCAGAAGTGTGGGCTTTTGAGCTTCATCTCTGACAGCATCACAGAATTACATGCTTCATAAGCATCTGCCACCTACACACTTCCACCAAGGAGAGGCTGAAAGAGCTTCTCCCTTTAGTGTTATTTCTACAGGATTGCTAATTGATCCTCAAAATTACATAAGATTCAATTAATTATCCTTGCTGTTGATTGAACCAATATCAGTATGAAAGTTCCAGATGTCTTCTTTTATGTTTCCAGTTGCACCTTATTTCATGTCCACCAGCTATCTGATACAGCTAAATATCAGGCATAACAGTAATTTACCCAAAACAGTGGGATCCTTTGCAAAGACTATCACTCAGAAAAGCACGTGAAGAATTCAGTTTCATGAAGTTTCAACACCAGTTTGCAAGTCTGAATTTGCTAAAGGTTCATCATTCCAGGAGAAATTATTTTTGGTTTATTTTTCCCATCTACAAAAGATATTGGTATGCATTTGCAAAATAGCAGGAGCACTTTTCTTTTAGCATAGAAGTGTGTCCCAAATACACCATTAGAAGACAATTTACAAAGACGATGGTGAAGCAGATGGGAAAAATTAGACAGAATGTTATGCACTGGAGAGAGAAGTCCTGGGAATGGCAATGGAGAATGGCATGACCATACCAGGATCCACTGAAGAAGCAGGGAAAGGATTCTAAGGGTCTTTTGAATCTAGAAAACAGACAGTGTTTGTAGGGTGCAAATTTGCCAAGAATATTTGAGGAAGCAGGAGTGATTGATAGCTTTGTCATTAACTAAGTCAAGGTCATAAATATATCACTGCTATGTATCGAGGAGGCAGAAAATTTTCTGGCATTTCTTATTCTTTGCAAAAAAAAGGGGGGGTCATACCAAGATCCTCTTTTCCTTTGAAAAAAATGATTAACTGCTGTGAGATTGTTTTTACTCTTATGGCCCAGCTTTTCCCCACCCAGAGCAGCATGAGCAAAAACCTGCAGAGTTTGCACACACAACACCCCCTGTCTTAAAAGCCCTAAATTTCGTGCAAGGTGTTTTGCACCATGTACCCATTTTTGAGCAATTTCTAAATTTTGGTGCAAAACCACTTCTATGAATTTTTCACTCCCCCCACCCCAAAAAGAGTGCTAAAATGTAGGAAATACAGAACAACTCTTGAAATGTCACTTGACAGAGAGAAAGCTCATGCGATTTTTCTTTCTCTCCTGTAACAGTGAAATATACAAAGATACACAGTACTGCTGGTTCTAACACTCAGTGCTACCACAGAGAAACCCCTTCTTTTAATCCTTAGGTAAGAGAACAGTTAATCCTTGTAATAAATAAATCATGGTCCTTATTAACTCCAAACTTTGTCTTGACTCTTTATTCCAGTCTGGGTGAGCAAAGGTCCATGTAAAGATGATTGGCAACTCCCAGGTAACTCAGAGAGCAGATGGACACCCTATGACACGCAGGGAGTTTCAAGATATCAAATGCAGCTACATATTTTACAGCCGCAGCTGCCTAGATGCCCTAAGCTTATCCGATCTCGCCTGATTTCGGAAGCTAAGCAGGGTCAGCCCTGCTTAGTACTTGGATGGGAGACACCAGGGAATACCAGGTGCTGTAGGCGCCTGGAGTAGGAACTGGCAAGCCACTCCAGTATTCCTGCTAAGAAAACTCCATGGACATGGAGTCACGAAGAGTCGGTCACGACTATAACGACACAACACAACACCACACACACACACACACACACACACACACACACACACACACACACACACACACACATTATACAGTTACATGTGAGTGTTGCTCATACAGGAAAGTATTTAAGATACTGCTGTAGATTTAAATATGGATGAGGCATCCTTTTTGATTGCTGGAGGTTATAAATACTTAAAGGTTGTTAAATAAGAAGTGCAGGGTGAAATATCCCTAATTTGTATCTTTGAGTGTGCATGCGTAATTTACAACCATTCTCCCCACTTGCATGTGTGTTTGTGAGGAGCCATCATCAGCTACTACATAAGAAGAGCCATGCTGGATCAGTGCAAAGGCCCATCGAGTCCAGCTTCCTGTATCTCCCAGTGGCCCCACCAGATGCGTCTGGAAATGCACGAGACTAGATGTCTGTGTCTCCTGATACCACTCCCCTGCCTCTGGCCCTTGAAGTACCCTGGTTTTAAGCCTGGAGATGACACATCTCTATCATGGTTTTCCTCCAGGAATCTCTCCAATCCCCTTTTGAAGGCATCCAAGCCAGATGCCATCACCACATCCTGTGGCAGAGAGTTCCATAGACTAACAACGTGCTGTTTGGCTCTTAACATTATCCACGCTTAATGGCGTTGAGCAGAGGAGAAGGGATTGCTACCCTCTCTCTGAACTAGGGTTAGGCAGAGGTCAGGCAGAGGAAGCTAGGAAGATGCTGCTGAGGACAGCTCCAAGGAAGAACTAGTCACTCTCATTGATAATAAATTAATAATAATAATAGTAATAAATGTGTTTAAGTGTCCTCCGCTTAGCATGGAGACACCGAGCCTTAAAAATGATGCCAAGTAGTCAAACAGAAAATTGAAGCACATGGTTAGGCCAATTTCAAGTACCTTTTCATGGGCAGTTTCAAAATGGCAACTTATCGAGTTGAAATAGTTGTGTTCAAAATGTTTGGCGCATGGGGCTGGATGCTTTACACACACACACACACACACACACACACACACACACACTTTCCAGGGACAAGACGTGCATCAACACTACACAGCAATGGCAGTTTTGTGCCACGTTGTCTATCACGATACCCTTCAGAACAATCCTGGGATTTTTAGTATGATGAGGGGGCAAATGCTATTCATTCATTCATTCATTCATTCATTCATTCATTCATTCATTCATTTCTCCCCCCCCCCCCGTTGCCGCCAGGCTCTCTAGCAGAAGAGTCTGAACACCACAGCAGACAGCCAAAGAGACAGAGGTGTCATAAGAAACGAGGCTTGTCCAAGCTTTTTTTTCTACCTGAGGCAAAGGAAATGGATGGTGACCTGCCCTGTTCCCTATATGACACCAAAGGCCATTTTTGACAGGGCCGGGGTGGTAGTGGCAAATTTTGTTCTATGGGCTCACGAGTTTCCCTAAAAATGGCCAAACTTGGGTGGGTGGGGGGTCAAATCAGGAAGTGGCTAGAGAGTCACTTCCTCTTTTGCTTTTATTTTATTTATTTATTTTAGAATATTTTACCCCGCTTTTCTCCTTGGAAAAGGACCCAAGGCAGCTTACAGTTATGAGGGACAATACACAGGCCAGTACAATTAAGACATGTTCAAGTATTTGAGAACAAGGAATTGGGGGACATCTTACAGCATTAATAAACAACATTACATTAAAGCAACATGGTTATAGGTAGTCATAAACACAAAGTCTATGTGAACCCATAGATTCAAATGAAATACACATGGTAGTCCATCATTCAGGGAAAGCTTGCCTGAAGAGAAAGGTCTTTGCCTGTTTCCAGAAGGACAACAGAGATGAGGCAGTCTTTTATTTTTTTAGAGGCTTGTGTGGGTTTAAGGAGGCCTTGTGGGGCAGAGGGACTTGTTGATGCTAGATATCTGTTTCCAGGGGGGGGGGGCAATTTTAAAGCTATTTATCTATTTGTGTATTTCCTTAACTTATTTGGTTACTGATTACTGCCTGGGAGGCAAGGTTCCATGGAGGCCCGAGAGGGTCCTAAAAAAAAGTCCTTGGGGAAAGTAGGATGTCGCCCACAAGCCTTTGCTGTCCCCGCTGTAAAGAAACCAGCTGGGTGAGGCGCTGGGTCTTAGTTCATCCTTTGTGAGAGGCAGTGTCATCCACGGCAACAGAAAGCAGCAGCCTGTCCTTCACACAGCTGCGTGAAATGTCTCCTGCCTCCCTCGATGCCAGTGTTGGCGAACCTATGGCACAGGTGCCAAAGGTGGCCCTCGGAGCCCTTTCTGTGGGGGCCCCCCAACATCGCCTCTTCACAGCCACCTGGCCTTAAATGGAAATTCTGGACTTTGAAGTCAGCTTATTTTATATGTCATATTTTATGTGTTGTAGCTGTTTTTAAACCTATGTGGAATGTTTTATATGAGTTGAATATAGCAACCGTGAAATTTCGTTGATCCTGCAAGGGGGCAATGACAATAAAGATTACTTCCTTCCTTCCTTCAGGTTAAATTGCTGTATTGGCACTTTGCGAAAAATTAGTGGGTTTTGAATCGCAGTTTGGGCACTTAGTCTCTAAAACGTTTGCCATCACTGCTCTGTGCCATGACTTCTCTGTTATTTCTGGGTGCTCCAATATCACTGCCTGTGATGGTGTGGCTGACCTTGCCAAAAACTTAATGGAAATGCTGGTGTGGAATCCAACTAAGTGGGTGCCCTTGGTAATGCCAAGGAAAGTACCTGAGTCCCGTGTTGAAAGTATAGATGTGAGAATATGTTGCTGCTACATCAGCGGCTCCAAACACAATTTCTGCCACACGTGAGGTTCTGGCATTTCAGTATTTGCAGAGAGAGACTGAATTAGAATGCGCCATTGAAACACCAGAAGTACTGGCAGATATTTTAAAATGCTAAAATGTTGTGCTATTTTTAACGAGAGCCAGAATCGTTTTGCATTTTCAGTAGTACCAGAATGGAATAAAATCCACATGGCCATATAAGAGCTAAACGGTGATACTGGGATGCAAGGAAGGTGGTGTTGCCAAGTGAGGATGCATGGACAGTTTGCCCCTAGATGTGGAAGAAGTGATTACAATTAAATTCATCAGTGGAATATTTTACTACCAACCCAATCTATGGAATCTCACACTCAGTAGCAGGCGGTGCAACTACAGAGAGCAAACTCTGACTCCATCAAGTGCGCCAAGTGTTACGTTTCAGAGCAGCCTCCTGGGCAAAATATTAGAAGAAGAGGTAGTCCCTCTCAACGGCTCATTCTTTGCACCATCGGACTGCTGTTAACTGCTAAGAAAAACAGCCAATGAAGGAGTCCATTTGGATATTTTTAATCTAATTAATTCACATCTCATCCTTCAACTGGGAGTCTCTCATAAGAACATAAGAAGAGCCATGCTGGATCAGGCCAAAGGTCCATCTAGTCCAGCTTCCTGTATCTCACAGAGGCCCCACCAGATGCGCCTGGGAGCGCACGAGACTAGATCTCTGTCTCCTGATGCCACCCCCCAGCATCTGGCCCTTGAGGTACGCCGGTTTTAAGCTTGGAGATGATACATCTCCCTCATGGTTTGTAACCTGTGATGGACTTTCCCCCCAGGAATCTGTCCAATCCCCTTTTGAAGGCATCCAGGTCAGATGCCATCACCACCTCCTGTGGCAGGGAGTTCCACAGTCTAACAACGTGCTGGGTGAAAAAATGTTTTCTTTTGTCTGTTCTTACTCTCCCAGCCCTCAATTTGAGTGTATGTCCCCTAGTTCTGGTATTTTGTGAGAGGGGGAAGAGCTTCCCTCTATCCACTTGACTCATGCCCTGCATTATTTTGTACATCTCAATCATATCCCCCCTCAAGCGCCTTTTTTCCAGACTAAAGAGACTCCAAGAAAAGATAAAACACCAGGGGTAAATCCAGTTCTTACACACACACTGGAGAAGACCCATTGAATGAATGAGATTATGTCAACACATAATGTAAGTCTCATTGATTGGGGCTTAAAATTGGAGTCAGCACTAAAGGGTTGAGCAACACCCTCACCCGATGGGCACAGTCCCACTGAGGGCAACCAGTCAGGAATGCAGAGAGTAGCGTTTGTGTGAGGGATAGAGCCAGCTGGCAGTAGATGGCAACTAGGTAGAACAGATGGGTCAGAAGGAGGCAGGTAGGCACAGAAAGAGAGAGGCTTGTGTGCCCATTTATAAGGAAGCAATGCTTTTATCAGGTGGGCAGGTTTCCCCTCATGGCAAATGGCAGGACATGGGTGATTGCCTCAGGACAATGTGGGTGTCCCAAGATGGCTGCTATATAGGTGTGGGGATGGTGGGAAGACGAGGCAGGTCAGAAGTGGCAACTGGTGAACACCAGGAGAATGAAGAGGCAACAGAGAGTGCCAGGTTCAAGTCAGATGTTACGCCAGAGTGTTGACACAGCTATGGTCCTCCCCCTCCCCCAAGCCGGGCAATATAAGAGCCATAAGCCCAGCAAGCTCTTGACTCTGAAGGGGAACCACAGGCTAAGGCGAGGACAGTTGCATTCAAGGAGCGGTTAGGTGTGCAATGAGAGCCAGAGGCTGGCAAGGAGAGGCAGGTAGTGGGAAAAGCCAGTAGACTGGTGATCCAACAGAGTGAAGCAAAACAAAGCAGAATTGTATAACCTGTAGAAATACCTCTTTTGATTTAGCACTAGTAGAATCCACAAATAGCAGGCATTCTTTTAGCAGAAGCTGTTTTTCCTCTGGCTCTAGCTATCTCTTCCTTCCTTCCTTCCTTCCTTCCTTCCTTCCTTCCTATCTATCTATCTATCTATCTATCTATCTATCTATCTATCTCTTCCTTCCTTCCTTCCTTCCTTCCTATCTATCTATCTATCTATCTATCTATCTATCTATCTATCTATCTATCTATCTATCTATCTATCTATCTATCTCTTCCTTCCTTCCTTCCTTCCTTCCTTCCTATCTATCTATCTATCTATCTATCTATCTATCTATCTATCTATCTATCTATCTATCTATCTATCTATCTATCTATCTATCTCTTCCTTCCTTCCTTCCTTCCTTCCTTCCTTCCCTATCTATCTATCTATCTATCTATCTATCTATCTATCTATCTATCTATCTATCTATCTATCATCAGTTCTTTCCTTCCTTCCTTCCTTCCTTCCTTCCTTCCATCATTCATTCCTTCATTCTATATCTATATATCTATCTATCTATCAATCAATATATCTATCTATTTATCTATCTATCTATCTATCTATCTATCTATCTATTCCTTCCTTCCTTCCTTCCTTCCTTCCTTCCTATCTATCTATCTATCTATCTATCTATCTATCTATCTATCTATCTATCTATCTATCTATCTATCTATCTATCTCTTCCTTCCTTCCTTCCTTCCTTCCTTCCTTCCTTCCTTCCTTCCTATCTATCTATCTATCTATCTATCTATCTATCTATCTATCTATCTATCTATCTATCTATCTATCTATCTATCTATCTATCTATTTTACCCTGCCTTTCTCCTTGGAAAAGGACTCAAGGTGGCTCTAAAATCATCATCATCAGGAGGCCGGCCCCTCTCGAGGACTCCCAGCCTCTGACTCTGTACCCAGAGACCTAAACCACTGAATGATCCAGCAGCTCCTGTATCTCCCAAGTTGCATGCCAAAAACTACCCCTGAAAAACATGCCTTTTTTTTCACCCTTCAAAACAAGTGCTTTATTCCTATGCTGATCTAATCAGGTTTAATCCATTACTTCACTACCTCACTACAAATCATAGAAGACTTTGATCAGGCGGTTTCTTTTTTTAATTAGATGACACAGCTATAACAAGAATGGGTGGAAAGCATGGTTATGATTGCTTCAGAGTAGGGTGGGGGAATAATGGGACTTATGGCACCAGGTACCTACAGAGGGGGGTGCAATCATTTATCATCATATCATTGTAAATTTTATTGCCCCTTACTACTCAGCAGCTGGAATTCTTCTGTGTAATCATGCAAACAGTGTAATATTTGGAAGTGAATTTTTGTAAGTAAAGGTATCACTGCAGATATGATCTGTTGCATACTTCCTGACTCTGCATGCCACAGATAATGTCTATGGCAAGTCCTTAATGAACCACAAGTATCACGTGAAAAAATCTTATTTGTATAATTCTGTAGCAGTATCCCAGCCAGAGAATAATTCTGGAATGCTATTGCAGATTTTGTTTGCATTATTACGCCCTTGTGAACACCTGATTGTGTAATCTACCTGCTTTTTTTTTACTCAAGAACAAAACCAGATCTTGTATTAATATGTGCTTGTCTTTGACTGTAATGCATTTAATGACTGTAATGCATTAATGACTGTAATGCATTTATGTGTACTGCCTAGATGCCCTAAGCACATCTGATCGCGCCTGATTTCAGAAGCTAAGCAGGGTCGGCTCTGGTTAGTACTTAGATAGGAGACCACCAGAGAATAGCAGGCACTGTAGGAGCCTGGAGAAGGAACTGGCAAGTCACTCCCGTATTCCTGCCAAGAAAACTCCTTGGACATGGGGTTACAAAGAGTCGGTCATGACTGCAATGACACAACACATATAAAACAACACTTATATTATGCACACTCATATGAGTTTGAAATAATTGTTGAACCATTAAAAGCCAATAATTTCAAAGGCCCAAAATAGCAAAACACAGCTTGAAAGTACTATTGGTAGATAATTTATTTTTATTTTATTTGTTTTTGGAGGAGGATGACCAAGATGTCAGCTTCACAATTATAAGCAGAGCTGCTTTAAGAAGTAAAGGATTTCTGATTATCTCCTGGAATTATTTTTTCAGCACTACAAGTTGTAAATGTGCTTGCTTTTGGGGGGGGGTAGGTTATCGGGAGCTACACACCAGGTTTGGTTTGCATATTTATTAAGCAAAACACAGAAACCTCAAGTATTTTTCTTTGTCGAAAGCTGCTTGTCCCTCCTTCCAGTGATTCTGTTCCTGCACAAACAAGGCAGCGAGAGAGAGAGAGAGAGAGAGAGAGAGAGAGAGAGAGAGAGAGAGAGAGAGAGAGAGAGAGAGAGAACGAGTGATGAAAAGAAGAGAGAAGGCTTCAAGCTGTGGTTCAGAAGGGCATGGACGGCTTCAGAAAAAATGCCACGTGAACCACTGAACTGGAGAAAGCCAAGCTGAGCTGCCGTGCTCTTAGGGTGGGAAGCTTTTCTGAAGGTCACTTGAAAGAAATGTACTGATACCGGCAGGCCCAGTGTCTTGATCTAACCTCTGAGCAGAGGCGGTGAAGGCTGTTCACTCCTCGGCGGCATTGCATGCAGCTCACTAAGCACATGTCCACTAAAGCATGAATGAGTGATCTTTGGCTCACAAAGGAGAAGATTCTGTCAAGATATAAAATATGGCGTTTGGCATAAGCCTCAATATGTGGGTTTAGCTGATAAAAAATAAATTTCATTCATTTCATTTCCATTCTGTCTCATCCCAAATCTTCCTGGGCTGCAATCCTAGGAAACAGTTAAGCAGCTTGACTCACATGGAGTCATATAGGATTCCTAATTGGGTAGATTTTCCTGTTAGATCACGTAGATTGAGAGACACCTGGTCACATAGCTCCAAAGGTTATTACTAGCTACTGTCTCTGTGCAATGTTTGCAATTTCATAACCAGGAAAATAAGCTGGCCTCAAGATGTAAGGCAGGGGTGTCCAAACTTTTTGCAAGGAGGGCCAGATTTGGTGAGGTGAAAATGTGTGTGGGCCGACCTTTCAGCCGCATTTAGCCCCCGGGCCGGACTTTGGACAAGTCTCTATAACATGCAAGGAGGAAGGGATGACACTGCAGCAACGGAGCTGGGGGCAGGTTGGCTGAGCAGGTGGCTGGGTGGTGCTGGTCAGAGGCAGGGAGGGCAGGCAAACCATAAAAACTTCAAGCTGATGCCTCCATCTGGAATGGGGAAGGGCCAGCTGGTGGGGATGCATGACAGGCTGAGCCAGTGGGGAGAAGAGGCTGTGGGCCACTCAAAATTTGTAAATGGGCCGCATTTGGCCCCCGGGCCTGACTTTGGAAATGTCTGGTATAATGGCTCAGGGCTTAACCATGGTTTCTGTTCCTGAACCAGTACTCATTGTTGTGTCCATATAAACACCAGAGAGGGGAATGATCATTTGAAGAGCTTTTGATTTAATCAAGATTACGTAATGAGCAAATTCTGGTTGAGTCAACCCCTCTCCCTTGTACAAATATTTAGCTTCAAAAGAAACAGACTGCTTTCAGAGGTTTCTTCCTAAACATATTCCCTCAAAAGATAAGTGCGGTAGAGATGGGCACGACTCAAAAAAATGGTGTTTCGTTTGTCGTTTGGTCGTTTAGGGGTCCGTTTCGGTTCGTTTTTGTTTTCGTGATGTTTTTTGCAAAAAAATCGTTTTCATTTCGTTAGGTAACGAAATGAAAAAACGAACACGAAAATGAAAAATTGCTGTTTCGTTAGCATTCTTTTTAGTTCAATGCATCTACTGCAACGAAAATGAAAAACACGGCAAATTTGGTCGTTTCGTTTTTGTTTTTGTTTTGTTTTTTAAAAAATTTCGTTTCATTTTCATTGCGTATTGAAACAAAAAATGAAAACGAAAACAAAAAATCGCTCGTTTTGTGCCCATCTCTAAAGTGCGGATTTCATAGCACAGTGAGGTTCTTATGAGGGCTAGGACAAAAAAGAAAAAAGGAAAAAAGGTGTGCTGCTTATATACCACCCCATAGTGCTTATGGCACTCTCTGAGCTATTTACAAGTAATTATGCAGGCTAAACATTGCTTCCCCCCTCCCCCTGCCAACTCTCATGTGCTGGGTATTCATTTTACCAGTCTCGGAAGGATAGAAGATTGAGTGAACCTTGGGCCGGCTACCTGGAACTGAACTCCAGGTCTTGAGCACAGTTTTGGCTGCAGTACAGCAGTTTAACCACTGCTCCATGGATATGTTATCCACTGTTAGTAGAGATGGGCATGAAACAAAAACATGGTGTTTCGGTTTTTTGTTTGTCATTGAGAGGTCTGTTTAGGTTCATTTCCGTTTGTCGCGAATTTTTGGAAAAATTTCGTTACCGTTTTTCGTTTTTTCGTTTGTCGTTTCTACCCGCTTTTTGCGCGATTTTTAAAGCATTTCCGTGAGCAGGCATCTCCCAACGCCCCAGACCAGAGGGAAAACACTAAAAAGAAAAAGGATGCTGGCAGAGACACAGCATAGACTAGGTACACAGGGAAGCTGCAAAGGCAGCGGCGGGTGTTGCCCAGGGTGCAAGGCAGCCGCAGAGTGACTGCACTGAGGGGCAAGGGAGGGTACTCACCGAGAGGTACGCAGCACGCATGCACACAGGGAGGCTGCAGGACTGAAGCTAGAGTCGCAGAGACAGCAATCCCACCCTAACTCCCACCAGAGACTGCAAGGAGGATGGGGGTTGCCAGAGCTTTTTATGCCCTCTGAGGCTGCCAGACCTGCCCGCCCAGTCTGAAACCTGGGCATGCTATTGGTTGAACATGATCCCACATCACATGGCTTGCCTCCATTTTGTGGCTGGTGGCGACATCCATTTTAAAGGGGAAAGAAAAATACATCGCGATGGGAGAAGACAAAAACAAACGTTTTAAGGACCCCAACCCCCCTGGTAGGTATTATCAGACAATATAAATAATTATCGCTGTGTTTTTACGGATGTCCAGGGCATTTTTTAACATGTAAAACATCTCATTTCATTGTGCGTCGCCATTAATGGAAACGAAACGTAATGACCACAATTTTTGTGGTTCTGTTCGTTTCGTTGCATTTTCATCACAATTTTCGTTTGTTGTTTCATTACATAACGGAACGACAAATGAATAACGGAAACGAAAAAATGTTTGCCCATCTCTAATTGTTAGCTTTGGCTAGGGCAAAAAAGCAAAAAAGTGTGCTGTCTTATATTCCACTCCATAGTGTTTAAGGCCCTCTCTGAGCTATTTACAAGTAATTATACAATTACACATTGCTTCCCCCCCTGCCTCCCATGAGCTATGTAGTCATTTTACCAGTCTCGGAAGGATAGAAGGTTGAGTGAACCTTGGGCCGGCTACCTGGAACTGAACTCCAGGTCTTGAGCACAGTTTTGGCTGCAGGACAGCAGTTTAACCACTGCTCCATGGATATGTTATCCATTTGTTAGCTTTGACATTGCCTTACAATGCTGTAAGTTGCCCCTCAATTCCCGGCTTCTCAAACTGATTGTGTCTTCATTGTAATGGAACGTACAGTCTCTCCTTACTGTAAGCCGCCTTGAGTCCTTTTCCAAGGAGAAAGGTGGGCTAAAGATACTCAAAAATAAATAAATAAATAAATAAATATAAATAAATAAATAAATAAATAAATAAATAAATAAATAATAACAATAGGGTGTACGATTTGCTTATCATTTATGCCGTATTTCTGCATCACCTTTCTTCAATAAGAAAGCTGAGAATATTTGAAAGAAATACAAAAAAAAAAACTTTTGAACTGCGGAACTGGAAGTGATCTTATGGATCATGGATACCGAATTGTGTAAAAAGCCCATTGCTATCGTCTTGTACCGAGCCAGTGTCATTACTTCCGAATTGTATTGCACATATTTATACTCCCCCCCCCTCCAATCATAAACAGGTAGTTGGCTCACAGTATAAAGCCGTTTACAACCTAAGGGAGTATAAATTGTGTTCTGTTCAGCAGTCCTGGTGGGTCTCACTTTCCTCCTCAGTAAACAGATGTCCCACAATATAAAACCTCTATTACAAGAGCATTCATTGGCTCCTTCGAGAGCCTAGTATTGGCACCCAGCCTGTCTGACTGAACATGAATTATCATCTCCCCCTGAGGAGTCTTCCGGGTCAGGCCAGGAGAGGCCAACTGGCCGTCCAATACAGAAGAGCTGGATAAAACAATTGAGCGTAATCTGCAGGATAATTCATGCAAACCACTTCACCTCAGATAAACTTGAGGTAAGGAATTAACAAATGATCAGGTAAATAGGCATAAAATATTTAGAAGCCTCCTGCACTGAACTTTGTACAAATTACCGAGCAATATCCAATGGGAACATCTTGCTTCCCTGATATATGCTCCTTTCATTTCCTGTCAGCTTCCTAATGAGGATACATCAGTCCCATAGCGGCCTTCCCCTATAAAACATTTATTGATCTCACGCTTAATTTTTGTTAAATAGTATTTAAGAAAGGACCACCATTCATCACCAGCGCAAGGCACCGTACAGATCCAGGCAGTACCGTAAAATTAGATTTAGCCACCGCAAGCAAAAGAGGATGTTCTCAACGTTGTCATTTCCTCATAAGGTTAATCTGGCTTCTGGGGAAGGAGGAACATTTGCAAGGGAGTTCCAAGGATACAGGAAACTCTTACTTCAGTTATACCACCTTTTACCATTTGTAAATGGTACAGTGGACCCTTGTATAACAAAGAGCTTGTATAACATAAAAAATTCCGGAGATAGGGAAAATTTGCTTAACAGAATCACCTATGGGGAAAATCCGTACAACATAAAAATGGGATTACTCCATTTTCAATGCATTTCTATGGGAATTTGTATAAAGGAAAATTTGCTTAACATAATTTCATTTGGAACGAATTAATTCCTTTATACAAGGTACCACTGTATTTCCAGTTTAAGAGACTTCACTCCCAATCTGAGCTGAAAAACGAATTTAGCTACAAAAAATACATGCCATACCTCTTATCCTGCTAATGGACCCTTACATCGAAATTCTTATATGTCTAGTTTGGCCTACAATTTGGCAGTTATAGCTGCACATTTTCTCTATTTGTCTGCTGCCTGCCTGCTTGTCTACTTATCTGTCTCTTTCTCTTGCTGTTAGTTCATTAAGTGAACCTCTGCTAACATTTAGCACAGCAGTTTTTAACCTTCAAAGTGATCAGCACCCCACTGAATCTCAAAAAGCATTCTCGTATTCCCTTGAACAATGTGTTCTAATTTGTTTATTAAAAATTACGTTCATTTCAAAACAATTCATTGACTGAAAAATTGATACTCATATATGAATTGACAAAAATAAAAATAATGTCTTAATTTTTCACTGACTAATTTGTTGTTATTCATAATTCTTTTTTTAAAAGAGGGATGCATATGTCATCACCTCCATTTAACCAATTTGTTTTTATGGTAGCAAATGGTACATATATCTTCAATGCAGCTTTCTCCATTTGTGGAAATGGTTCTAATTGAGCACACCAGGATTGTTCTAAATCAAACTTTTCAAATTCCATTTGAACATTGGCATTGACTCATATTTCAATCAGATCATTTTTTATTAAAGTACCGTTATCTATAGAATTAAGATAAATATCTGCTCTTTTTCAATATCTCCTGTGGAAAAAAATATCCATGAAAAGATGCACGCTGTTGTTGCAAATGCATTATAGCTTCAGGTAAAAGTGTGATTTCCTCATTTTCCAGAATGATTTCATCAAGCAAAGGAAAGTTTGCAAAATTACCATATTCAACTCAACAAATACAAATGTTTGGTTTCTCGATTAAAGTATATTATTTTTCAGTAACTGATATTATGTTCTATGGTATTCCCATGCCACATCGTGCTTCATATATTGCGGTCCCTGTATATCACAGATTTACTGGGACTGCGGGTGCAGACTATGACAGGGCAGCAGGTGGGTAGCACTAAGCCTGGGGCAAGCTCCAGAGGTTTGCTGGAAGCCACTTCTGGGCCCTGTACAGGCCTGGGAAGACTGCCTTAGACTGATTCTGGACAGCACCAGGCTTGGAGTTAATGAGAGGCCCTACACAGGCCTGTCGGTCCTGGCCCAAAGCACAGATAAAGGCATCAGCATATTGTGGATTTTCCATTATCTTGGGTGGGTCGGTAAGGGCCTTTTCACGCGATCCCTAAGATCCGCTGGTCCCTTAAATTCGGACCAGAGATCTTGGGGGTTCGTTTCTGTTCCTGCGTCCCCACCCCTCAGCACTTCCTGCTCCTGTCGGCGTGAGGGGAGGGAGGGGAAAAAAGGACAAAAGAAGCCTTTACTAACCTGCCAGTGCCGGTCGAAGTTGCCACGAGCCCCGTTACTTCCTGGTTCCTTCTCAAGGGGCTCTTAAAGGGGCGGGAGGCAAAAAAACAACAGACAAGCGAGGAGAGCCCGGCACTCTTATCCACATCAAATATTTTTCACCTCCAGAGAGAAGGTACAAGAAAAGTGCGCTGGGTCGCGCTAAAGTGGGCGGGGTCGCACTTAATTGTCTCCAAACTCCGGAGCTGGTGGGAAAACATTTCTAAGCTCTGGAGCTGGGAGCCATTTGCAGCGCAGCTTAGGGGTCATGTATAAACGCCCTAAGTTAACTCCTGCGATAACTGGGGGGAGTACTGTATTATGTAACTCATTCATGTGAGTGATTATATCGGCTAGGTAGGCCAGTCAAAGTATTACATCTCTTCTTTCAAAGTCTTTAAATAATTTTCAATTTAGGTTAGTAAGAAACAGAATAATTTCCTTGTGGTTCCGGTATATCACAGATTTACTGGGATTGCAGGTGCAGGCTGGTGTTTCAGCGCTTTCCAAAAGTTTGCTTAACATAATCCCTTGGAGAGCCAGTGTGATCAAGAACCACAGTGTGGTCAGCAGCAATTTCTTCTAAAAGGGAACAAAAGGTACGATGATTAAGCATTGATTCTCAGATACAATTTATTCCCTTTACTGCCGTGTAAGGTGTCAAGTGTCACTTTTTAACTACTCTGGGAAAGTTTTTGATGCAAATGCATGGTGGTGTGTTATTATGACTTACAGTACTTCTTCATATATGAAAAACAATATCCATTTTTATTTGATGTTTCAAAAAAAGAGTCTTTAAACTGATTGAAAGCATTAGTTTTGTAGGTGCATAACTTGGGTATCTAAAACCTGATCTTCACCAAACTTGGGGAAATTGTAGAGGAGACTCAAGAGAAGTCTTTCTGTGATTCTGGAGTTTCTCAGTGCATGCAGGGGCATTTTATAGTACAATGAATGGATGAATTAAATCTCCTAAAATGCATTAATCTGTATTTGTTGGGGAGGAATATGAAGGCAAATACAAATAAATGAATGAGCAATTTTTATGCCACTTTTAGTTCATTTGTAAATTTGTGCCAATCTCTAGTACTGCTATCTAAAAGTCAGTAGATAATCCTGTGCAGAATTCAGAATCCAAGCATTGTAAAAACACTCAGGGAAGGCCTCCTCTTTCAACGGAGACTCTCCGTGAGATTGTGAATGGAGATTCCCCTTCCCTAAAAGTCACAGTTGCACAGGGAGCCTCACAGGAGAGACAAGGCTCTCCCATTCCAAAATGCACAAGGAGGTGAAACTGGGGCAGTGATGGAGAACCTTTTAGAGACCGAATGCCCAAACTGCAATTCAAAACCCACTATTTTTTCGCAAAGTGCCAATACGGCAATTTAACCTGAATACAGGTGGCTGTGAAGGGGCCATGTCAGGGGACCCACAGAAAGGGCTCTGAGGGCCACCTTTGGCACCCATTCCATATGTCCACCAACACTGAACTATGGCCTTTCCACAGTTACGGGGTTCAAATACAGAATTCAGGTATAAGGCTACTGTCTCTACTGAATAGGCAGCATACTTCTGGTGCTAGAATGGAGTGTCAAAGGAGAAA
>JAWVWN010004393.1:0-54905 GCA_037367305.1 Phrynocephalus vlangalii
CAATTGCAACCCCCCACCTAACCCTACTTTGCGAGCAAGCCAGCCTCCACAGCTGCTTCTACTGCTGAGGCAGTTCAAAGCAGTGGACTATTTCGCTTCTCCCACTCCCCCCAGCTACCGCCCAGATGATCAGCATGCTGGCTACTGGGGCATTCAGAGTGAGAGGGCTACGGCAAGGTCCCCCGCTCCCCCTACCCACTGTGGTCCGGCCCCCAGTGGTGCCTGGGGTGTGGTGGACAGGCCCGCTGTTTGAAAACTTTGAGGACCCCTGATCTAGACCATATGGACTGCGAATTAATTGGAGTCCCCTTGACACGTTGCTGATCTTCTTTGTACCACTTTTTTCCTTTGCCACCTGGTTCATTTCAAATGTATGTGTTTTCTTGCTTGTATGCCACAGTATATCCACAGTCCTTTAGCTTGCTGTATATATTTCAGATTAAACTGAGTGAAGTTGTCGGAACAGGGAAAGACAACCGTATCCTCAAAGAAGACATTCTTAATTATTTGGCCAAGCAGACGGGAGCTATTTTACCTCTGTCTCCAAAGGCAGAAATAATCCCACCTTCACAAAAATTGGAGTCCGCACCAGATACAGCAAAGGAGAGGGCATCAAAAATCCCTGCACCCATTTCCAAACCTGTGGTACTTGCAGGAAAAGATAAAACAGTGGCCTTATCAGGTAATAGCGTACAAATATGTTGTGTAAATAGTAACTGGAAAACATAGAATATGGGATGTTACCTTGTGCTTTTATTCTGAACAACTTTGCTTGTGGTTATTTTTCCTGTAATGGTACACTGCTCAGCGTTGTTTCACATTTAGTTAGCACCACAGGCAAGAGAATACAAATTGATATATTTACTGTAGCTGTATTTCTATATTGTAGTTCTTCCAGTCAGCTCAAGCAGTGCATATGGCTATTCACTTTTCCAGTTGTATCTTCGGCCATTTGAGGTCGGTGGGCTGAGGAAGAGGGAGTGGCAGCATCTCATTCATTGAGATTAATAATGAAACCTGGGTCTGCTAAGTCTTAGTACGGCAGCCTATCTACTGCACCACACTGGCCCTTGTTCAGCCTGATTGAGGAATTGATATCTGTACACAGGGAGGCTTTTTCTCTGGCTGCCAGTGTAGATTTATATCACTGTGCTCATTAAGAATCCAGTGACAAACCAAATGCTTATTTAAAAATGTGGCTTACCATCCAGGGGCTAAATGTTGAGTGTGATGGCCCTGAAGCTGATTCCCAGCTATTGTGTAGACAGGAACACACACAAGAACCTTGTCCATATATACTGTATTAAGAAGCTGATGTTCATGGGTGCCGCTAGGGACCATGAGCCCATTTAGCATACACCACCCTTAGTTCAACGATACTTCTTTTGTTGTCATAGAAATCCTTTCATTTTCTCTTAAGCTTTCCTGCACTGCTTTTCCTTCTCCTTGGGCCAACACACTTCCTGCAATTGGTTGTGCAACATTTAGATTGTCCATTTCTTGATGGACAGGACTGCTGCTTAGATGTAAAAATATGAAACAACAGATAAGAAAACCCCTAAATATAATTTTTTTTTGGTCTCTGTTTCCTCTCTTCTGATCCTCAGGATTCCAGAAGGTGATGGTGAAAACCATGACGGCTGCTTTGAAGATTCCTCACTTTGGTTACTGCGATGAGGTTGATCTCAGTCAGCTTATCCAGCTGCGAGAAGAGTTGAAGCCCATCGCTCAAGAACGGGGAGTTAACCTCACTTTCATGCCTTTCTTTTTAAAGGTGAGGCAAAATTATTTATTTAAAATCTATTTATGGGTCGGGTTTTGTGGCATTGACGCTTACTGAGTGGCCATTGTTTTCAGGAAACACAGAAGTTGATTTGTTTAATATTTATCCCCTGTAGCATACATAAGCATATTGTAGTCTTACAGGTACTGATGAACTGAAGGTTTTCCTATCTGTGACCATTGGCTGTATAGGATATGGCTGATGAGAAGTTGAGTGAAGCAATATCTTAAGGCAGGGGTCTTCAACCTAAGGCCCCAGGGCCGGATGCGCCCCCCCCCAAAGGTCCTGAATCCGGCCCCTGGGACCAATTACAACCCCCCACCTACCCATGTTTTGTGAGCAAGCCAACCTCTGCATCTGCTTTTGGATTGTGATTCGGCCCCAGGGGTGTCTGGGTGGTGGTGGACCGGCCCGCTGTTTGAAAACTTTGAGGACCCCTGTCTTAAGGTCTGCAGTGTGCTCATACATGTTATACAGGGTGAGTAAAAAAGGTTACACTAGAAGACAGCAACTGCCTGGTCCTTGTTTTGCTGGTGATGTCTTTTACGTATGTTTCTCCACAGGCATTTCACATTCAGTGCATTAGCCTAGAAACGTACCAAAATATCACTTAAGGTGTGTATAGTACAGATCAACAAGTAATGTTGGTGTATTCTCGAAGGCTTTCACAGCCGGGATCTGGTAGTTGTAGGTTTTTCTGTCTCTTTAGCTATGTTCTATGTTCTGTCTCTTTAGCTATGTTTTCATGTCAGTAGATCCGCGACTTTGGTGAGTCCAGGTTTGGAATGTCTCCACCTTATGGTGGGTCAAAGGGACAGGTTTGGGGTAGTGCTTGTGTACCGTGCTCCCCGCGACCCTGCACTCTCCCTTCCGGAGCTCTCCGAGTTCATCTCGGCGGCACTTTTGAGGTCCCCCCGCCTATTGGTGGTGGGGGATTTCAATGTGCACGCCGAGGTTGGGCTGTCTGGAGTAGCTCTGGAATTCATGGAGTCCATGGCCTCCATGAACCTGCCCCAATTAGTCATCGGACCCACTCATACTGGTGGACACACCCTGGACCTGGTTTTTGCCTCCACATCGCGGGGTTTTGATCTGGGGGTCGGGAGACTATCGGCCCGGCCCGTGTCATGGTCAGATCATTATCTACTGACTTTCTCTCTTGCGGTAGCCACCCCGCCCCGCGGGGAGCCGGGCCCGTCCATCTGGGCCCGCCCCCGGGGGCTCCTGGACCCTGTGCGGTTTTCGGAGGCCCTCGGGGATGTACCAGACGGTTTGGATGACGATCCGGCCGACTCCCTAGCCCAACGTTGGTTTGAGGAGGTGGCTGGGGCTGTCGACCGGATCGCCCCCAAGCGCCTGATCCGATGCCGAGCCCGTTCGTCCCCTTGGTTTACCGAGGAGCTACGGGCGATGAAGCAAGAGCGGAGAAGGCTAGAGAGCAGATGGCGGAACGCTCAGACGGCTCAGAATTGGGCTGCGGTTAAGGCGTTGAACGGTCGCTACTCTCGCGCGATAAGGGCGGCTAGGAGATCTTTTGCTGCCCTGAGAATTGGTGAGGCCTCGAATCGTCAAGCGGAACTTTTCCGTGTGGTCCGAGACCTCACCAATCCCGCTCCGCCCGGGCCTCCTCCTAGTGATTTCACTAGTGAGTCATTCGCAGCCTACTTTAAATCTAAGATAGAGGCCATCCGTTCCGAGTTGGATGCCGGTTGCCCTGATCCGGCCCCTGTCATGGCCAGCGTTGGGCCGCCTCGGTCGCCTCGGTTTGTTGAGTTTGGGCCTGTTACACCGGCGGATGCCTCCAGGGCACTGGGACATTGCAGGCCTCTCCGTTCGACCCTTGCCCTTTCTGGTTGATTAAGAGCGCAGGGGGGAGCATGCCGAAATGGGCTTCACTGATTGCCTCAACCTCCTTCAAAGACGGGATTTTTCCCAGTCTTCTGAAGGAGACGGTGGTGAAGCCCATTATTAAAAGACCCGGCTTGGCAGTGGACGATTTGTCCAACTATCGTCCCATAGCCAATGTTCCCTTTTTGGGCAAGGTGATCGAGCAAGTCGCCGCCCTGCGTCTCCAGTCGTTCCTGGAGGAGAACCATGTCCTGGATCCTTTCCAGTCCGGGTTCAGGCCGCGTCATGGGACCGAAACGGCCCTGGTCGCGCTGCATGATGATCTGTTGAGGAGGGCTGACAGGGGTTGCTCTACCCTGCTGGTCCTTCTCGACCTGTCAGCGGCTTTTGATACCGTCGACCACGGTATCCTGCTGGAGCGGCTCTCTGAGGTCCTTGGGGGACGCACCCAGCGAGTCAGCTTGGGGGGTGAGTTGTCGGCTCCCTGGACACTCTCTTGTGGGGTGCCTCAGGGGTCGTCGCTCTCCCCAATGCTCTTTAACATCTATATGAAGCCGCTGGCTGAGATCATCCGGAGTTATGGAGTCTGCTGCCATCAGTACGCTGATGACACGCAGCTCTATCTCTCCTTTTCCACCTGTGCAGTGGAGGCCGTCGGGACCCTTGATCGTTGCTTGGCTGCGGTACTGGACTGGACCAGGTCCCACAGGCTCAGACTCAACCCAGGCAAGACCGAGGTTATGTTCTTCGGGGGCTCGTCGGAGGGGTACTGTGGCCCTCTTCCCAGTCTGGATGGGTCCGCCCTCCAGCTGGCGCAAAGAGTGAGGAATCTGGGCGTCGTCCTGGACCCGGATCTGACCCTGGAACCTCAGGTGTCAGCCGTGGTCAGGTCGGCCTATTACCATCTAAGGCTTATCGCCCAGATTCGCCCGTACCTCGATGAGGGCTCCTTGAGGACTGTGGTACAGGCACTGGTCATGTCGAGGCTGGATTACTGCAACGCTCTCTACATGGGGCTTCCCTTGAACCTTGTTCGGCGATTGCAGCGGGTCCAGAATACGGCGGCCAGGCTGGTGGTTGGTGCGCGCCGTTATGACCGCGCCACCCCCATCCTGGCTCGCCTACACTGGTTACCCGTTGCCTCCCGAATAAGGTTCAAGGTGTTGGTTTTGGTTTACAAAACCCTCCATGGCTTGGCCCCGGCTTATTTGGCAGAGCGTCTCTCCCGACAATTAGGTCTGGCCCGACCCACCGAGCCTCGGTGGCCTTATCACTGCGGACGGTCACACCGAGGGATGCCCGTAAGGCTGGTACTCGTGGGCGGGCTTTCTCGGTAGTGGCTCCATCCATTTGGAATAAACTTCCTAGTGATTTACGGCTGGCTCCATCGCTGCAAGCATTTAAGAGGAACCTTAAGACCATCCTCTTTCGAGAAGCTTACGGCGATGTCTAAGGCCCACTCTGTTTTTGTTTTTTTTTAATTCTCCGGCTATATATTTTTGGATATTATAACCCCGCCTAATTACTTTTGTTCATTGCAGTTTTGTTATTGTTGTTTGTAATTGATTTTTGCTGTTTTAACTTTGATGCTGTGAACCGCCCAGAGTCCCCATTGTGGGAATGGGGCGGTATACAAGTGTAAATAATAAATAAATAATAAATAAATAAGAAGTTTTTCTTCCTGACATTTTGCCAGACTCCTTGGCTGGCATTGTTAAATGAATCTCAGCAGAAAATTTATTTATTTATTTATTTATTTATTGTTGTATTTATATCCCGCTTATCTTCTGGGCAGAACACTAAGCGGCGTACAAACAGGCGAGCAAGCGCCAGACAAGCAATAATAGACTTACAATACAAAGACAATCAATAATAACAGCAGTAATAAGCAAACAATATGAAAAGACAAATGAAAATATTAAAAACCAATACTAAAAACCAATGCATGCTGCACACCAGTCACACTATGTAGCAGATGTCAGGAAACAAAAGTGTTGACTTCTGAACTGGTGGCAATTTATCACTGACGTTTGCAGCACTGGCTTCTTGCTGGTGAAAATAAGCATTAGGATTATGTACATTGTCTTTAGCCGATGGGCAGTCCTTCAAGCTCTTACACTGACAAAATGCTTAGTTTTCCCATTTTGGGGTTGGTTGCTGCAGGTAATTAGCTTATTGAAAAGAAAAGTGAGTATCTTACCTTGATTGTACTCAAATTTTGATTAAAATTGATTTTATAAAATTAAAATAGAATATTTTGAACATCCTCTGAATGGACTCCCATGGGAGGAGGGAGGAAAAATAACTATGGTCAGTTCCCCCTTTAATGTGCAACCCCTTGCACCCTCTGAAAATCTGATTTAGAGGATTGGGCTGCTTGAGGTGAGGGGGAAATTGGTGACACTCACATCCTCTTCTATGAGTTGGTTCCTGCTCTTAGGTCAAATGTTCTCTGTAGATGGAGGGAACCCATTCCTTTACAGAGGGCTACATTTGGATTTTGTCAACAGTCAAGCCTGCTTCTCAACATGTCTAGTTACACAAAATAGTGGTTACTCAATACTCTATGTATGTGTAAATTTGTATGCATGTGTGCAGACTACGATGTATGTTGGCCAACATTCTTTTGGTGTTCACATAAGATTTTCATAACTTACTGAGTCTAATTGACAAGGTGCATCCAGGATGCATCTCAGTTGATCGTGGGCCTGATTACACAACTGAGATGTATTCCATCACCTGATAAATTAGTCACAGCAAGGTATAGAAACTGTATTTGACCACCAGTAAAAATACAGGCAATTGGTGATGAGTTTTTGGTTTTTATTTTGCATTTGCTACAAGTGTTTATTTTATTTTTAAAAATATTTTACAGGCTGCTTCACTGGGCTTATTACATTACCCTATTCTTAATGCTTCTCTGGATGACAATTGCCAAAACATCACTTACAAGGTTTGTATATTATATGGATGGTGTTCCTCTTACATCTCTTAACTGGTAGTAAACTCTTCGTTTACTCCTTTGTTTTATTATAATAAAATAGTAACAAAACATTCAATAAGGTTCTTGCCCTTGCTCGTATTATCCTCACCAGTTCTGTGAAAACCTAGGAAACGGTCTCTCCCCATTCCCCACTGCAGATCCCCACCCCCGTCTCAAAAATTTTATTAAGAACCGTAGCGGGAACTTTATGATGGACCACGAGGGGCGCACCGGTGCAGGGAGGTTTCAGCAAGTCATCCTTGCTCACTTTTGCCACCTTGCCATGTCCCAGATGATTGTTAGGTGAATCTCATTAGGCATTTGCTCTCATTTTCCCAAATTAGAATCTGGTGGTGGGGGGGGTTGTTTTGATTTTTGGTGAATCCAGTTATTTTTACTTAGGCCAACTATACAATTTATACTGCTACTCTGGATTCCCTAAAATAATTTCCTCTGGCTATTTTAGCAAGGAAGCAGTATCAGATTAATAGTTCATGAATAATGAACAGCATCTTTCACAGTACAGAGAGAAGGACTGACCATCATTCCCAGGATGGTCAGTCCTTCTCTCCCTTTACTTGTTGCTGTCTGCTTGCTGCCTTTGTGGCTGCTCTGCTATACATCTGATACGGCATTTCATTGTGTTGTAAGTTTATCTTATTTTTAGGTTAACAAGTGGCTTTTCTCTCACTTATTTCTCAACACAGCAATCAAAATCCAGTTCACATCGGTGTAACAAAGTGTGCCAGTGCCAGACCTTATATGTGACAACAAGGAATTGTGCAGTTCACTTACACAGTTGGTCGCACATTCCCAGTGCAACAACCAGTGGTGCCACATGCTGGTGGAAGGGCTTCGTGGATATTATTTATTTATTTATTTATGGCCAATGACCAAACTATCTTCGTGGATAGTACTCCGCCAGTGACGTGATAGCACTCCTCCAGTGACCTTGAGTTGCAGGCACAATAGCTATGCAGTAGGATTTTGCCCTGTATTTTATAAAACATTTAGACCAGAATCCTGTTGCAGATAATAAACACTACCGTAAGAATGATGACACAGTTTGCAGCATTCTCAATTGTTTGTATATTTATTTATTTATTTATTTATTTATTTATTTATTTATTTATTTATTTATTTATTTATTTATTGCACTTATATCCCGCCCATCTTCCCGGAGGAACTCTGGGCGGCTTCCAATAGACAACCGAACAATGGTCGTCAGTACAACATACAATAGACAAATTCAGTAGACTGTAAATACAATAATGAACATGCTAACCATGCTAGCGAAAAGGCTCAATAGCTGCACAACTAGCTTTCCAGAATAGACAAAGGTGGCAAATGACGGGGGGGGAGCAACTGCATGAATTAAACATGGTCACCAAAGGCCTCTCGAAAGAGCAAGGTTTTAAGAGCTCTTCGAAAGGCCAGCAGGGACTCTGCAGAGCGCACATCACTCGGAAGAGCGTTCCACAACGAAGGGGCCACCACCGAGAAGGCGTCCCCACCTAGGTATACTGCTCAGGCAACTTGGTACACAACTGGGAACGCAAACATCAACTTGTTAGTTACTTAGCAACCGTTACCGCTCTGATTTTCATCATTATCCTTTCACCAGTGCAAATCCATAATAGAATGGAGAAGAGATTTGCTGTTCCCTTCCCCACTCATGAAGAGCCACAGATCACATTGTAGGTGACAAACTATTTAATAAAGAAAAAAGCTGAATACAGTTCTTTATTTTGCCTAGAAAAAAAAAGGGGGGGACCCACATTCATGTACATAATGTATTTAGGACAAATGACGAACCATCTATATTCTAGGCTTCTCATAACCTTGGGATTGCTATGGATACCGAACAAGGCTTGGTTGTCCCGAACGTGAAGAATGTTCAAGCCCGTAGCGTGTTTGAGGTTGCTTCAGAACTGAACCGCCTGCAAAGCCTGGGGGCCACCAATCAGCTGGGAACAAATGACCTCACCGGAGGGACGTTTACACTTTCCAACATTGGCACAGTGAGTTATACAACCTTCAAGATAAAGCACCAAAATAATGTATCCTCAAAGGCTTTCACAGCCGGGATCTTGATGGCTGTTGTGGGGTTTTTTTTGGGCTGTTTGGCTGTGTTCTGGAAGTTTTTCTTCCTGATGTTTCGCCCGACTCTGTGGCCGGCATCTTCAGTAACGACACGCATCAGCCACAGAGGCAGATCAACCGTCCCTTATTACAGTGAAACTCTTAATCCTGCCACATCACAATCAATGATCAATACCTATTCTCCTGAATAGGACAACTTCCCCCTTTCCCACAACTATAAAAAAAACCACAATCTCGCTCTCTACCCCAGAGCACAGAGAACTCCTAGTTCCCTGAGCTCCTTGACCTCTGAAGATGCCGGCCACAGGGACTGGCGAAACATCAGGAAGAAAAACAGCCTGGAAAACCCACAAAAGTCACCAAAATAATGTTTCTTCATTTAAAAATAGCACACGAATATACAGTATTATACAGTTCTATGATGGGGCCTTGTATCTGTGAGAGGAGAAATGAGAAGACTTAACTTGGTACCCTCAGTGGAAAAGGATAAAGCCATCCTTTTATCCTTTTTATTCTTTTAGGATAGCTTTATCCTTTTATTTTCACTCAGTTTTATTTTATTTATAGTTTTATTTATAGGCTCCAGATCAATAGCAGCATCCAGGTCAGCCCGGATCTGTACAATTTTGGCTGTAAAGTGTTGTACAAATTCTTTGCAGCATGTTACAAAGTGATCTGCGTTATTCACTGTGGGTCAGCGTGTAGCAGACTGTTGACTATTTAAATGATTTCTTTGTTGCTTCCTCTGCCTTGGAATAAGCTTTCCAATGGCCTTTCACTGTTTCTTTATCTGTTTTAGTCTGGGTTTTCCACCAACACCTTTCAGCTCTACAGACCACCCTTTTCATATTTGCCAGTTCTCCAGTAAATCAAACAGCCAGTTTGGCTGTACTTTGAGGAAGGAGACGTTCAGGGGCAATCAGGTCAATGACTTTGCTCATTTCCCCATTCCAGAGATCAACTAAGGATTCAAAGGAATCATCTGACAAAAAGGTGGTAAACTCCCCAAGGGCAGCTATGTAACCATCTGGATCCATCAACCTTCTTGGACATATTTTCCTTTCTCAGAATTCCACCCCTGCCCAGGCTCTGAGTTCCAGTGAGCCTAACGGGCACCAGATAATGGTCTGTCATTGACAATGGGACTACAGAAAGTTCCTGTACCCCAAGGTTCCCAATATCCATACCAGTGCAGAAGGCCAGGTCTAAGGTGTGGCCTGCAGAATGAGTAGGGGCAGACACCATTTGAGATAGACCCAGGGTTGTCATGGAGGTCATGAAGGTGAGGAGGAGGAGGAGGAGGAAGAAGTGCAGCAATGTCTACATGGGCTCTGGAGTAGATGGTAGGCTCTCTACCCCCACACACATACACTTAGACTGAAATAGAGATAGGAAACGCTCAGCCCTCTGGGTGTTGTTCAGCCACAGTTCCCATCAGCCCTAACCCGCGGAGCCAGTGGTACCAGGAGTAGGATTTGTAGTCATACAACCTTTGGTAAAGTGACTAGTTGCAGAGGAGATTCTTTCCCTTCTTCCTTTCTAGATTGGTGGTACGTATGCCAAACCAGTGATACTACCTCCTGAAGTAGCTATTGGTGCTCTTGGAAAAATACAGGTATGCTGGCTTTCAATTATCAGGCTCCACTTTTACTTATGATAAAGCAAAAAGCAGCAGATTAAAGTGGGATTGGCGGAATGCGAAAGCTTTTAGGACAGGTTGCAGTTCTCAGTTGCCTTAAATGAGCAGGTGTATGGTTCTTAACTTCTTTGGGGTCTCCCTAATGCACTTACTTAATGGGTTGTTCAGCACTGTTGGGCGGAGGAGTACACACTAGGGGTGAGGATGGGACTATCAGCTTTTTGCGCTCTGAAAGATTCTGAAGACATCTGTGCAGGCACAGAACAACCCATTTGAATTCACAGAAGCACTATAGGTAAGTAACCTGCCCTTTTGTTAGGTAAGCTTAACCTCTAGTTCTCCCCTTGTCATGGATCAGTGATGCAATGGAATTATGCAGGATAGTTTTCCAAAGTTAAAGAAGAATATGATAAAAGAGAGAAAAAACACAGGGACTCTTAAATAGCAAGGTTTGAAACTACCTGAACTAACATTTCATTCTGCTCCAAATTTGTGCCATATCTTTCTCTTCTGTTCCTGCATTTCCAGGTCGTTCCTCGATTTAATAGAAAAGGTGAAGTATTTAAAGCCCATATAATGAATGTGAGCTGGTCAGCTGATCACCGAATCATTGATGGTGCCACCATGTCTCGTTTTTCTAACCTGTGGAAATCTTACTTGGAGAACCCCGCTTCTATGCTGCTGGATCTTAAATAAAGAACACTAACAGCGGAATGACATTTTCTTTACTTTTGGAACTGCTATCAAGCTAGCTACGCTAGCAAGTGCCCTTAATGGACTACATTTCATAACACAAGGACATTTGGGAGTGGATTGGCCATTCATTGCAGTGGCCACCATAATGATTACCTGTTACATTTCCATCTGGTTTAGTGGCAGATTGTTTGGCTAAATGCTGTCATAGGTCATGGTATGGCGTTTTTGGAACCGTCAATGGAAATTCATGGTAATAAAAGAAAAGCTGTATACTGACACTACCAGAAGAATGGCCCCAAAGTTACCATAGGGTTTCTTTTTAAAAAATCTGCTTCTGCTATATCCCAATTAAATTATGCTGAAGCTTATTCCTTGATGAAAACAAGTGTTTCTATCTGGAATTGGGGGGACTGAAGAAATATTGCCAAATTTCTGGTGCAACTAATGAAGAACAAATAACATTCAAATAAAATGCCTTTTATGCTTAGTCTGTTAAATATTTGGGGGTGACCTTTTCTTGATTTATAGTGCTGTGTGTCTTCTTTTTAATACATCCTTTCTACTTCATAATAATTTATTCAAATTGGTTAATAATGTATCATTTGTTGGACAGGACACCCCTTGTGAAGAATAAGCCCTGCACTACATATACAGGGTGTGTGTATTTTAAAAATAAAAGCATGGCTTTCATATGTTTAAAAAATCATTGCAAGTACATAGAGGATACTTATATGTCTCTGACAATGCTGTAATGGGTAAAGCAGTGCCTAATTCATATTAAAGTTATGACATATCCAGTAGTAATTTGGAAAAGCTGTTGATCACACTGAAGTTACATGACTAAGGAGTCAAAAATAAATTGTCCTTTCTCATGTAATGCAAATAAGATACTTTAAAGAACAGGTTTCTGAAGTATCCCAAGAACTATGTTACATGCCAACAATTCATGATGCTAGATATTGAAATGTGATGAATATTCTTTTAAAAATATAATGAATGTAACACAGTTCTCGCCTTTGTGGAAGGCGTTTTCTGTGCTCTGTAGGTACAACTGCAGAAAAAAAGTAATGTGGGAAAGGGATTGCGTGATCGTAATGGCACCTTGTTCAACAAGAACAATCGGAAATTTCTGATAGCAGGTTTATTGGTTGCCACCCCAGTTGTGAATTCCCTGGGAATGACTGGCATTCAGAAAGCAGCTAAGGATAAAGAAAATGCAAAGGCACACACTGCTCTGTATACAGTAATAAAAGGGAACACATTTCTTTTCTTCAGAAATTAGGTGCAGAGCCATTGGGCTCTAAACATATTGGTTGCACGTACAGTAAAGATTTTCTGCAGCCCATGGCAATTCACACTTGTCTGTGTGTGCTCATGTGTAGACTGGAATGGATGGAAACTTGGATTTTAAAAGGACAGTTTTCAGATAAGCTCTCACATGAATGTGCAGCTGTTGGACAAGACTAAAAGTAATCCTGCTTTAAAAGCAAACAGACGTGATGAAAATCAGACAAAGGAAACCTGACCTGCTGAAATCCAGTTTCACATAGCTTTACACTCCATAACAAAGAGGATGTCATTAACTGCAATTGAAATCTTTAATATTAAACCACCTATCTTTCTTATCCCAAACAGTTTGCAGGGCTGCTTAGGTTTCCCTTTTGCTCTGGAGAAGTCTTTGGGAGCCTTAGAGCAAGGAAGAGAACCCATTCATACTGGGGGGGAAATCACTGGGAATGACAGCATGGCTTTCCAGTATGAAGGGGCCCCCTAGCCCCTTCCTGTGGCTCCCAAAGTCTTGCTCACTCAGTGCAAAAGAGAACCCTAAGGGATCCTTACAAATTTGGAGGAGTTGAGGAAGAAGTTTTAAATTAAGTTAAAGATTTTTTTTGGCTGCTGATGTCATTCTCATTGTTATGCAACTGATTTCCCCCAATATTGTGCTCTGAAAAGTTCATTTTTAAAACAGTCTTTATCTTCATTGAAGAATGTATTTGAATAACTAGCTATTAATAGCTAGCTTGTAACTTTGCCATTTTTTAAAATTGCCTTTGAAATGCATAAGAACTAAATGAAGAATGAGGTAGAATTTCTCAAATCAGAGACTTTCCCCCCCTATACAGTACCATTATTCTGAGGGAGCAGGGGAGCAATTTAAAATGACACTGGTGTCTCCTGTACGTCTTTGACCTTTATAATTGCTTCTGTTGATTAAAAAGAAAATGTACTACACGTGTTAAAATTTGTTATATACTCTTTAATAAATCATTTTTATTATACTTCTCCAGTTTTAGATGCTTATTTGGGGCCTCAAATTTGAGGCTTTGGATCCTCCAATAACATAAGTGCACATGACTGGATACAGTGGTGGCATAAACTATTAATCTTTTTGTGGGGCGGGGGGACACAGTTTGAACTCATATCCAGCACTAAAAAAAAGTTGGTTTAAATTTAATATTCTTCAAAACAGCATGGGAATTCATTAGTTTTCTGTACCTCTGATTCCTTTTAATTGGCCAGAACCCATATGAATATTTAAACTTATGTACGTCCAGTAGCCTAAATAGCTGTGGCAAATTGCTACAGTACTAGTAAGAAAGTGCTGATGTTGCAATGGATTTTGTACAGTTTTAGAAGATAAATAATCCTATTTGTAATATCCTGCAGCTAGCTAGAATACTATTAAATAACTTGTTCCCCCAAGGATATTAATTGGTTGTATTCTGTCATTGACTTTTAAAAATGGCTCCTCCTGTCTTTCTAAAAATGTTCATTCGTATATGCCAACATACAACCATGATAATAGATTCTCGCTTCTTGTCAGAGAGTGCTCTTAGGGTTGTAAGATCTTCCTGTGATAAGACCTCATTGTCAAGATCCAATTGTAAGTTAATTTCTCAGGGGGATGAGTCAGCAGAATCATGTTGTCTTAGAGCTGCTGGCAGGGGTTGAACAGAAAGTGAGATTTTATCATCTCTCACCTGCTGGAGGTTCATGTGCAGGAGACTTAACAATGTCTAATGGGAGTTCTTCCATTATTGTCTCCGTAGATGGCTTCATTGGGTTATTAATTTCAAGAGGGGAAACAGAAGGGTCCAATGGATCCTGCACTGAGCAGGTGTTTTGGGATTCCAGAGATGTGGGAACTGTTGAGGTATCTGGTTTTAACTTCTTAGGGAGCCTGGGAAAGATTTCAATTTGTTGGAGGGATTTTCCAAAGCAGGGTGTTAATTCCTTAAGATTAATTTGGGCATTCAGGCTTCTATTTGCACCTGACTGGTTGAGCTTAGCCGAAGGATGGTAGTCCGAGAGAAATAAGTGACTAGTAGGATTGAGTTGTGAATGTTCCCCTTTAAGAAGGAAGTTATCAGCCTGTGCCTGTGCAGGCAGTCGTTCAGTTGAGTCCAATGGTTCTTGCATGACCTCATGCTCTGGAATAGAAAATACCATATAACTCGAGTATAAGTTGCCCCAAGTATAAGTCGAGACCCCTATTTTAACTCCAAAAAACTGGGGAAACTTATTGACGTGAGCATAAGTCTAGGGTGGGAAATGCAGCAGGGTCTGGCAGCTCCTCCTCTGTGAGCTGGGAGAGCGGTGTGTGATGTTTAAAATGACTATTAGCCACTGAGGCAAGCACTGCTTCCCCGTGATGCAGAAGGGGGTCAGGAGAAGCAGCACACAATGTTTAAAATGACTTTTAGCCACCGACCCAAGCACTTGCCTCAGTGGCTAAAAGTATTGACCCAAATATAAGTCAAGCCCCCCCCCCCTTTTCAGCCCAAAATTAGGGCTGAAAAACTAGATTTATATTCATGTATATACAGTACTCTTTTGGGGGCTATAGAGAATTTGTTAAGAAATTTTTTTCATCCGGAACACCATGAGAGGAATGGTTGGCTTATAGAAGTCCAGTTTTATTTTGGTCAGCCTCCGTGAACCTTGAAGATATTTTATGGAATTTAAATCAATTTGTAATAGTTTGCTTAAAGATGTAAGTATCCTCTGTTTACTGGACCAATTCCCCTTATTTATGTTGTTGTTGACAACCTCAAGGATTATTTGAGTAACTATTAGCTATTGTGAGTATTGTCTACTTGAAATATTACTTATAGGCTCTCCAGTTAACTCCGAGTGCTTTCTTCTGCAGGTGGTTTCTTTAAGGGAAGAGGAAGATTGAGTATAGTGGGGAGTGATTTTAGTTTCTGTGAGGGTTTCTTCCAGAATGGCAACTTGGTCAGCTATCTGATCCAGCTTCAGGGATATAGCCAACACAGTTATCCCAATAATTATAGCCAGTTCACTCAACAAAGCCATTATGTGGCTCTCAGCTATCTCCAGGCCTGTGTTTGTTATCCCAGCTGTGGTGGTAGTAGAATTCGATACCAGAGGAGTTGGCTGGGATGGGGGAATGTACTGTGCCGGGGGTTGGGTTTATTGGGGAACGTGAATCTCCATATCAATACTATCCAGACCTTGGTTGACCTTATTATCTGAAGTTAGTATACCATATATGTTAGGTGAGGCATTTTGTACCAGCTTACTCATGGCTTCTTCAACACATCATCTAGATGAAGCTGTTTGGAATTCTTGTCGGGAGAGTATGAACAAATTATCTGGCATTTCTTCCTCCTAGGCATCTTGGCAGGCAGATGTCTGGAGCTGAGGATTAAAAATATCACAGTTTCTCCCATACAACCACTCCCGGTTGTCAATTGTTAGCAATAAAAACTGTAAGGTTTGTGAGCAAGGTAGGCTTTAAAAGGTTAAGAAGGAGAAAATTTAAAAGATATATTAAAAGGGAGTGGAGAAAGCACAACAGAGTGCCTCCCCACCCAACAGGAACTGGAAGCTCTGACCCCATAGGACACCCAGGTATTTAAATTGTTTGACCTATTCAATAGATTGTCCTTTAATATTGCATTGCATTTTCCTCCATGACCTGGAGAAGATCAAAATCTTTGATTAGTTGTAGCTTGTTTGTAACTAAATACTCCACACGATCAATGTGTGTTTGGGAAAGTAAAACCACATCATCAGCATAGATTAGTATAGGGATAATACGAGTCCCTAATTTTGGATGATGCCCATCAGCCTTTTCAAAACAGGGAGCTAAATCATTGATGAAAAGGTTAAAAAAAGGATGGGAGCAAGGATACATCCTTGCTTTACTCCTTTATTGGTAGGGAAAGGGTGGGTTAGTTTTCCTTCACATGATGATCTGACTTGGCAAGTGGTGGCAGTAGGTAGGCTTCTGATAAGTGACAAGTCTTTTTTCTATGCCCATGTTGTCTGGTTTGAGCCATAAAATTTGCCTATCGACTGAGTCAAAAGCTCCTTTTAGATCAAGGAAGGCCATAGACAATTTGGAGTTTCTCCGCCTCACTAAGATGCAGTAGGTGAGGCATCCTTTGTTAGTCTCTTCTTAGCAGTCCATCACGAACTCAGGGGGACTTATTTCTGGACTGGTGACTCAAAAATGACTTGTAGTTCATTAGAAGGGTGAGTTGCAAGGAACGGCACCCCCTGGCTCCAGAGGGAAAGATTCAGGGAGTGGCTGGAGAGCCAGAGGAGAACCACTGTTTGCTGCACTGACTTTGGGCTTATCTCAAGCTTGCCTATGTCCTCCAACCTGGGTTTGCCTTTGAGCATGGCAAAAAAGCACAGCCATCCAGATGAACTTCAATGGACTCATTTACCATCTGGTAGCAATTCACCTAAGAGCTTAAGCTAGTTAGAATGCAAAGAAGTAAATAAAATTAAAGGAAGGATCTCAACATAGAATATCTGGCATCTAAGCGACCTCTCTTCAGTCCAATAGATCAGTGCAAGACAGTCATGCTATAAACACCAAGGTAGCCTTTAACCTTTTAAAGCCTACCTTGCTCACAAACCTTACAGTTTTTATTGCTAACAATTGACAACCGGGAGCGGTTGCATGGGAGAAACTGTGATAATATTTTCTCTTTGATAGAATTACAGGCCTGGTGGATGAGGGGAATGCTGTGGATATTGCTGACCTGGACTTTAGTAAGGCCTTCAATAAGGTTCCCCATGGTATTCTTGCTAAGAAGTTAGTAGAAAGTGGGATAGATAGTGCTACTGTTAGGTGGATTTGTAATTGGTTGACTGATCACACCCCAAGGGTGATCATAAATGGCCTCTCTTCATTTTGGAGAGATGTGACCAGTGGGGTGCCCCAGGGTTCTGTTCTGGGTCCAGTGCTGTTCAATATCTTTATTAATGACTTGGAGGAAGGAATAGAGAGTATGCTAATTAAATTTGCAGATGATACCAAATTGGGAGGGGTTGCTAATTCCCTAGACGATAGGATGAAAACCCAAAAGGACCTTGACAGATTAGAATGTTCGGCCAAAGCTAACAGAATGGATTTCAACAGAGGGAAATGTAGGGTGCTACATCTAGGTAAAAAGAATGAATTGCACAGATATAGGATAGGGGACACTTGGCTGGAGAATAGTACCTGTGAAAGGGATCTGGGAGTCTTGGTGGACCACAAATTGAACATAAGTCAGGAGTGTGATGCGGCGAACAGGAAAGCCGATGCGATTCTTGGTTTCACCAACAGAACCGTAGTGTCTAGATCAAGGGAAGTGATAGTACCACACTATTCTGCTCTGATCAGAACCCACCTGGAGTACTGTGTCCAATTCTGTGCGCCTCAGTTTAAAAAGAATGTTGACAACGTCGAACGGGTGCAGAGAAGGCGACTAGGATGGTTGAGGATCTGGAGGAAATGTCTTATGAGGAACAGCTTAGGGAACTGGGAATGTTTAGCCTCTCTAAAAGAAGGCTGAGAGGGATATGATAGCTATGTTTAAATATCTGAAAGGATGCCATATTGAAGAGAGAACAGGTTTGTTTTCCATGGCTTCAGATACTAGGACTCAGGGCAATGGTTTCAAACTACAGGAAAAGAGATTCCATTTGAACATTAGGAAGAACTTCATGACAGTTAGAGCTGTTCGGCAGTGGAATATGCTGCCACAAAGGGTGGTGGAGTCTCCTTCTTTGGAGGTTTTTAAGCAGAGGCTGGATGGCCATCTGTTGGAAATATTGGGATGGAGTTCCTGCATGGCAGGGGGTTGGACTAGATGGCCCTTGAGATCTCTTCCAACTTTATGATTCTATGAATAGAGATGGCCCTGTCTAAAATTAGAATCAGGTCTGCCCCCACTGATGCTAGGGTCTATCTTCTATCCTTCCAAGATCCGTAAAACAGGCACCCCGTTTCCAGGGATGGGGAGGGGGCAATTTCTAACTCGCATTTTTAAATTGTAAACCACCCAGAAAGTGCTTTAAGTACTATAGGGTGATATGTAAGCAGCACACTTTTTGCTTTGTGATGCTGGCCATACTATGTTTCTTTATCATACAGAGCTAGGGTCGTGGAATGTATGCTAAGCAGGGCTTTTGAAAAACACAAGGACAAGCTCAAGGAAATTATGCTGTTTCTTACTAACCAAAATCATAGTTTAAAGACTTGGAAGAACACATGCAATACTTCAACTGGTGCACTCCCTTGAATTAGTAAAATGCATCAATGCAAGGATAAGAACAGAACAGTTACTGGGAAAAAAATTATATGCCTTTAAAAACAAACAAACCTAAAATGTGGCTAAGTCATCTAAAATGGAAATTTTGCAAACTCTTCCTTGCTTCATCAAATCTTTCTGGAAAATGGAAGATCACAATTTTACCTGAACTTGTAATACTTTTGCAACATCTGAATGCATCTTTTCAAGGATAGTTTTTCTCAGCAGATCCTGGCAAACAGCAGAGATGAATATTGAATCCATTTATTTACCTGAGTTTTAAAGAAGAGAGGCATTTTTAAAAATACAGTGGACCCTCGTATAACAAAGAGTTTGTATAACATAAAATCTGTACAACATAAAAAAATCCAGAGATAGGGGAAATTTGCTTAACAGAATCACCTCTGGGGCAAATCCGTACAACATAAAAATGGTCACGATTAGGGATTACTCTGTTTTCAATGCATTCCTATGGGAAATTTGTATAAAGGAAAATTTGCTTAACAGAATTTCATTTGGAACGAATTAATTCCTTTATACAAGGTTCCACTGTACAATCTTATTGAAATATGGGCCAACACACAGACTCAAATCAAATGAAGACGTTAGACATGGAACAATTCTAGTTAGGATTGGATGACCCAGTTAGGACCATTTCCACAGCTGGTAAAGGCAGCATAGCAAACACTTCAACCATCTGAAAACAACAAAATAGCCACTAAGAATTGAAACATTACTTTATTTTGATGCCAATACATACATGTGTATCTATTTTTCAGTAAATAAGTATTTTACAGCAAAGATAATTTTCCAACAATTAAATAGGAAGACATTTTTAAGGTGGAGGGAGGGTACAATTTGAGATTCAATGCAATGCCAAGCATGAAAAAAGGTTTTAAAACGCTGCCATACATGACGCCCTCTTCTGCTCACGATTGTTCACATTTGTTGAAAAACAACCCTGACAGTTGCACAGTATTTTGTTGGGAAGTGGAATCTGATGAAAAAAGGAAACAGCTTCTGGAATTTTCACTTGAATGATGCCACTTTCTGAATGATAGAAGTGCTACAGGAACTCCTATTCAACATTTCCAGCGTTGACCTCTGGATGCTGGCAGAATAGGCTGGACAACCTAAAAGACAAGAACACAACTCACATTCATTTCACGGGTAATACGTGCTTTCAGTCCCCATTTCCAACTAAATCAGCCAAGATTACTAACGCAGTGCTCCATGGAAAAATCTCACCACTCATTCTGAGGACTACTTTTCCTGAGAACTTGGACGCATTAACTTAAAGGCAGGGGTAAAATAGTAGTTCCCTTTGCTTCACATGGTAATCTCCTTACACAAGACACAAGGCTTAGGAACCATCAATGAACAAGAGCTCACCTCAAAGGAGAAGCAGTGCACCAGATGCAGAAGTCATGCGTTCCAAGAAAAAGAATGCTCTAAACACCCCAGAAAACCTAGGAAAATAAAAAGGTAGAGACATTTAAAAGAAAAACCATTCCTTTGGAAGTCAGTCCTCTATGTCTCATTCTTCAAGCCCTATGTCTACGTAGAACATTGGCAATCATTAGCCTGAACTGGTTTCTATCTACAGCCATTCTAAGCAGAGGAGCTGTGCTCACTGCAGACCACTGGCTTAAGTTCTTAAGCCAAAATTTTCTTCTACTCCCTAGGCCATGCTTCCTGTCAATTTTTGCTTGAATGATAACTTGCAGCAGATGGTATTTCTTATTGCACATTTTGCGTCCAATATACTGCAATTTTCTTCTGTTTACAGTATTGAAGATTTCTAACTTTTTACTCACGCTCAGTAGTACAGCCACATTAGTGGGTTTGGGTGTCGAAGGTATCTCCAGAATTCCTCTGTACGTCCACATTTCGAATGCTTCCAGGTTCTTGCATAATGAAGTCTGATAGATAAGTCCTGGTTGGTAAAGACTTTGCTCTTTTTCTGGAAGGAATTTCTAGCTTGTTCAATTCTGCAAGCAATTGCACATGAAGGATCCCAGTTATCTTTGAGAAAGCATTCCAAGTATTTATAAGATACTCTCTCAGTTACATCGCAGCCAATCTTGAGTAGGTTCTGTGAACCATTTTGTTTTTTTGCTGATAACCATCCTTTTGTCTTCTTCTCGTTAAGTCGCAATCCATGGCACTGCTTTCTGCAGCAATGAAATCTAATAAACCCGGCCAGACTTGTTGCAAGCAGGACAGTGTCATCAGCGTATCTTATCTGATTAACAAGAACTCCATTCACTTTCACACCTTTGTTCTTTCCATCAAGAGCATCCTGGAAAATACCTTCTGAATAGATATTAAAAAGTAGAGGTGAGAGAATACAACCTTGATGAACATCTTCGTAACTGACCTTTTGTAATTTTTGAAGCAAACAAAAACATCAACATTGACAATGAGACATCACTGAACTAGAATTTGAAGACTCAATGATGCCTCTCGAGTCCCCAGTTGTCCAAAGGAGTGACGAACATCTTCTGCTATAATTTCACAGTCGGAGATGTGGAGACAAGAACACAATTCACATGCATTTCACGGTACTAGATGCTTTCAGCTTCCATTTCCTAGAAAATCAATTAAGACTGATAAGGCTGTCCTCACTGGAAAAAATGCCTACCACTCAAATTGAGGACTAACTTTCATGAGAATTGGAAGACATCTCCTTAAAGGCAGGGGTAAAATATGTAGAGCCCATTGCTTCGCATGGTAATATCTTTCAATTAAACACCCATCTTTATGCCTTGCTCAGGAACAATAATTAAAAAAGAGCCTAAGTCAAAAGAGAAGAAGACTACCAGTTCTAGAAGCCATGGATTCCAAGCCAAAGAAAGCTCTAAAGTTTACAGAAAACCTAGAAAAATAAAAAGGAACAGCCATTTAAAATAAAAAAAACATCCCTTTGTAGTACAGTCCTCTACACAACAACTAACTGATGTAGAAAAATATTGGGTTCAAGACTGCAGACTACAAGAACCCATGTGTTCAAAGACTGGAAAGAACTATTTACCCCTAGCAGGTACGCTGGGGTGCATACTTACATGTTCAGATCATAAATCGTAGAGACAACTGCTCCTCTGCTTTGGTTCAATGGCGCTCCATCATAATGGTTACCCTGAAAAAGAGAAACAGAAAGTGAACACACAAGTAGGGTCTCCCTTAAACAAACCTCTACTTTGAACCTTGAGTTGGGCCTCCTGCAACTCTGTCTCAGAGGCCCGTCCCTTAGGGAAGGAAGGAAGGCAAGCCAAGGGAGAAACTCACCCATTCCTGTGCAGAACAACTCAAAATGACACATCTTTGAATTCAGTCACCAGTTATCCAAAGTAGGGAGGAATCAGTTCTGCTACAAATTCATAGTTAGAGAGGTGGAGACAAGAACACAACTAATGTTCATTTCATCGTACTATGCTGAATTGCCTACCAGCATGTTTAGATCATACAGAAAATGGTCCTATGCTTTCATGCAGTGGCGGTCCGTCATCATGATGGTTACCCTGAAAAAGACAAACAAAAATTGAAAACACAAGAAGGGCCACCCTAAAACAAACCTTTACTTTGCACCTTAAATTGGGCCTCCTGCAATTCTGACTCAGATACCAATCCCAGAGGGGAGAAAGGGAGGCAAGCCAACTCACCCATTCCAGTGCAGAACTAACACCCACGTTGACTCATGTCCTTGAATTCATTCCCCAGTTGTCCAAAGTAGGAGGAACATCTTCTGCTGAAATTCGTAGTCAGAGAGGTGACAAGAACACCACAACTCATATTGATTTCATGGTAATACATACTTTCAGCCCCCAATCCGAAGAAAACCGTTTTAGATTGCTATTGGGAAAAGCCCACCACTCTTTCTGAGGAGTACTTTTCCTGAGAACTGGAACTGGAAGACAATACCTGAAAGACAGGGTTAAAAATGTAGAGCTCATTGTTTCACATGGCAACCTCTTTCAAATGAACACCTGTCTTCATGCCTCGCTCAGGAAACATTAATGAAAAAAATGCTCATCTCAAAAGAGAAGCAGAGTACCAGTTCTAGAAATCATGGGTTCCAAAAAAGTAGGTTCCAAACATCCCAGAAACCTATGAAAATAAAAAGGTAGAGACATTGGCAATCAGCAGCCTGAACTGATTTCTATCTACAGCCATTCTAAGCAGAGGAGCTGTGCTCACTGCAGACCATTGGCTTAAGTTCTTAAGCCAAAATTTTCTTCTATGACCTGGTCTACGGTTCCTTTCAATTTTTCCTTGAAGGACAACTTGTGGCAGATGGTATTTCTTATTGCACATTCTGTGTCTGAAATACTACAATTTTCTTCTCTTTTACAGTATTGAAGATTTCTAACTTTTTATTCATGGTCAGTAATACAGCCACGTTAGTGTCTCTGGCTGTCCAAGATATCTTCAGAATTCCTCTGTACATCCATGTTTCGAATGCCTCCAGCTTCTTGCATACTGAGTCTGTTAGGGTCCAGGTTTCAACACCAAAGAGAAGTATGCTTAATACATAGGATCAAAGTATCGAGTATGACGTCTGATACACAAGTTCTGGTTGGTTAAGACTTTCCTCATTTTCTGGAAGGAATTTCTAGCTTGTACAATTCTGTAACCATTTCACATGACGGATCCCAGTTATCTTTGACAAAGCAGCCCAAGTATTTATAAGATGATACTCTCTCAGTTACATCACTGCCAATCTTGAGAACGTTCTGTGAACCGTTTTGTTTTTTACTGATGACCATCCTTTTGTCTTCTTCATGTTATGTCGCAATCCCATGGCAATGTTCTGCAGCAACAGAATCCAATAATCCTTGCCAGACTTGTTGCAAGCAGGCCAGTGTCATCAGCATATCTTATGTTATTAAGAAGAACGCCATTCAGTTTCACACCTTGGTTCTTTCCTTCAAGAGCATCCTGGAAAATTCTTTTTGAATAGATATTAAACAGTAATTGACCTTTCATAATCTGACCATCAATCTGGACCCAGGCACACTGATTCCAATACAAATTGCTATCACAACTGTCCAAGTCCGTTCTTTAATAATATTAACACATTTATCATGTATAACGGAGTCAAATGAAGCAAAAAAAAATTGAGACACCACTAAACTAGAATTTGAACACTAAATAAAGCCTCTCGAATCCCCAATTGTCCAAAGCAGAGACAAACGTCTTCTGCTAAAAATTCACATTTCATGGTACTAGATGCTTTCAGCCCCCATTACCTAGAAAATCAATTACGACTGCTAAGGCTGTCCTTATCGAAAAATGCCCACCACTCAATTTGAGGACTACATTTCCTGAGAACTGGAAAACATTACCTTAAAGGCATGGGTAAAATATGTAGAGCCCATTGATTCACACAGTAGGGCCTTTTTACACGACCCCTAAGATCCGCTGGCCACTTAAATTCGGATCAGAGATCTTAGGGGTTGGTCGCTCTTCCTCTGTCTTCCTCTGTCCCCACCCCCTCGGCACTTCCTGGTTGCTGGCTGCCTGAGGGACGGAGAAAAAAGAAAGAAAAGACTGCCGGTTTACCTCAGTTTTGTTCCGGACAGCATTCAGATCTCTTAAAGGGGCGGGGCACAAAAAAAGAACAAACAGAAGCCAGGAGAGCCCCGCACTCACTATCCTTACGCTAAGTGGGCGGGGTCGCACTTAATTGTCTGCAAAGTCCAGAGCTGGTGGGTAAACATTTTTAAGGTCCGGACCTTGCAGCCATTTGCGGCGGAGCTTAGGGGTCGTGTATAAACGCCCGTAATCTCTTTCAATTAAAAACCCATCTTTATGGCAGTCCTCCACACAATGATTCACCAGTGATGTAGAAAAATATTGGGTTCAAAACTGCAGACTGAGAGGACCTGTGTCTTCAGACACAGACCGGTAAGAACCCTAGAAGGTACGCTGCGGTGGACACTTATGTGTACAGATCATAAATCATACAGACAACTGCTCCTCTGCTTTCGTGCAGTGGTACTCCATCATCACAATGGTTGCCCTGAACAAGACAAACAGAAAGTAAAAACACAAGTAGGCCTTCCATGAAACAAACTTCAAGTTTGAACCTTGACTTGGACTTCCTGCAACTCAAACCCACAGGCCCATCCCTCATGAGAGGAAGGACGGAAAGCCAATGGAGAAACTAACCCATTCCTGTGTAGAACCACCACCAACACTGACTCATGTCTTTCAGTTCAGTCCCCAGTTGTCCAAAGTATGCAGGAACATCTTCTGCTACAACTTCACAATGAAAGAGGAGAAGACAAGAACAGAACTCAAGTTCATTTTATGGAATTACGCTGGTTTGGCTACTTAAATGTTCAGGTCATCAACCATACAGAAAAATGTCCCTCTGCTTTGGTGCAATAGCACTCTGTCATCATAATGGTTACCCTGAAAAAGACAAACAGAAAGTGAAAAATCAAGTAGGGGCTCCCCCCCCCAAAAAAAAACCTCTACTCTGAATCTGGACATGGGCCTCCTGCAACTCTGACTCAGAGGCCCATCCCTTAGGGAAGGAAGGGAGGCAACCTAAGGGAGAAAATCACCCATTCCAGTGCAGAAAAGCACCCACAGTGACACATCTTTGAATTCAGTCCCCAGTAGTGCAAAGTAGGCAGGAACAACTTCTGCTACAACTTCAGATTCAGCGTGGTGGAAATAAGAATACAACTCGGGTTCATTTTATGGTACTACAGTTGGGTGGCTACTTACTTGTTCAGATCATAAACCATATAGAAAACTGCTCCTCTGCTTTCGTTCAATGGCAATCCGTTATCACAATTATCGGCTTGAAAAAGACAAACAGAAATGGAAAACACAAGTAGGGCCTCCCTAAAACAAACCTCTACTTTGATCCTTGACTTGGGCCTCCTGCAACTCAGACCTGGAGGCCCATCCCTCAGGGAGGAAGGAAGGCAAGCCAAGGGGGAAACTCACCCATTCAAGTGCAGAACAACCACCCATGCTGACTCGTGTTTTTGAATTCAGTCCCCAATTGTCCAAAATAGGAAGGAACATCTTCTGCTACAAATTCACAGTGAAAGAGGTGGAGACAATAACAGAACTCAAGTTCATTTTATGGTACTATGCTGGATTGGCTACTTACGTGTTCAGATCATAAATCATACAGACAACTGTTTCTCTTCTTTGGTGCAATGGCGCTCCATCATCATAATGGTTACCCTGAAAAAGACAAACAGAAATTAAAAACTCATGTAGGGCCTCCCTAAAACAAACCTCTACTTTGAACCTCAACTTGGGCCTCCAGCCACTCAGAGCCAGAGCCCATACCTCAGGGAAGGAAATGAGGCAAGCCAAGGGAGAAACTCACCCGTGGACTCAATATCTACTGTAGGGAAACAGCAGTTTGGGGTGGGAGGGCAGACGTTCTCTTGTATCCACAGTTTTCATTATCCACGGGAAGGCCTGGAAACAATCCCCAGCCAATACCGGGCTCCTACTGTACTTCCAAATATTTAAAGGAGGAAACCTGCTCAATTTTATGCCCATTGATACTCCAATAATAAAACTTGGGTCTTTTGGCAAAGGCCACGATTTTAGTTTTCTGATAATTGAGCTTTAATTGCTCTTCCTTACAAAATTATGATAGTGTATTCAGAGCTCTTCTGAGACCTACAGGTGTTCTAAAGAGGATTGCTGCATCATCGGCATAAAGCAAGACAGAGATATGCCTTCCAGCCAGTTTTGGAGGATGGAAAGTCCCATGGTCAAGATAGGACACTATGGAGTTAATATAGAAATTGAAAAGAAGAGGGGCCAGAATACATCCCTGTTTAACACCTTTACCAGTGGCAACAGAATTGGTGAGTTGACCCTGGGGATTATATCTGATCTTGAGTTTGGTTCCTTCGTGGAGCATACGTATTAGGTAAAATAAATGACGGTCTATTGTTGAAGCCTCCAGTTTCTCCCATAACTTAGTTCTCAATATCGAATCAAATACTGACTTAAAATCTATAAAGGCAGCATAAAGGGAGGAAATATTATAGGGAGAGTATTTTTCAATAAGATGTTGGATCACCAAACATTGAGCTATAGTTGATCTGCCTTCTCACCCAGCTTATTTTATTATTTATTTATTTTATTTTAATACTTATATACTGTCCGTCTTCCAAAAGAACTCCGAGCGGTTTACAACAGAGTAAAAACAATAACAAAATAGAAGATTAATTAAGACATCATAGTAATAGTAATGTGGTGATCAAGCTCTTAATCTCTGACTGAGGCACAGGGGGGCAATGTGGGAGCTTACTTAGGTCTTGAATGTAAGATCTCCTTCCAGCAGATGGATCTGAGTATAGCTCTTGGAAGTGTGCTTCCCAGATCTCTCAGGAGATGTGACAATCAGGTGCAGGCCTATCACAGCTGCAGATGCAAGATGTGAGTTGCCAAAAGGTATTGGAATAATTAGCTTTAGCTGCTTGTATTAGCCGTGCCCAATTATTTTGGGTAGCAACCTTTTTCTTATGTGTTAATAGTTGTTTATATTTCTTCTTTTGCAAAAGAAGATCCTGTGCAGCTGATGGAGCTCTAATAGATAGGTAGAGTTGATATATAGCAGTTAGAGCATTTTTGGCATCCACACAGTCCATCAAACCAAGGTTCTATTATATTTAAATTCCAATATACAGTTCTATTAGATTTAAATTCTTTGTTTAATTCTTGAATCAGGATGTTATAATTCTCCAAAGATTCCTCCAGTGTCTTTGATGATAACAGGTTAAAGCACAGCCCGGATAGATGGTCAGATGCCAACATCTCAGAGATTCTTTGGTTCAAGATAGAGGACCATTTGATACGCTGATAAGTTCTTCCTGAAGGAGTTATATTAGGTTGATAGTGAGCAACAGTGTGCACTTCCTGAGGAAAAGCATTTAAGAGAAGCAAAACGGGGAGATGGTCACTGTCGAATTTAGGAAGTACTTGTAAGTTTTTAACATAAGGAAATAGATCCATGGAAACAGATACATAATCAATTGGGCCCAGATATGTAAGTAAATGCAGCTGTAGAAGCACCATTTAGGATGAAGAGATTACATCTATATGTTAGTCGGGCCAAGGAAAGGCCTGCAAAGTTGAATTTCTGATCCTTAAAAAGACAGGGGAGAAGGGAACCAGTATATTAATATTCGGGGGAAATGCATTTGTAGGCTTTATGTAGCGTGTGATCATCAGGTCCCAGCCTCACATTGAAGTCTCCTCCCAGAACTACAGATACATTAGGGTTTTGAGTTATAATATCCCCAACATAAGATTCTAGCTCAGCCCAGAGAGTTCTAATATACATTAATTAGAATCAAGGCGAGGGGGGGCACTTCCGCCCACGTCGAGATGGCTGTGTGATCCAGCAGCTCCGCTTAATGAGAAGAATAAAAACTTGAAATACTGTCTTTAAATGATACTAAAATCGTGAGTAAACGATCATAAACCTTTGGGGAGGACAGGTTGAAAACTGTGTATTTTCAAGGGGAGAGATAACAATGAATTACTGAAGCAGTGATTTACTTTCGCTTTCTGCCGAAGTTACGTCCCAGGCAGACGGACTGTGAGAGACTGTGAGAGATGGTTTTTTTTTTTTGCTTTGAGGCTAGAAAGAAAAAAAAAAGCTTACTTACTTGGTTTTTCTGCATGCCACCCAAGAAAAAGGGTCCTACTGTGATAAAAAAGTGGGTACGCAAACCCTCAGATGCCACGTATCAACGTGCTCGTCTTGAAAGAGCAGAAGCTGTTGTTGAAGCTGACACAATGGCGTCTGATTCTGGCAAGTTGCCAGCACACTAGCCGGATTTTTCAAGGGAGTTCAAAAACTTGAAAGCAGAAGTCAGCTCCCTTATCAAATCAGCCCTAAAAGATGTAACTTCTACTATCGAAGACCGTTTCCAGTCCTTATCATCACAGAATAAAGACCTAAGGAAGGACCTGTTACAAGAAATACAGACCCTGCAGACACAGGTATCTAATAACGGCATTGAACTGAAAAAATTAGCAGGAGAAATCAATCAAGTTCAAACTCTAGCCTCCAAGAACGAAAGTGTTATCGCTGCGCATGAAGAAGAGATTGATGCCTTACAGTGGAAGCTTATCTATATGGAGGATTATTCTCGAAGGTCTAATCTGAAATTAATTAATTTTGAACTCAAGGATAAAAAAGAAATGAAGAAAGAAATCCTCGTTTGGCTTAATTCTATCCTCCCCCAACATCTTGCTGAGACCGATATTGAAAGGATACACTATATAGGTAGTGCTAAGACAGCTACTTCAAGACCAATTCTTATTAGATTTACTTCCTATGTCATGAAAGAACAACTGATGTCAACTCTTAGGGCAAAGCCTGACCTGCTGAAGCGTGAGGGAAGAGTTCTACAAGTTTACCAGGATATCTCCAGGGAGACTTTTGAATGGAGGAAAACTATGAGACCTGTAACAACTGCTCTGAGAAACAACAACTACAGATATAACTGGGGATTCCCGATCTTTCTTAAGGTGTGGAAGGGTCCAACTCTACACAAAATCTATTCTTTGGAAGAAGGTGAACAACTTCTCAAGGCATGGAACATTCAAATCGAAGAAGAATAGAGAACTCCAAATTCAGCGTCTGCAGTGAAGACAGTGTCACCCTTTAACTTTTTAAATCTTTCAATGGCAAGCAAAATGGAGACCGATTTGAAGAGCATTGCACTACAGAAGACAGCCCTCCTTTCTCTCTCCCGTCTCTCCCTTCCCTTCCCTCCTGTTTTTTTTCCCTTTTTTTAGCCCATTTTGTTTCATTTTGTTTATGTTTGGACTTGCCCGTCCCATAATTCTCCACTCCCTTCCTGCTCCTTATCCCTTATTCCTTCTCAGCATACCTTTCCTTTTCCCCTCTATTTTTTTTTGTTTTTTGTCCTTTTTGGGGGGGGGAGGGGACTGAGGGAGGAAAGGAGGTGAATAGAAGGATCTTAAGATTCACATTATCATGTTATCTTTTTATTACATTCTTTCTTTTCAACTTTTCACGTATATAATTGTAAGCAAGACTAGACAGTGCCAACGCTAATTTAGAGCTTCTGAATCATTATTAGCCATCAGAAAGTGTACGGGTGCCTTCCCCCTCCCTCCTATAAGGGCGCATACAGGATGTGTATGAGAGCCAAGAGGATGGGAGAACAGAAAATAAATGTAGGTGGTAGGGTTTGGGTAATTATTATCTTTTTCTTTATTATATGTAATGTTTGTTTGTATATATGCACAAAGAGACCGTTCCAGATCATAATAGAATGAAAATATGGGTAGACTGTTGAAATTAGCTACATTGAATGCCAGGGGTCTAGGAACTGTCACGAAGAGAAACAGAATAGAGTCATTAATTAAGAAGAATAAACCGGACATCGTCTTTCTTCAAGAAACACACCAAGCGAAAGATGGCCAAAACGAGCTGAAACTACCCAACATCAACATCTATGAGAAAAGTTTTGGTACATCTAAAGCGGGGGGGGGGGGTAGCAATCTTAATATCGAAGCACTGTGATTGTATTGTTGAAAAAACTGTGAAAGATTTGGAAGGTAGATATATTATTCTTCAGGCCACAATTGGTCTAGAACAATATACACTGATAAATGTTTATGCACCAAATGCTAATCACAACCTGTTTTACAAAGAGGTATGGGAGCAGATAGAAAAGGTACAGAAAGGACATGTGATTTTGGCAGGAGATTTCAACATGGTTATGGACAAAATAAAAGATAAAACAATGACTAGGAAGGTAGACTGGAGGGCTAGACATACAATCTTAACAAAATTCATCGCAAATACAGGTTTAAAGGATGTTTGGAGAGAATTAAAGGGCGATGAAAGAAAATTTACTTTTTACTCATCAGCCCACAAAGCTTACTCGAGAATAGATTTTATATTTGTCTCACAAAGTTTGTTATCTAAAGTTGTAAATACAAATATAGAATTGATAAAAACTTCTGATCATGCTCTAATGTCTGTTGAAATAGAAAATAAGAAGAATTATAAGGAAGCTAGAAGGTGGACAATAAACCCTAGAATTTTTCAAACCCCAGATACAGTACAAAAAATACAAAGAGAATGGCTAGAAACCTGGAATATTAATGAAGAAGGTGGTGGTCAAATAGGAGTTATCTGGGACACTCTGAAGGCAGCAGCTAGAGGTTACATAATAAAAGAAAGTGCTATTATAAAAAGTCGAGATCAGCAAAATAGAAAAAAATTGGAGGCTACTATAGCAGACCTTGAATCTCAATTTTTTCTAACCAAAGACAAAAAAATTTTAATTCAGGTTGAGGCCAGGTAAAGGGAATTAGAAGATATAGATCTACAACAAACACAAAGAAATCTACTATATTTGAAAAGAAACTTTTTCGAATACAGTAATAAAAACTCCAAGATGCTAGCAAAATTAGCACAGAAAAGGAAAGAAAAAAGCATGATAGGAAGGATAAAGGATTTAAGCGGCAATATTTCTACTCAAATGAAAGAAAAATTAAAAGCTATTCAAGAATTCTATCAAAATTTATATACAGCCAATAGAAGTAGTAAGGAAGTTATGGAACAATATATTGACAAAAACCTAAAAGTAAGATTAGCGGACGAAGACAGGCTTGAAATGGAAAAAACTATTAAAGAGGAGGAGATAGAGGATGTTATAAATAAGCTAAAGAATGCCAAAACTCCAGGAGATGACGGATTGGGACCAGAATTTTACAAGGTATTCAAATCAATGTTAATTCCTAAGTTAAAGAAGCTTTATAATGAGATATTGGAGGGCGAGCAAGTTCCTTCCTCCTGGAAACATACCTTAACTATTTTAATTCTCAAGCCTAATAAAGATCCAATAGATGTTGGATCTTATAGACCAATATCACTTATAAATCAAGATGCCAAGATTTTTACAGCAATTCTAGCCAAAAGAATGTACACATTTATAGACAAATATATTAAAGAAGACCAAACGGGCTTTATCAAAGGTAGACAAATGTCAGACACTGTAAGAAGAGTCTTGAATGTTCTTTATGAGATGGGAAGATCACAGGACAAAGCATGCATTTTGTCTCTAGATTTATTTAAAGCCTTTGATTGTGTCCAATGGCCTGCGTTAAAACTTTTATTAGTGAAATGGGGATTTGGCGAAAAATTTCTAAGTGTAATAAACCAACTCTATTCTCATAGCACTTCATCAATCATTGTCAATGATGGGATGACAGAAAAAATTACCCTAGGCCGAGGAACAAGACAGGGATGCCCTTTATCGCCAGTTCTGTTTTGCATAGTGATAGAGCTACTGGCTAATGCAATAAGGGAGGACCAACTTATTAAAGGTATGGGTAAGGAAGGCAAGATAAAAATCAGTTTATTTGCGGACGACGCTTTGTTAACAATAAAAAATCCGGTAGAAAATATATTAAGAATAAAAGCACATCTAAAGGAATTTGGTGAAACAACCGGATTATGTGTCAACTGGCAGAAATCAGAAATTATGCTTTTCAATCAGGATAATCGAGACATGGAGGAGATCTCCAATTACGAACTGAAAGTTTGTAAAAGTATAAAATACCTAGGGATACTTTTAGATAAAGACATTAGTAAAACGAAAGAACGAAATTACACAAAAATAAAGGAAGAGATTAGAAATAAATTACAAAATTACTCCAAATTAAACTTATCATGGTTTGGTAGAATAGCAATGGTAAAAATGAAAATACTTCCTAAAATAAATTTTCTTTTTAGAATGTTACCTATTCAATACACAGAAATTGAAATTAAAGTCTATCAAGATCTTTTAAATAAATTCTGCAATGGTGGAAAAAAAGCAAGAATAAATAAAAGCTTATGGTACAGATCTCAAAAAGAGGGAGGTATAGGCATACCTAATCTTAGAATGTATTACATAGCTAATCAGCTTAGTCCCCTGGGGGAAATACTATTTAAACCTCAAAAACTAATATGGTGGGAACTTCAATCAGAGGAACTAAATGAAGACATAAATAAATATGTGTTTAGTTTCCCCCCAAAAAGGAAAAGTTACCCAATTAAAAACCCTCTTCTAAGTTCCCTATTGCTCACTTGGAAAAAGTATGGAAAGAAATTGATACAGGAAGGTTCCCCGCTTGGCGCGGTGATCGATCAGGAAAATTTCCCCACGAACATGAAGAAATTGGGAGACTTATTTAAATTAAGGAAAGTGGCAAGACTAAAAGATTGGATTAAAAAGATGACATCAAAACAAGAAATTAAACGTATTCTGCAAACTCAGGAATTGTCCTGGTTGAATTACGCCCAGTTAGAAAGCTGGACGAAAGAATGGATTAGGAGAAATACACAACTTAGAGGATATACAAAATTTGAGCAATTTCTGACAACATATGAATCAGAGAAAGGAAATACAGGGAAAGGAACAGTTGGTAAATTATATAAAATAATTCAAGATTCATTTGAGAATAGGAACAGGACACAATAAGAGAGCTATGGAAACAAGACATAGAGAAATAAATAAATAATGATGAATGGAAAAGAATTTGGAATTTGAGGATTTTACGGTCATTATCAGTCAGAATAAAAGAAAACTACTTCAAACTAGTTTTAAGATGGTATATGACTCCAGTCAGAATGAATAGAATGAATCCAAAATATTCTAAGCTCTGCTGGAAATGTGAAAAAAAGATAGGTACCTATTTTCATTTGTGGTGGGAATGTGAAATAGTTCAAAAGTTTTGGCAAGAGATTATTGAGGAGATAAGAGAAATACTACAAACTGATATTAAATGTGTACCGGAAATTGCTTTGTTATCATTACCATCTATCAATGAATATGATGTGAAAACTAAAGAATTAATAGCAAATCTTATGACAGGAGCTAGACTGATTATTGCTAGGAACTGGAAACTGAAATCAGATCTTAAAATTGCTGAATGGTATAAGGAAGTGTGGGACATAGCACTAAATGATAAACTATCTTGTAATATAAAAGTTTTGAGAGGTGAAATAAAAAAAGATATTTTCTATGATGTTTGGGGGAAATTTATAGATCATGTACTATTAAAAGGGAAAGGGATACAACCAACTTATAACCCAACACAGTTCTGGCGTAAAGGACCTTAAGAAGCCTATTGAAAAAAAAAAGATGAAGAAGAAAGAGAAGATGCAAGAATACTGGACGGTTTCTTGGGGGTGGGGGGCACTTTGTATTGTTTATGATTGTCTATTACTGTTTTTTTATATAATTGTTTGTTTATTATTGTTATTTTGTCTTTTTTATATTCAATAAAAAGTTATTTAAAAAAAAATTAGAATCAAGGCGTGCTGCTTGAATTGAACTAGTACTGCCATGGCACATGAGTCCAATGAGAGGAGGGCCTTGAAATGGCACGTAGCATCGTGGAAACAAAGATCCCCAAACCACCTATATCTGATGCCAGGCACTGCCCCCAATGAAAAGGTAGCAAATCCATTCAGAATGAGTTCATCAGCAGTCCATGTTTCTTGGATCAGTACAATGTCATGGTGAAGCAAATAGTCTCTGATGGAAGGGTCCCTAATTAGAGAGAACCACCCAGCCACATTCTAAGTTAAAAGGGAGACTATATGCTGGTCCAGAGACCTTCATGAGCTGTGAAACAGTAAATGAGAGGATGAGCTTGGAGGGGATTTTGTGATATCCTGATGGTGAAGTGACTGTATTGGTATCTCCCACTGTCAAAGGGGAGGATGAGGAGTACTCTGATCTTAGTTTGTTTTCCTCAGTTGTTGGTTTGTCCAACAGAGGCCTGAAATTGAAAGTGGCATGTTGGTCCTGTGTCTCGGAAATAGAGGCTGAGTGAATCAGTGCCAAATGAGAGACGAAATGAGGATCGTGGGCAAGTAAGGATTCAGTAAGGCTATCCAGTTCAGTAGAAGATTGAATCTCCCAACAAGGATTTATTGAAGTTTGAGTTGGATTAACAGCCTTTAGGGATGGGAAACGTTTAAGCTGCTCAGACCTGGGAGATGTCCTCTCAGGCCGCTTTTACACGACCCCTAAGATCCGCTGGCCATTTAAGTTCGGACCAGCGATCTTAGGGGCTTGTCGCTCTTTCTATGTTCCCACCTCCTGCTGCTGCTGCTGCTGCTGCGGCTGGGGCTGGGGCGCGCGCTGGGTCGCGCCCCGCCGCCTCTTCTTCTTCTTCCTCCTCCTCCTCCCCGCCGGGCCTGGTGTTTCTCTTCAGCTGCGGCCTCCAGCCCAGCAGAGCCGGGGTCGCCCCAGCCACCGCCGCTGCTGCTCCTCCGCCCGCCGGACGACGATGCGGCTCCTCCTCCTTTCCCGGGACATCAAAGGAATGCGGCATTCCTTTGAATGCGGAGGGAGCGGATGGAACGCCGTGTTCCTTTGATGTCCCGGGAAAGGAGGAGGAGCCGCGTCGTCGTCCTCCCCGCGCCGGCGGGCGGAGGAGCAGCAGCGGCGGCGGCCGGGGCGACCCCGGCTACAACAGGGCGGCGGCAGCCGAGGCTCTGCTGGGCTGGAGGCTGCAGCTGAAGAGAAACACCAGGCCCGGCGGGGAGGAGGAGGAGGAAGAAGAAGAAGAGGTGCGCGCCCCAGCCCCAGCTGCAGCAGCAGCAGCAGCAGCAGCAGGACCGGGGATCCCGGTGGAGGGTGACCTGCCGGATTAAATCCGGACCAGGTTGAAATTCACCCTCCACCAGCAGGTACAAGAAAACTGCTGTTTGGTCGCGCTTTGTGGGCGGGGTCGCACTTAAATGTCTGCAAAGTCCGGAGCTGGTGGGAAAACATTTTTAAGGTCCGGACCTTGCAGTCCTTTGCGGCGGACCTTAGGGGTCGTGTGAAAAGGCCCTCAGAGGCAGTAACTGGCCTTTTAATGCTTAGAGTTGTGTTCTCATCCAAGGCATTGACAGGACAAAGAGGAAAGGTAGGGACAGGATCAGGTTCCATGTGAATCTCAGCTAAGATTGACTGTTTCCTGAGATGTTCTCTTGTATGCTCTTGAAAGGAGGCTATACACCCCCATGGAATATTTAGATTGAGAAGACCCATTTAATATCAATAATTATTGTCGGAGCATCTCAATCCTTCTGAGAATATGCTAAATAATAACAGTAAACATAGGAAAAATAACTTTACTGTTTCACTGTTTCTCATTTACTGTTTCACAGCTGATCTTTCCTGACTTTTAGGAATATGGCAAGTTTTGAAATTTATTTATTTATGTATGTTTATTTTTATATACCGCACAATTTTTCAAAAGCAGAAAGAGCTTTAGAAAGTTACAGCTGCTGGCTTATAGCAATACAGTACTTACTCTTCCTCCCGGCCAGCAACTTAGGTTAAAATTAGAAGTCGGCTGGCATTACGTTTCACTATGCCATAGCTGGTGTCAAGGTTGTAAATGGTTGTTGCAAAGCAGCTAAGATTCCCTGTTTGCTTTCAAGTCATTGCTGAGAAACTGGTGAGCCGTGGACAACCAGAAGGCAAGAGAACCAGCCACGTAGGTAAGAAGTTATAAAATTCCACTTGTTTTCATACCTGTGCAAATGTGTTGGCAACGTGTTGACCTGCTGATGGAACGTGATGTGGCTTTGCAGCTAAAATTGGGAACAGGCTTTCGAAGTGTCTGACATGTTATGGTCAGCATTTCACTAAATGATTGTCAGAGCGGCTTTGTTCATCTCCCCCCTGCTGCCTGAATGCCAAGATTTACAAAGGACATGGAGACGGCATAATAGTTTGTCTCCTAGTGGCTATAGATTTTTCTTTCTGGAGGTCAAGTAAAGTACATAGATAGAAGGCACTTGACACTCTCACAAGGTTTCCCTTCTCTCTTTCCCCCAATGACCCTCCTCTGTGCAGGAGCAATGTGGGGAAAATGAAACCAGATGCTGAAATGCTGAGGAGGAGCCATGTCAGAAACAGCGGTTTGCATAGGCTCATTTACAGCTGTTAAGGCACTTTGGGAAGTCAGAATCCAGAAAATAAATGAAGAGGTTCGAAAGGAGAAGGAATTCAGTCAGAGGGCTACAGAGAGGTATGTACGTTTTTTGACACTTCGGGGATTTCAAAAGCTTCATGAGCAACACAATTTCTTTCAGATCTCGTAAATTGGGGACTTGGTCTAGATGTGTTCTAGAAGAGTTCTATTTATTTATTTATTTATTGGACTTATATATCGCACCATCTAGCATCAAGGCCACTCTGGGTGGTGTACAGATAATTCAGCAAACAGAGCAAAAACAGTATACAATTAAAAATACAGCTGTATTTTTGATAAAACTAAATAAGATCATAAAAATCACTCAAGGAATAGAGGAATAGCTAAAATAAAAAGACAGATTAGAGATCAGCGAATCAGAAAATAATGATTAATAGACAGGGAAAGCCTTTCTATATAGCCAAGTCTTGAGATGTTTTTTAAAGATTGACAGCATAGGAGCCAGACAAATCTCAGCAGGGAGCTGGTTCCATAAGTGAGAGGCCGCCACCAAGAAAGCCCGGTTCCTTGTTATTGATTTCTGGGTTTCTTTAGGGGTGGGCACTGGGCACCCTCAAGTGATCTGCATGAGCATATTGAGTGTTAAGGGTGATATTCTGCAGTAGATGCCATTCTGACAGATAACAAGGTCCCAACCATTTAGGGCTTTGTATGTCAGTATTAAAACCTTGAAATCAATGCAGTAGCAGATCGGCTGCCAGTGCAGTGTGGCCAGTGTAGGGGTGATATGATGGTATCTCCTTAACCCTGTTACTAATCTAGCTGCAGAATTCTGTACTAGCTGGAGCCTCCGCATTAACTTCCAAGGAAGCCCCACGTAAGAGTGCACTACAGTAGTCTAATCTCGAGACTATGAGTGCATGTACCAAAATAGTGAGAGCACCAAGGTCCAGGAAGGCACGCAGCTGAGCGATTCACCGGAGATGGTAATGTGCGGAATGGACCACTGACACCATCTGGGCATCCATAGTGAGCGCTGGGTCCAATATTATACCCAGACTGTGTACCTCATCTTGTGCAGGAAGAGTCAACCCCCCAAAACTGAGGGAGTTTCCCAAGCCGCCAACACCCATCACCCCCACCGAAGGACTTCCATCTTGCCCAGGTTCAACCTCAGTCTGGTTGCCCTCATCCACTCCAGCACAGCATCCAGGCAGTGATCCAGGGACGAAATGGCATTGACTTCAGATAGAAAAAAAAGGAGATATAGAGCTGGGTGTCATCAGCGTACTGATGACACGAAACCCCATACCTCCTGACAACCTCCCCAAGCGAGCTCCTATAGATGTTGAAGAGCATAGGGGAGATGGCTGACTCCTGTGGCACTACACAATTGAGGGACCAAGGGGTGGAAGTCATCTCCCCCAGCTGAACTCTCTAGGGTCAGTCCTCCAAGAAGGAGCAGAACCGCTCCAAAACATTGCCCCTGATCCCCAACACGGAGAGCCTCCCCAGGAGGATACCGCGGTCAACGGTGTCAAAGGCCGCCGACAGGTCGAGAAGGACCAACAAGGATGATTTGCTGTTGCCGTCCTCCCTCAGCAGGTCGTTGTGCAGGGCGACCAATGCCAATTCTATACCATGGCGCGGCCTGAACCCCGACTGGAATGGATCAAGGGTGTCCGTTTCATCCAAAAGCCCCTGAAGCTGGTCTGCCACCACCCTCTTGACTGCCTTGCTAATAAATAGAACATTGGCGACGGGCCTATAAGAAGGTGGTAGGGTGGATACTTATACTGTTTAAGTCCCAGTCCAATCAGATTGTAACTGTGATGCAGGGAGGAAGGTGTTATTGTTTTAGTGCTCCCAAAGAAAAGGAACAAATAAAAAGGAGAAATGAACAGCAATTCACTGCAAGAAGAAAACTAATATGGCTGGAATAATATTGTTTATATTGAAATTATTGCTGTAAGCCTCCTTGGGTCCCTTCGAGGAGAAAGGTGACAGAAAAATAAAGCTTATTATTATTATTATTATTATTATTATTATTATTATTATTATTATTATTATTATTATTATTATTATTATTATTATTATTATATTGGCCTCACTTTCTGACCCTGAAGTTTTGGAATCAAAAGTTGGAAACTTTTGATGAAAGATGAAAAACCTTCACCATTTCCCCCTCCAGATTAACACTTGTTTGGGAAGAGAGAGTCAGTTTGGCCAAGCTGAAGAAAAAAGTAGTCACTGAAGAAGGAAGGGCTGTGTTGAGAATTGAACAGGAAGAATGGAAGGTATCTGATCAATAGGATACAATTATCAAAATATTTTCTATTGTTATCCCAGCTTCAGTGTTTCACCTCATCAATACAAATTAGTGTTATGAGCTCCTGGGCTTTTTTTTAGAGCTGTGGTGCTTTGTTTTGCATGAGACCATCTGAATATGGATTTATGTTTGTTATAATATTAGTCGACTATAAACACAAGACAAATTTATTGGAAGAAGGCAGGCTTTTTAAAGTGTGTAACACACCTACATTAGACTACAAAGCAATAATAGTGCTGGACTCCTCACAGCTGCCATAGCTGGTTTAGGCCCAGTATTTTTCCCCAATTTATATATATCATACAGTTTCTATATCTGGCCTTCTGATTTTTCTCACAAAACTGTGATGTCTGGTTACATTTGGATGTGTTGTTTATATGGTTTTGAAAGTATATTTGGAGGGGCTGACGAGGGAGAATGGAATGGTTCTGATTGCCTGAGAGAAACCAGGGTGTGAGGGCTGCAGCGTCTTGGTGAGCATACTCATGTGGAGAGATTGGAGAGAGGGTGGTTTTGGGTGTGTGGAGTCTGAGAGAGAAAAACTGAAGGAGGCGAGAGGTAATTGAGCGAAAACTCGAATGCCCTAGTCTTCTTCAAGCTGATGCTTTTTAGATGTGTTAGACTCAACTGGCACCATCCTCACCAGCAGGACAAGTGACGCCATGGTGGATGGGCTTTGGAGAGTTGCAATATGACACATCTGGAGGGCCAAGGTTTGGGGAACATTTGGTTATCATAATGTTTGGTGTGAGAAGATCATCCCATATGCTCAGTGACTCAGTCCTTCCTCTCGTATTTTGTCTCATGCAACTGCAGACTCTACCTTCTTGCTTAATGAACCTGAACCACCTCCAGGAATGGCAGATTCACAGAACTGGTTTAGTAAAAATTCCTCAGTTCATCGGTCGCTTTCAAAATCTCATTGTCCTAGATCTGTCTCGAAATTCCCTTGCAGACATTCCAAAGGAGATTGGTGAGCTGAAAAAGCAAATCTTCTTTACTTCCCTCTTTAAAAAGTGTTGCTTCTCAATCTGGTAGTCCACCAGGAAATTCAGACCTAAGTTTCTCAAGCTTTTTTAAAAATCTAACATTTCCCTCCTGATGATCCAGACACATTGGGAGTCCATCTTTATTGAACAATTTTGTAGCTATTAACTCTCTCTCAATGTGTAGCCTGCTTGAAGCACCATGGGTTGATATTTAAGCAGACCACTTTCTTCAAAAATGTCCTGCCTTTCTTGTCACCATTGGGCACGATCCTTTGGACCCTGGTGAACAATTGGGCAGCATCTTCTACTGTGGTCTTTAGAGGAAATGGAGTAGATTGAAGAATTTAAGATCCATTCAGTTTGTTTTATCATTTTCTGATCCCCTTTCTTTGTGTTCTACCTGTACATTTTCCTCATAGATTACATCCTCTCAACACACCTGGGACCTCTAGTTATTTTAAACAACACTAATTGCCGCCAGTCAACATGCCCTAGTTTGATGGGAACTGGTAATCTAAAACATATGGGCCAGAGAGGACAGAGCATAACATGCAGCTCATGGAAGTTCTGTGTGACCTCCAGCTTGCTCTGTTTAAAACAGTAGCTGCTTCCATTTGGTCTAGTCGGGTAATGAAGCCACTTGCAATCTCCATTGCAGTGCTACTATTGTGTGAGTAATAAAGGTGAAGAGAATACTGGCCCTGTGAGTATCAGCTATAGGAAAGATAGGTGACTGAAACTTGGGCAGGTTTCCCTCCAAAATGGTTCCTGATATGATCTCCAGGAGAGCTGTTCTCAACTTCCTTCCACCTATCAGCTTGGCTCCTGTCTTCTCCACAAGGACATCCCTGGCAATGGACAGCATTTGTAGACTCCTTTCAGGTGACTGAAGAGGAACAGTTGATCCATCCAAAATGTCCCCCGCATACCTTCAGTTGTTGAACTCGCACACTGCAGTCAAGGTACAAGGAAGTGGGAACAAGCCACTAAAGAATAGCATCAAATCAAGAGCTCTCTCAGAGTAGCTGCCTCTGTGTCAATTCTTCACTAGTTACAGAGAGAGGGGTGGTTACAATTAAAAGTTATTGCATTTCTTGATAACTTTAGAGATTTTCAACTGCAATATAATTCAACTTAAAAAATATATATCAGTCAATCATACTATAAAGCCAGAAGAATTTGGTTCAATTTCATATCCTCCACTTCACTCCTTTATTTTCATAAACCATGTCTGAAATATTGTATCTTTCTTTTCCTGTTTGTTTTTTAATGTGTGTCCACACCCATCATAGAAAGGGCCCTCAATATAGTTTTGCAAGCACTAAATCTTAAATCAGTCCAAAGTGATATGGTTGGCTCTTTAGCCTTTACTCAGGTATGAACCCAATACATTAAAATAAAACTTATTTTTATTTTTGTACTAGGCCTATAATATAAATGTTGTATATGGATATTAAAACTGAGCTTTTGTTGTACTTTTTGCAGGTCAGTTGTCACATCTCCAAGAGCTGCTCCTCAGCTATAATAAAATTAAGGCAGTTCCTAAAGAACTAAGCAACTGTGCCAATTTAGAACGGCTGGAGCTGGCAGTGAACAGAGATATCTGTGATCTTCCCCATCAGGTTTGGGAAAGCCATTTTTTCCATACTGTACTTTTGGTCAGGAGAATAAATGGCACATTTCCAACAAAGTACCAGAGTAATTAGGGCTGAATGCAGTCCTTCAGTTACTGCTGGTATAATCACCTCCCACCCTGTAGGTGTGCAAGTAGAAACTTGTGGCTTGGAATGGGGCCACTCAGAAGACACAGAAATCCTATTTGTACAATCCCTGCTTCCACAAAATGGGAATAACGCAGCAGTAATAGTTTGTTGAACTCTGGCTATGTTCTCTGGAAATATTCCAGTCAATTCATGTGTACAGCCCCACACAAAGGAGGTGCAAATGTTCATCAATGGCAGTGCAATGGACACCATGATTTCCTCGGGAGCGAGAGGGTAATTCTCAGTGCACTGATTCATGTCAGTGTACACAGTGCACTAATGTAGGGCACAGTGCAATGACTAGATTGGGAGTTCTCCAATGGTTTGGTCACACATAGGCCATTGTGAAACAACCCCTTTCACTTTTGTCTCTCTGTCAGAGGGTATTGGGTTTTTTTGGGGGGGGGGGGTGCATCCAGATTGTTTTTGTCCTCCTACCCATCTTTCCCTTTAAAGGGGAAAGGGGGCAATATGGGGTTGCTTGAGGTGCAGTGCAGTTCATTCTTCCATAGGGATGCCCCAATGAAGGTGCCACAGATCAAAGCAACCCTGTTTAATATGCTCTGACCACCTAATCCAGGCTGGGATAATTGGGCTGTCTAGTCAACACTCTCAAATTAATACATTAAGCCAGATCCGAATCACTTCACATTAAATTCTAGGCAATTTAACTGATCAGTTTTCAAAATCCAACTAACCGAAACCAAGTGTGTAAAAAAAGCAAGCAACCATGGCATGTTTTTTCCTCTTCTCTTATCTCACCTTCATGCAATCAGACATGTTCCATTTTTGTAATCACTGCCACACTGAATGCATGATAGGAAAATTGCTGGAGGAAAAGAAAAGCATTGGATTGCTTAACTCTATAGGACTCTGACCAGTTAAAATCTGCATATATGTCCAACTTTTCTGAAGAAAGTTATTTTTAAAAAGACTGGTGTGTTTTTGTGTTGCAGAAGACATAAATGAGAATATAGGAAAGGTATTTCCTTCTGTCTGTGAGAGAGAAAAGATTCCATTGCTATCCTCTTCTAAGACGGCATCTCCCCTGAAGCTTCTATAAGTGTTGCCATGTTAACCACGCACCTCTTTCTTCCTAATCACAAGGTTCTTAACTAATGAACCTGAGACTGTTTCATGTGCATGATTATCTAGAAGGAAGCCTCACTGCATTCAGTGGGGTTTTAAGTGACACTAAGGCTGCATCCTAAATATCACAGGTTTAGTTTTCAGGAATTTTATTGGATCTCCTCACAGTACAGTCTGTCCTATCCTGATAGCTTCAGTTCAATTGGCACTTAACACCCTCCCTATTCTGTGACATATGGTGTGGTTACAAAAAGCTCCCTTTAGGATAGTTTGCAAAATACATTTCCTTACCAAAATTCTTGTCCTGTTTTTTTCTTTCACACTTTGTCCAACTGTCTTAAATTATTGAAAAGGCTTCCCCATGCTACCTGCATTTTGTTTTCCCTAGAGCGATGTGATAATAGGAATACATTAGTTATAATTTGCTTTTTTTTTGCAGTGGAGCAGGACAAATCAATTATCAGTGTAGAAATTAGGCAGACTTTTTCCCTTCAAGCAGTACATCTTATCTTTTTTGCCTTGCCAAACGTAGAAAAAGCTGTGTGAGAACACTGTCTGATTACACCTCTTCATGCTACCCAAGTCTCGAGAGCAGTGATGCTGGTTCCTACAGGATTAGCTAAGGGTTGAGTTTTGTCAGCAAAAGCAGCCATCTTGTGAAGTGATGTTCCCAGCGAGCTCCTTCCTTCTCTTCCTCAGCTCAGCAACATGAAGAAGCTTTATCACTTAGATCTCAGCATGAACAACTTCACCACCTTCCCATCAGTCATCCTGGATATGCCCAACCTGGAATGGCTAGACATGGGGAGCAACAAACTTCAAGAAATCCCTGCCAATCTTGACAGGTACAGTGGTACCTTGACTTAATGATTGCTCGACAAAATTTGACTTATGAACGCTCTCTGCAGCTGCGCCAGACAGCTGGTTTTGACAGGTCCGATTTGTCAAAATCAGCTCTCTGGCACAGCTATGGAGAGCAGCCATTCGAGGGAGATCGCCGCCACCACCTCCTCCTCCTCCTCCTCTGCAAAAGAGATTGAAGCAGCTAGGAGGAGGAGATGGTGGCGATCTCCCTCGAAAGGCTGCTCTCCACAGCTGTACCAGACAGCTGATTTTGAAAGGTCTGACCTGTCAAAATCAGCTATCTGGTGTGGCTGCGGAGAGCCTTTGTTAGTTTGGATCTTCGCCCAGGCTGGGTGAAGATCAATCGGTCCCTGCTCTGCTCACCAATTTGTTGGGCAGAGCAGGAACTGATGGATCTTCAGCCAGCCAAGGTGCCTTGCAAGGTAAGCGGTGGTGGCCAGTCACCACTGCCACTTCCGTTCCTAACCGCCTGGGCTGGCCGAACAAATGGGTGGGCAGAGCAGGAACCGATGCATCTTCAGCCGGCCCGGGTGCCTTGCAAGGGAACCAGTGATCAGTGCCTCCCTTGCAAGTCCCCCAGGCTGGTCAAAGATCAATGAGCAATTTCCCTCTATCAAGGGTAGTCAAAGGCTGCTCTCCACAGCCCCGCCAGATTTTGACAGGTCAGATCTGAGGGTGGTTGGGACAACCTTCCCATGGGAATTCACTGAAAACCATTGAATCTGTTCCCATTTCCTACCACATCTGGAATGGATTGATTGTCAATGCATACCTATGGCAAACCGCTGTTTGACTTCCAAAAAATCTGACTTCCGAAAATGCATTCGGAATGGATTAATTTCGTAAGTCAAGGTATCACTGTATATGCATACAGTGGTACCTTGTATAAAGGAATTAATTTGTTCCAAATAAATTCTGTTAAGCAAATTTTCCTTTGTGCAAATTTTCCATAGGAATGCATTGAAAACAGAGTAATCCCTAATCGCGACAATTTTGTGTTGTACGGATTCGCCCCATAGGCGATTCTGTTAAGCAAATTTCCCCTATCTCCGGAATTTTTTATGTTGTACAGATTTTATGTTATACAAATTGTTTGTTATACAAGCTTCCACTGTACCTAGCTAGGGACGTGTCTTCATAATTAAGTGACGTGTGTGACTTTACAGAGCTGAAAATCTGCATACTTTGTGGCTCCAAAGGAATGAGATAGCTCGTTTACCAGAATCCATTTGTAACCTCAAGAACTTGAGCACCCTTGTTCTCACCAGCAACAAATTACAGGATATTCCTGCTTGCATGAAAGACATGCCAAACTTGAGGTGAGTAGAAAGACATTGGGATAATCAGAGAAGTTATAGCCCGGGTCACTGCACACAGTTAAGTTGCTCATGATTGCAATCTAGATTCTCAGCAGCTCCCTCGGATTCACTTGGCTAGACTGTTATAAATCTGCTTTTTGTGAACGGAGTGGTGGTATGTAAACTTGTCAGGGTTAATTATGTATTCCCATACACCAGTGTGTTCCAGAATGGTGAACACAGGTGTGTTCAAAAAATTAAGCCATTACATTGTGTTTTCCATCAGATTTATCCCTTCAGGCTGGGGAGGTGTCATTGACACACACACACACCAGCACAGATGGCATTGGGCACTGACATCACCCTGTGAGAGCAATAATCCACTTCAAGTTCCTGGCACACTGCAAAATAGCTTAATTATAACAGGAATTCAGAAGGATGACCATTGTCCACTTGCCAGCTAAGTACATAAAACTCAAGATACAAAGTAATGCAGGCTTGTGGTACCTATAGATGCTAAGTTATGCCTGTTCGTGTTCTTTGTCCACAGACCTGGTCTAAAATGGTGAGGACAAAAACTGAGTTTTACACAAAAGGGGCTGCCAATCATAGTTTCAGAACCTGGCTTGCTTAAACCGGTTAAGATTAAACGCACAGTTTAAGGTTTGGCTGTAATACTCAACAGTGGCTAATTTAAAAGGAAAACTTTTGATCTGTTTGGAAGACATGGGAGGGGAAAGCCTGAGGTTTATGCAAGTTCATCCTTTTAAAAGTAAAGCACATTATGGATGAACTGGGCCAAAAAGATCAGTGAGTTTTAAATAGCAAACCATGCCTGCAGAAGTTCCATTGAAGTGATCAGGGATGCAAACCGTTTTCTGGTTGAGTGATGGACTAAAATGGTTAAAATGGTCTATCTATTTGTGTGTGTTCTTCTGGACAACAATTTCATGAGCATGTTGCCGTTAATGTATCATTAGATTTGTCAACTTCAGAGACAACCCCCTGGAGCTTCAGGTAACGCTTCCACCTTGTGAGGATCCAGAAGAGGAGGAAGAAGAACGAGAACTATATGGAATTCAGTTCATGCACGCATACATTGAGGAATCACTCAGCAGGAAAGGTACCATGCCTTCATACCCTTCGCAGCTGAAAGTGAAAGCAAATCTGATGATGTCAGTGAGGAAAAGAGGCTCTGGCGTTCAGAGGGATGTGACTAGAAATCGGCACAAAATGAAAAGCGAAATGCTGTTTCATCATTTCGTTCCATAATGAATTACTTTATGTAATGAAATTGTAGGATGTGCTTTGTCACGAAACAAAATTCCCTCTAGAAACAAAACGATTTGTCCTAGAGTAATCAATGGCAGGGGAGCTCAAACTCTTCACTGTAAGCCCCCGAAATTTGGAAAGGTTTGGGGGTCAGGGGGCGGAGTTATTAAGTTCCAAAAGGGGTGCCCCTTGGAAAAAATCTTTCTAATTGAATCCAGAAACTACAATAGCCCCCCTGCTTCGGCTTGGCTTCAGAATCCTGATTCAATTAATTTTTTCTCAGGGGCAACCCCCCCCCCCCCGGAGCTTAATAACTCAGGCCCCTGACCCCCAAACTTTTCCAAATTTTGTGGGCTTACAGGGAAGAGCTTGAGGAAGCTCCCCGGGCATTTTGGTGCCTCTAGGACCCAGGAGAGCATAGCGGTTTTGGCGCCAATACATGGCTGTGATCCTTATTTTCGAGTACACAAACCTAACAAAACATTATGTACTCGAAAATATGGATTGCAGCCATGTTCCAGCGTGGAAACGGCAGGGTTAGCTTCCTCAAGTGATTCTAGGTAAGCCCCGGAAATTTGGAGAGGTTTGGCAGTCAGGCGCTTAGTTATTAAGCTCCAAAGGGGGTTCCCCTAGGGAAAAAAATCTAATTGAATCGGGATTCAGAAGCCAAGCTGCAGCGGCACTAATTGCTCACCCATGGGGGGGGTATTGCAGCTTCCTGGTTCAATTAGAATTTTTTGCTAGGCGCACCCCCTTTGGAGCTTAATAACTCAGCCCCCTGACCCAAGATAGCTTGGCAACCTAGAGAAGTAGGATTGTGATTTTTGTATGTTACACTCTTGAAAAGAACTTAATGCCTAGATTAAATAACAGATCCCCAATACCTCTCTTCTACACTCCTGGTCGCTGATGAAGGTAGTTCTGGAGAAAGAGGCTACATGGTATTACAATGGTGTTTTTGTTCCATTTTCTTCTGGAGAGCTGCATGAAAAGGACAGTCAAAGTCAGGGTCATAGCGCATAAAACTCACACATACACATTCTAAGATTAACTGCAAGTTTAGAAGGCAAGGTTTTCTTCAGAGGTATGAACCAATGGAAAGAGGTCTGCTGTAGAGCCAGTCCTGAAAGGAGGCCCTGAGCTTGCTGTATTAAAGGGAAAACAGAAGAGAATGGAAAAGCAAAGTACATGTGAAATGTGATGTATGATTTCATCCACAGTTTCTGGGTGAAAATAAAAACTTCTGGCCTGGCTCCCACTAACTTATTTTATCTTATGCAAACATGCACTCCAAAGTGGTTTAAAATGTTTTTTTTTAAAACTTACAAAAAGTATAGCAAACAAGGCAGGAAAGACTAAAATACATTAGCGTTAAACTTTTAGAAATTTAAATTTAAGTTTCTTGAGACGTTGATTGGTTCTGTTACATTTCCTCTTTCAGAAAACATGGAAAACAACATTGTAGCGGCTGGTACTGACGAATGAAAAAGTGTGTGCGTGTGTCAGTCTAGGTTTTCATTATCACTGGAAACTTATTACAGCTGTTCCAATTGGATAAAACTTGAATGGCATCCATACCCACTTCAACAAAGAGACGGAGATCAACACCAACACCAAGGAATATTCTTCTGCAGGTTCCAAAGGAGAACCTAAAAGCTGACACCAGTTTGGTAGCCTCAGTGCTGGATCTTGCCCTTCAATAGTCATTGTTTTGACTTTTAAGCAGTTGACGGCGGTACTGAAGAAGACCAACAGGGCACAGCTGTCAACAGTACATTTTCTAAAGATATACTGAGATCTGTATAGTGCTGCAACATGGCTTCATATCCCCTTTTCTGTAGGTATTCAATCCGGCCATGATCGATCAGCAGCTTACAAAGGAAACCGATCTGCTTTCTTTCTTCAGAAGTCAGCACCCTATAAACAAAGGAAGACAGATTTCAGAATATACTTACATTCATATTTTTTGGAATCAAAACAAGACATCAGATTTGGCGTATTTAAATGTAAGACCGCTAAAGTTTTCCTAATCTACATATCAGATGCATAAAATCAGGACATACTTATTTCCAGGATCTACTGTATGGAGAATGATCACGTACCCTTGAATACCATCCAGATTGCTCTCAGCGCTATCGTCGCCTCGGTCATGTTCGTCTACTTCATTGCTTTGTTTTTCATTCTTTGTGTTGACGGTGGGGGCTTTTCGTGAAGTTTCTCCCATTCCACAAGTAGCCCAGCTTGTCATTCTTTTGAAATAATTGAATTCCAGTGCCCCAAGTCCTACTCTTCTAAAGAACTCCTGGCCTACATAATGCTCCCATTCGCACCTGTGATGGCAACACAGTGCAATAACAATTCCAGCCACAAGGAATTGGTTCTCAGGAACAGCCGCCTCACATGTTTCATCAGAATTATTAGGTGCCATGTCGGTTCCTTGGGTCTTCAAGCGTTTCGGTGCAGGATCCTCCTTTCTGCCGTCACAGAGCCGCGTGTAGGTTTCCAGTAAACATTTCAAAGCGAGATCTGTAAACACATAAGAATTGTTTCAACGGCGGATGCTTTGCAAGCAGTAGCAGAGACAGGCAGCTTTATGAAATGTTGATGCAACACAATCCATAGTGAGGATGCAGTCCAACAATATCTGATGCCCAACAACACTTCTCACATCTTGGTATAAATCAAGAAAAGTCAATGAAGTACTTAACTTTTGACTTAACTCGGAGTAACACCAACATCTGCACTAAGTTACACTGTCTCCAGGGCTAGTATAACTGTTAGCAAAGTGTGTTTCCCAACATGCTTCATTCACAGGAAGCTATACTCTACCAAACGTTCCACTTCAACCTGCATGCACTTGGATGGGAGACCACCAGGGAATACCAGGTGCTGTAGGTGTCTTGAGTAGGAACTGGCAAACGACTCCAGTATTCTTGCCAAGAAAACTCCATGGACATTGGGTCACAAAGAGTTGGTCACGACTGTAACAATGCAACACACACACACACACACACACACACACACACACACACACACACACACACACACACACACACACACACACACAATATTTGACTGGCCGTATTTTCCCCCATCCCTGAACCTTCACTGCCAATTTGCTCTTACTAGTATGTGGTACCTGGCTGCTTGTAATTTATGATGTCCTTAAGTATTCAATAAATAACTGACTGTGGCCGCCCCACAGTGACAGGTCCATGTCCAAGGAGACCTGAGTCTGACAGCAGATCCATTGCACTGCATTGGTTCTTGCTACAGCTAACAGTCTATAAAATGTGCACCTGTTGCAGAACCACATACGTGCTTTCCGATTCCTACCACGGGGAGCTTCTCTTTTGCAAGGACAGGTACTTTATCTGAATGGAAAGAGAGAAAGAAAACAAATCAGCCTGAATTACAACATTCAGACTGCACCTTTTTGAATCTAACAGATGTATGGATCCAGCAACCAGAAGAAAAGCCTAACCAAAATGGCTCTAATATGTACATATTAACATGCCACAGAGCATCCAGAGATCTTGGTACAGAAAGCAAAGAACTCAGAATAGCATTTCACTGCCATGGTGTATCAAAGCCAAGAGACAGTGGTATATCTGATAATGATGTGCACTTAGCAGAATTTAAACTGGACAAAGGAATAGCCCCTGCTCTGCTGTTGTCCTCATTCTTAATTGAGATTTACAGGACTGAACCTGCCCTTAAGAGCTGTTCTAAAGTCACTGTTGTTTTCCATTGTCTATCACTGAATAAAAGAAAAAAACTTGAACACTTAAGTAAATGAACGACCAACTTACTTAAACACAAGTGCTGGATATCAACTTGGAGCCTTTCAAAACAATGTTTTCTGTGTTTACCATCCACCTGTGTTCACAAAACAACACAAAATTACAAAATAATGGCTACTTACTAAGCTGCTTAGCAAGCTCTGGTCCTGTTTTACTACTAAAAACAATGATGCTTGGCAGCAAAATCTTTCTATTAACGTGGTGGTTTTTTGGCAAGGTTTCAGAACAGGGTGGGCCAAAGGTGGCCCTCTAGATGCTCTTGAACTGCAACTCCCAGCAGTCTTAGCCACAGAGCCTGTGATGAGGGATGCTGGGAGCTGCAGTCCATCAGTATCTGTATGGCCACACTTGGCTTTCCCTGTTTTAAAACCAGATGGCAGTAACCGTAGCTTTTCAAAATATTTCTTTTTGCATGAACTTATTCTTGCTGATGTTGCTATTTTTAAAGTTAGACTAGCAGCACTTGACAAGATCATATCCCAAAAGCATTTTTAAAAAGGTACATATTAAAACCACCTGTTTTTCCTGGTATATTGACTTAAAGGGAAGTATGTAAATTATATTTATGAGCTAAACCACAGCCTTCTATATGCTTCTGCTGATTGCCATTAATACTTCCTACATTTGCAATAAAAGACCACCAAATTATAATAGAAGTGCCCATCTCGCTTGCTCTTTTGTTTATCATACTTGCTGTGTTAGATTTTCTTAGTACGAAATTCCACACTTTTTACCATCTCTCAACAGTAAAGCGCCCCTTTCACTCTCAACCAACTTCTATTGGTCAGTTATGCTTCCTTATACAGTGGTACCTTGTCTAAAGGAATTAATTCGTTCCAAATGAAATTATGTTAAGCAAATTTTCCTTTATACAAGTTTCCCATTGGAATGCATTGAAAACAGAGTAATTCCTAATCGTGACCATTTTTATGTTGTACGGATTCGCCCCATTAGATGATTTTGTTAAGCAAATTTCCTCTATCTCCGGAATTTTTATGCTGTACAGATTTTGTGTTATACAAACCATTTGTTATACGAGGGTCCACTGTATATGGATATACTCTTTTGAGTTCCTTAATACTTTTGAAACTGATTTTTCTGATTACCTGTGAGTGCAGTTGATTCTTTGTTTGTTTCTTTGTTTATTTGATGTATTTCTATACCGCAATCTTTTTCCAAAAGGAACTCAGGGCGGTTTCCAATAAAAGCAGTTAAAACGCAGATAAAACAACAGGAACAATGGGAACAATGGGAGAGCAGTGGCAAGATAAAATAGAAAAAAAAATGGCAAAGAGGGAAAACCCTTGGTGGAGAGCGGCAGAACAAAAAAAAAAAAAAAGTCCCAATCCCCAACCCCTGGCCCCAGAATATCCCAAGAACATTTTTACTGAATGTTTATACTGTACTTAACTTTTATGTTGGCCAATTTATTTTAGTAAAACAAAATTTATAGGCTAAAATCCAGTTACTTACACCCATGTGCATAACACAGTGAGTGTACCCTTTGGGAGGTAAACTATCTCAAGGTTAAAGTAATATCTTACCTTGAACCTGGTCGTTGCCCTTTCAACAAGAAGAAAATGAACCTCTTCTTGAGCATCTTCTAAGGCGATATCCACCCAATGGGACAACTTCCCCCGGCCAGCCCCAAATTCTACAAAGCAGTTCCCCGGTCGAAGCAAGTGCAGTCTTTCCATGTTACCCAATATAGAAGCCTACAGATGTCAAAAGATGATTTACAATAGAAGCAATTTGAAATAACCACAACAGTGGTAGTTTTCATTCTTTCAGCCGGTGGGATAGCTCAGTGGGTTAAGAATCTGGTTTGTAGCTGCAAGTTGGGATTTTGATTCCCAATTGTGCCTTCTGAGAGAAGAGCCAGCCTGGGTAGCCTTGGGCAAGATGAGTGGTCTCAGGCACCCCCTAGAAGAGGGAAATGGTAAACCACTTCTTAGTAGGGGGTCTCTACCTAAAAATCCTAGAAAGGGTAGCCATAGGTCAGAATCAACTTGAAGCACGTGTTGTTGTTGATGATGACGACGATGCATGCAATTACGTGCCATCAAATTTGTTCTCACTCATGGCAACCCTCCCAGGGTTTTCTAGGCACAAAGTATTCAAAAGTGGCTTATCAGTCCCTCCTTCTGATGTTGATCCAGGAGCATGTGGCCTCTGCAAGACTGCACAGGCGGTCACATATATGATCCTTCCAACCACTCATTCATTGCGTGATCTAAAATGGTTCATCTCCACAAAAGAGGTTCCAACCTCCAGCCATCGGCTCTGCACCCAAGCACTCCAAGCCACGGAGCTATGGGACATACAGATACAACAGCAAAAGTGTTGGCTTTGGTGGTTCCTGTCTGCATGAATATCGACTTACTTCTTTTGCAAAAGGCACTGGGACTTGAGGATCAAATCGTTGCATTTGTATCCTTGTCATTTGGATCACTACTTACTCAATACTATAATGTACTGTGCCATCTCAAGATAGAATTTATTTCATAATGTCATGCCAGATCTCAGATCAAATGTAAAACAGATACCCCATTATGCACAGTACAGTTCTGGGGTGGAGGGTTAAGGTTAGGGTTCAGTGATGCTTTCAAGAAACCTTCAGTTAATGTTCATAATGCTTAATATGGCTGCATTAAGTTTACTTTTAAAAAAGATATGCCCTTTGAAAAGAACCTGCTAAATTAAAATAATCAACATTTTAAAAAACCAACAGAAAACTCTGCTGAATATAAAACTGACTTTAAAGAGAGTTGTACTACCTGTTGTTTCAAATGCTTAGAAGCTGCTTCTCCGTTTTTGGGATCATTCAAAGCTTCGTTTAAGGCAGGATGAGAGAGGATTTGATCTTGAAGTTCATGGTTTATACCTGCAAAGGAAATGGAGTTATTACTGTGAAGACCTGCTGCAATGCTGCCTGGTAAGGGGAAGGGAGAAGAGAGTGAGCTGGGGAAAAGGGATATGCAATACCAGGAAGGACAGAAGGAAACCAGTGAGGAAGAAAAGGCATGGAAGGGAAAGATATGAGGGGAAGCACAAGTACTTTAAGTGGCCAGGGAATGAGGAGTTTAAACCCTTCTGAAACTGGGAATGTTGCTATAAAAATACAAACGGACTCACTGTCAGTTGCTCTTCTTAACTTCGTAATTAAATCTTTTAACTCTTCTGCAGAGAGTGAAGAAATTGGTACCTGTTGGGAGTGTACACAAAAGAACACACACATAGTTTCTTTTTTGTTGCTCCAATAACAAAAGGTTCAAAGTTAGCACATCTTCTAAGCAGCACTAATTATAATTGTTACTCACTAAATTTGTATCATGATATTGAGTTGTGGCGTGTGCACAGACCCTATAGGGTTGCATGTTTTAATACACCTAAGTGTAAGGCTTTTACCATTTGACTGGTATAATTAAATCAGAAAAAAATTACAGCTGACCCACAGACTGTCAACAGCTCTGAGATTACTGCTAGGCAGAAAGGCAATAAACAGGTGTTCTAAATATAACAGATCAAGCAATTAAACATAGAAGGGAAAAATACAAACAAGGAGCAATTTTATTATTTGGGCAGCATCTTGCCTGCTGCTCTTTTCTTGGTATATAGTTCATGTTTTCACTAGATACTAAGGCAGCATCCTGTTATGTTTTCCATGTGCAAAGAAGAATCATGCGACCCAACACAGTTAACAGATGAGGTCCAGGTCACCTGCTGGTCATGTGCCCAATCATGCGCTCAGCATCTATCTTGTCAGTCATCTATAGCAACTTCTGTAGTTTCTTCTGTAGATGCACAAAAATGCAATATAACCTTGCCCCTAGTATTCAGTGTGTTGTAACCGTTGTAATCCAATTCTATGTGTGGCTACACGGAAGCAGGTCTCAATGATCTTAGCAGAATCTATGTTTGACTAAGAATGCACAGGATAGGGCTCCAAAGGACACCTAGATCATGACACCTCTCTGCTGGCATGGGAAGATAGTGGGCTAGCACCCTCTTGGGTCTTGCATTTTGTAACATGCTGCAGCTAACTGCATCTAATTGATGGGGTACTGGGCCACTAGGCTGTGCAACTAGGTGTAAGCCCAAGCACAAAACCAAACGATACCTCAGCACCTTGTCAATTTGCCGTAGCAACTTGTGCAAACCTTCCACAAACACCAATAGGATTCTACCCAATGACAAATGTGAGACGACTGATACAATAATCTAGATCCTTTTCCTATGCTGCCTTAGTATGACACCCTCAAAAATCAGCTACATGTGTTGCTATCCAAGCTAGAACAGAACTAGCTCTGTCTATGCTGGAGGTTTAAGGAAGAAGACAGCTCAACCAAAGTTAAAATGTCACACATTGTCAAGAATAAATAACAGGGGTGGCTCATGGGCTGTGTAGTTTTGAAGTGGGTACACCATCACTAAATGTCAGCCACAAGTTGTCCATGCTACCCATGTCTTACTGTAAAATCATGGTTAACACTCAAAACACATAAGACAAATTTGGAAACTCAAGTTATTAATACAGCATCTGAAAACTATTTTTCTTGTCAGTACATGTCCAATTTACAAGAGAACTCCACTTCCTTACTAATATCTGGCAATTTTCAACATATATTTCAAAGAATAACTCACTTGCTCTTTAGACAACTCAGTTGTGTCTTTCATTCCCACATTAATATCTTGAACATAATATACCTTTTAAATAAAATAAAAAAGAACATATATCTGGTTAGTCCAATTATGATTTGACAGCAGTATTCGTCAATCTACTTACATGAATTCACCTATGTTTTAGTTAAAATGTTCAACTACAAAGTCCTTTTAAATTTTTTCTGACAGTTGATGAAGCCATGACGTGATAATCATGACTGTGTTAAATATACTAATGCTCAATAAGACACTCATGCAAAA
>JAWVWN010004394.1:0-22669 GCA_037367305.1 Phrynocephalus vlangalii
GTTATTGGACCATCTGGTTATGTTATTTGGTTTAGTTAAAGTGGGTTCAAACTCACTTTTGTGTGTTGATACCCTTTTATAATAGCCAAGTAAAGTGTATCACCTCCCCGACCACACCAAACCTTCCTTTATAAAGGCATTTTAATGGGGGTTTAGCTATCCTTTCTCAGAACTTTAGAGGCATCTTTTTCCCTAATTTGACTGTTCTCATTCATACATTTGTCTATTTATATTGTCTAACTGTCCTAAATGTCAAGGAAGGGTAATTATTTACAAGGCTCATCCACAATGGATTTGACTAACTCCGGGATGCAGTAGAAGACAGGAGGGTTCTGGCGTGCACTGTCCATGGGGTCATGAAGAATTTGACATGACTTATGACTGAACACAGCAACCCACAACAGGATAGCCCAGTGTGTTGTTGTACAACCATTCTCAATGTTTGTTTTGTCAGCACCAAAAACTAATACCGAAAGAAAATATAGGGTGAATTCATGTTTTTGTATAAGTCTCTTAACATATAACGTTTTATTAACTGTGTTCACAGTCTGTGCCCCCTTTCATATGTTGCAGGCTCCTTCAGGGGACCAAAATAGGTCCCTTGTGAGTATGAACTGGTGTAGTAGTGATGGACTAAGACTCATGAGACTGTGTGGGTTAACACTTCCTGTTTATACATGGAAATTAGAGATGGCAAGGATTAGCGGTATTCCCGTTTCCGTTTTCCATTACTCGGTTCCGTTACTCTACGGAAACGGTACGGGTATTACTCCGCCAGAGCTTCGATGCTCGATCGACGATACGAGAAACATTTTTTGGTTGTTTTGTTGTCGCTCGTTCCTTGCATCGCGCGATCGCGCGATGCCACGCGGCACAGAAAAAAAACAAAAAAAAAATAAATAAAAAAAAAAAAAAAAAAAAAAAAAAAAAGTTTAAAAAAAAAAAAATAGTTAAAAAATAAAAAAAAAAAAAAAAAAGAAAAAAAAAAATATAACAAATAAAAAAAATAACAAAAAAAAAAGAAAATAGCAAAATAAAGAAAAATAAAAAACATAAAAAAAAAAAAAAAAAAAAAAAAAAAAAAAAAAATAAAAGAAAAAAATAAATAAAAATATTAAAAAAAAAAAAAAAAGTTTTTAAAAAAAAAAAAAAATAATCAAAAAAAAAAAAAAAATAAAAAAGCAAAAAAAGGCGAAAGAAAAAAAAAAAAAAAATATACAAAAAAAAAGAAAAAATAAAAAAAAAAAAGTAATAAAAAAAAAAAAAAAAATAAAAAAAGAAAAAAATAGTGTTTTAAAAACAAAAAAAAAATAAATAAAAAAAGGAAAAAAAATAGTAAGGTTAGAAAGGATAAAAAAAAAAGAAAGTTAAATAAATAAAAAAAAAAAAAAAAGTGGAAAATAAAAAAAAAAAAACAAAAAAAAAAAATAAGAAAAAAAAAAAAATAAAAAAAATAAGTTCGGCGTGGGAAAAAAAAAAAAAAAAAAAAAATAAAAAAAAAATAAAAAAGTTTTTTTAAAAGTTTTAAAAAAACCCGGTTTCCCGGCCAAAAAGAGCGGAAAATGCCTGCCGAGCCTCAGGGACCCACACCCTACCAGAGGGGCTTAGCGCTTCACGCGGAGGCCCAGACCCGGTATCGGTCCCCCGGCATCAACCCCCCCCATTCCTGGCTGCTCTGGTGGGGACTCTCCCGCGGCTTGACAGCCAGCAGCCAAGCAAAAAGGCCCAGTATCGCCATAGGCTGCCGGCGCCGCCAGCCAATTAAAGCGCAAGCAAGCGGCGACGGACCGGCACAGGAATAATAACTTTTTAAATACTCCCACGTCCCCCCCATCCATTTGGGCACAAAAAAAGCTGGTGGGAAAAAATGACATGCTTGACTAGGCCGCAGGGAACATAACGGAGGGGTGGTTCTCCTGGAGGGGGTGGTCCCGCCTCCCCCCCCGTCGATGGGAAAGAAGGACTTCGAGTCGACATGCCATGCGTTGGCGGGAGGGGCGTATCCAAAAATTGAAAAGAACTTATATGGGGGGCGGCGAATGGCAATATTGTTTTTGAAAATCGTGGTCCAAAAAACACAAGCACTAAAGAAACACAGTGCGAAAAAAAAAATTTATTAAACGGCCAGATTTTTCACAGTAGCAGTGGGTTTTTTTCTTGCAACAATACTGTCTATCCTCTGCACTCTCTGTTCTATCCTCATGGATTTTATTTTTATTTATTTTATTTACACTGCGCTCATATGATGGGCTTGGCCGAGTGGCCAGCCATGTTGTGAGTGTCGACCATGCAAATTTTTTAGGAGCCCCATCCCCACCAATCTGCAATGGCAACTTGGCCATGGAGGACTTCTGGGAGGTGCCCAAAAAGACCCCTAAAACCTGCCCTAGCCCCCTAACCTAAGCCTAAACCCTTGATCCGTCCATTCCATACGTCCACAGCTGTCTCTTATGGGTCTGAGAGGCTACCAGAGGTGCAACCCACTAGCCCCACCGTAAATACCTTACCCGTCACTAGGCTAAGCTTGCATCTAACCCACCTTAACCCTAAGCGATTATTGCTAGCATTGCACTACAAGCAGAAAGTACATCTTCCCTTCTGTTGTGTTGAAGAATTGGGTGGTGCGAGTGCCTTGTGTAGGGTAGGCATGTGCTATCAGTCACTCTCATGGTCTCACTGTTCTGCCACAACTGGTATGCAATATCCAAGTTATGGCTATTGCATTACCCATTTGCAGCAGCAGCAGTAGTGAAGCTGGGGAGACCCCCATAGTTGAGGGCGTCTCTTCGAGCCTGCTTCCGCGCCTTAGCTAGTGGGAGGAGAGGAGGGCCACCCATCGGGGTGTGCCTCCAGGAGCCCATTTCACCTTTTATAGCGGGCCAGAGGAGGCACCCACACTGAGTGGTTGCCTCCAGGAGCCCTGCTCCCCCCCCCAAAACCTGTTTACGAACGACAACGATTAAAAACGAAAAAAACGAAAATGATAATTTTTGCAAATTTTCCGCGAAATAATGGAAACGTGACGAAAAGGAACCGTGCCTCGTCTAAACGACAACACGAAAATAATTTTTTTGCAAGTTTCGTGCACATCTCTACATGGAATCCTATTGTTGGGGTACCTGTGGTTGGAATGTAAACAACTCCTTAAATCTCTAACTTACTTTGGAAACCCTGTCACGGTTGGTAAAATTTGCTCTGACCGAGAGGGCTCATAACAACAACAAGACCTAGTAGGAGCACCCCCATGCCCCCCAAATAATTTGTGGACCCTCTTCGGGGTTCTGAACCACAGGTTGGGAACACAGTTCAGTTGAACATTTCTGGGGTGATCTGCTCACTATTTTACAGAATGCATTCCCTAGTGTCCTAACAATTTCTACTGTTCCATTATCATATCTAACTTGTGTGCAATCCATTGTGAAAAGAGGAAGCAGATGAGACTCAGAGAATTGGCTTTTAAATAAAGTTTAAAAATCTTAAGTTTTAGCAGATATGATCTACATTTCTGATGTTTGAACTCTTCAGTTAGATTATTTTTATGAAATTGTGTCCCTACAGTGGTTGCATAATTAATACAGAACAGTCAATGTCAGTATCTTCTATGAAGGAGGATGTGGTCCTCGATAACTTGTTTTTTTTTGGGTGGGGGTGGCATGTGGACATCCAGATAAGGGACCTAGGTAACCTTCTGTGGACAACCCAAGAGACAACAAAACGCAGTCTGAATTTCTGCATCATGGAAGCATTACAGGGCATAGTATATGCGTTCTGGCCTCAAACATAGGCACACAGACAAAGATAAAATGTTCACTGTCAGTCTGGGGACGTTAAGGGGAGGGGAGTCTCTGTGAATTGGTGGGAACAGCTTTACCCCTGGTAGTACAAGGATAAAAGGAGATGTTTCCCAAGAGGAGGAGGGACAGACAGAAGGAATAGGAAAAGAAAGTAGAATGGAGAGAAGTGTTCCCTAGCAGGGGGAGGAATATTTCACTGGGAGGACGGGGAGGAAAAGAGGTACATAGGTAAAAGAAAAACAGGGAACCTTTTAGAAGAGAGGTAGAGAACAAGAGTAGTTGACAGAAACATTCACAGTGAGATATATTCATACAGATACAGCAAAGTTCTTTTTTCTTCATATTAAATACAATGAAGAAACAGGGTGAGAGACCAAAGGATGTTCTAAGACCTTCATGAAGCCCTGGTTGCTAAGGAACCCTGTTTTACGACTGCCACAGATCTGAAGTGCCTATAGGAATCTGGCCATCATGCAATTCTGGGGGGTGGAGGGGGAGTGTGTGGTACCAAGTAGTTGTGTGTGTGTGTGTGTGCTGTGTGTGTGTGTGTGTGTGTGTGCGTGTGTGTGTGGTGTGTGTGTGTAACCAATGACTTGCTAATTGAGGCTGAGTTTTTGGCACTATTTAGTAATATTCTTTTTTTCATTTCAGTAAAAAGTGCAGAAATTCACAGAGAATAATACAAGTCCTCCGAGTCCATCCATTCTCATTAGATGTTCACTACAGAGTCGGTTCTTTCTCAATAAATGTTTCAGTACTCACTATGAGATGATTTGTAGGTGAAAAATATGCTGTCCCTTTATTTGCACACATATGTAGTAACCAACTTAACAGATCAAACCAGTAAAAAAAAAATCTGCTTTCATAGAGAAGGGGGAGGTAGAAGAAGCACTCAGAGAGATGGTGGGCTGTTCTTTGATTCAGATGGAAGGAGCAATTGTTAGTGTTAGATAGACAAGAACATCTCAGATAGTCTCTCCCAGTCACACAAACGAGATCGCACATGAGGACTGCAAATGAAACTCAGCACAAAGTATTTATTCTATTTATTTATTTATTTATTTATTTATTCTATTTATTTATATACTGCCCAATCTTCGGAAGAAATCGGGCGGTTACAACTTAGCAATAGTAACAAAACGGTAGTAACGAAGGAAAAACAAAAACAGAATCACGAAGATCCACATGCAATCACTTGTACATGCAAAAAAACAATGTACAATGCAATACAGGATGTTGGTAAATATGTGTGACAAATTGGTCCAGAACCTTTCTTCTATTCTGTGGTTTACTCTCAAGAGTTCACAGCATGTACAAAGTAATTTAGACTCAATACTTCGTGGGTTTCACTTGATTGCTCATGTTCAAGAGCGCAAGGACCCAAAACTATTCCATCTATTCCTAATGTCTTTAATACTTTATTGACAGATATCAAACTTCAATATTTTCAGTTGTGTACTCCTTGTTATTGTCAAGATTGTAGTTTTGACAGAAGTTCTGTGACACGTATTTAACAGATTACAAAACGGATTCTGTTAATTGTGCCAATGTCATGAGCTAGACTAAGATGTGTATAGGTCTAGGAACAGGTGCAAGGATAATGAGCCTGAAAGTCAAGGTGGTGCTTAGTGGCAGGTGGAACAGTTTTGAACCCCTCAGTTCATCAAGGATCTGAATGGGGCTAAGCAGGCAGCTCGTGTATAAAAGTAGCAGGCAAACCAATGTTAAATTTGGAACTGTCCAAGGTGAAAGGCAGCTTTTCCATGTTCCTGTTGTATTTTCTTTATATTGCTGTGCTTTGCTTATTGTAATTATATATTACTCTTGTCATGCGTATTTATGTAATATATGTTTTGTACTAAGCTCTATTGCCTTGTTCATTTGTCTACTGGCTCCAGTAATCACTAAGTGCATTTATTCTTCTACCACACTGCCCTAATCTCTGCACTTAATTTCTCCAACTATCCCCCTCACTGGGACGTCTTGTGGGATCATGAAAGGACTTCTGACTTGCTGCACCCAGACTCTGAACTCCCTCCCTCTAGAGGCCAGGACTGCTTCATCTCTGTTGACCTTCCGGAAACAGGCAAAGACCTTTCTCTTCAGCAAGTTTTCCCTGAATGATGGACTACAATGTGTATTTATATGAAATCTATGGGCTTCAACTAGACTTTGTGTTTTATGACTAATTATAACCGGTTGCTTTATGTATATGTTGTCAATTAATGCTGTAAGATGTCCTTCAATTCCTTTTCTCCAATACTTGAAATGTCTTATTTGTACTGGCCTGTGTACCTTTCCCTCTTTACGGTAAGCCACCTTGGGTCCTTTTCCAAGGAGTAAGGTGGGGAAAACATACTATAAAATAATTAAATAATTAATAGTTTTATATTTCCTTGAATCCTATAACAAATCCATATCTGCATAATAGGGTTTTATAACTTTAACAGGTTTTGTGCCCAGAGTGATAGAAGTGGAAATAAATTGCATTATTGATTATTAGTTTAGCATGTGTGAATGGTTACTGTCAATTATTTCCTTGTTAACAGGATCAGGTTTGGGTTATATAAAGGCAACTATAAGGGCCACTGTGGCTTACACCTTTTTAAAAAGATATAAATTTTACAGCGGATTATAGCACAAAAAAAACATGAATACATGCTAAGAAGGTGAATGCTTTTTTGATTTGTTAGGTATTGTTGAAAGCACACCCTGATAAGTAAGTAGATAGACTATGCTGAGGCCCCCTCTTCATGTTGAGGAGAGGGGGTTTCAATGCTCACATGAATGCTTCCATGACTCCTCTCTCAAACCACGTCATCTTCTCTAATATGTGTTACATCTTCATTTTGAATGAGAGCCCTTTGTCCTTCAAGCGGAGGTGTACTGTGATTCTGGTCCTGAGAGTTACAGGCAATGGGCTTTAGTGTGCTGACTGATGAAGGCTTGTTGGTTGAGCAGTGGAACGTTTCTATCTCTCAAGAAATAGAAGTCAGTTGCCATGACTAACTCAGATAAACTCACCTGGATGACTGAGAACTTTCAAAGACATTGATCACTTTGCAGGTGAAATAAGGGTGGAAAGAGAAATATTTCATGTTTCTCATATGACACCTTGTTAACAGTCCTTTAACCAGCATTTTGACCATTCTGTTGCTTTAGTTTTGCACCTCTACAAACCAATGGAGCTGCAAAGATGCATATACTGAAATTACTCCATCTATTTCTTCATTGTTTTAATGCTTATTTATACATTGTTTCATTGTGTGGCAATCTTGCATTGTTAAGGATTATTTGAATCTGTAGCCACTTTGAACATTGATATTACATGTTTTGTATAATGATTGTTTGATGTACTTCTTGGATTGTTGTTGGATAGAATGAATTTTTTTCTATTTGAAATTGTTACTGAATTGGGGACTCGGTCCACATCCTTTAAAAAGCATTTTAAATTACAAATAAACGAGTCAAAAAATGCTGTCCCCACTGCCACCTGGCTTTTTTTAAAAAGAAAAAAAAATAACCCAGTAATGCTTCCCTAAAGAGCCTATTTAGGCCACTGTTCATCTTACGGAGCTAATTAAGGCCGGGTGACAATGAGGTCAATGGCTGCCTATAAGGTGGAGGATTTGCACTAGATGTATTCAGACCTGATGAAGCTGTTTGGTATGAACAGCGATAATTTACTTTCTCTCTCTCTCTCTAAAAAAAAAAAAAAAAAAAGAAGAAGAAGAAGAAGAAGAGATGAAGAAGAAGAAGAAGAAGAGAGAAGATGAAAGAAGAAGTCCAGTAGCCATGACTCAACTCCAGATAACTCACCTGGATGACTGAGAATCTTCACAGATTCCTTAAGCAGGTTTCTGTGACTCACCCAGGAGGTAGAGCATTTTTGACTCGTTTGAAAATCAGCTTTTAAGGAGCAGATGACGTGGGACCCGCAGATGATCGGGTTTCTTTTCTTTCTTTTTTGGATGTTCTGGGGCCGTTGGGCTGTGTTTTTGTTAAATTGCTGTTCCCCTTAGGAGAAAACAGGAGCTCTATCCCAGGGGTTGCCCAAACGTTTTGTATGGGAGGTGCCAGATTTGGGGCTGAGAATGTGTAAGGGGCCGGTTTGCTCCATGTCCCTGCGACCCCACTGCAGTGTCACTGTTAGCGGACAGCCGTGGGCCACTCAGAATGGCCTGAATGAGCCGGATTTGAGCCTCCGGGCCGGACTTTGGAGGCCTGCTCTATCCAGTTGACAGCATTAATTTCCCCCAGGCAAAGTAGTCCTTTTTTTTTTCAAATGCTAGCTCACTGCTGGCCAAGGGGGCTTGACTGCACTTTAAAATAAAATAAAAAAAACAGCTTTGATGTGAGAACTCTTCTCCCACATTGAAATCACGTGATGGAATAAGAGGTAAAAAGCCGGACCTCAGAAGATCAGATCGAAACCGGTGTGGCACGGCATTGGTCTTTTAAATCTGAAATATCATAAATTTCTGTTGGTCTTGATGACTTTGTTTTCTCTTTCAATTATCAGTGTATTATTGTTCTTGCATTGCTGTATTTTTTTTTGATAGTTACTTTTTGGGGCAAGAAAAGCAGTTATGAAGTATTAAATGAAATTAAGCAAATAAATTAAAATAAAATAAACACTGGCCTATATGAGTACATGACCTTTGGATTGGTTGGGCCTAAATAATCGTAGTAGGAATCAAAAAATAAACCTGGTTTGTTCAGTAGAGTAGAACATTTAGGACAGCGCTTTCAGCCGCTGCATGTAGCTTAACACTAAGAAGATAATTCTTAATGAGTATTACTACTACTAAGCTTAGTTATCAATACTAGGGTTATGCAGTCTCAGGGTATTCCTCCATTTCCTTGAGTACTAATGGTGAGAGGACAAATATCAGGACTGTGGAGGAGAAAGTCTGATTTGTGTGTGTGACAGGTAACTTTAAAACCTGGGAACCAGTCTTCCTCACTCCATTTGTTGGTATGGTTTCACTGGCTCAGCCTGAAATGTTTGCAGGTGTATCCACATACCCAGAATTTATGAGGCAAGAATGTTGACATTCATATTTCTCTCATTTGTCTATCTCTCTCTCTCTCTATCTCTCTCTCTCTCTTTCTCACAACAAACACACACACACACACACACACACTCACCACACACACACACACACACACAAACAAAATTTCATAATTCTTGCACAATTATCCTGCTTATGACTAGTGACAAAAAATGGCATAATTCTGATCAAGATGTTGGTCTTGAAAACCCCAGGAAATGGGAAACTGCTGGCTGGCAAAGCTAAAGCTGGGTGGAAAACCAAGATATATCAAAATGTTACATTTTTAGAAATTGGCCCCCCAGATTGTGACTCAGCAAACTATGAAGCCTGCATGGTCTGATGACTTGAAAGAGGCAAGCCTTGCTGCTGACCCAAGTGTGCTATCCAAGTCTTCTTTTGATCGTGTATCAAGGCCAGTACTTTTTGAACCCAAGAAGTCTCTTCATGTCCTAGTGGACAGACTCGCTGAAACCATAATGGACACATGTATTTGGCATCTCCCAACCTGCAAGTCCTTGGTGTGGTTTCCTTACAAGAATGCAGTTGTGCCTCCCTGTTCATCCCTGAAAAGTCCATAAGAAAGGCTTTGTCTTCCTACAGCCTAGCCTAGTCAGTTTCCATATTTTAAACTACTCGTACATTGGTACTTGCAGTAGTTTTTTTCTTTCTTTGCTATGTAGAGAATATAATTATTTGGTAGAAGGAAAATTTTGAGCCACTGGTTTTATAGCTGGAGCTAAAATAGCTGCGAAAGTTAAAAGGAAGAAAAGACCGGCTATTAAAGGAAATGAGTCTGTTTCACTTCAGAATAGTCATACAAATCCATGACTGACAAGCCCAGTTGGATCAGGCACTTTGAAAGGTGTATCTCGGTAACTGTTGCAGTGATCACAGCATAATTATTAGATCAGCTTATACCCCTCCAGCGAATCATATATTTTGAAGCCTAAAAGCACATTGTTTAAAGAAGTGTAACTAGCCCTTATTTGATAATTAACAGGTAATTGGTTGAATTTCTTCCCCCCCCCCAGATGTAAGTAGAGCCAGCTGGTTAGGCCTTGACCAAAAAAAAAATACTTGTCAGGTGTGACCTGTAGCAAATGTGGCATATGGTGGAGTGGACTTTTCAGGATTCAGGCAAGTAAACTATTCTTTTCTGCTGTATATTTCAGTTATATTTCACCTACGCTCACTTTCACTTTCGTACTTTCAAGGCTTTTAAATCCCAAAAATTTTTTATTTTTATCACTTTATTAGAGCTATAGTAGGCTGAGTTATTAGAGGCTTATTAACCTGGATATGGGGAGTGGGTAGCGGAGGCTTGCAGGAACATGATGTCAGCTGCTGGGACTACACGCTACTTGTTTCCCCAAGTATAATGTGGGTTTGCTGTACCCAAGTGGCATTCCATGATAGACATTACACCTGCTTAAGAATAACTCCTTCTGTTCATTCATTTTGGGAAAACTGTCAGAGACATCTTTAATGTTTAGCAATCTCACCAAGCTACATTTTGCAGAGGACATTTGTGACATCTAGAGTCTGTTGTGGTCTTGACTCCACCCTCTCCTGGACCTTGCTCATATAGGAAAAATTGGTGACAGGCCTTATAGTTGATCGGTTTGGTCTGGCGCACATTAGTTTCTTTCAAAGGGCCTAATGAGTATTTCTGAGGGCCAGGGGAATCTGCATCAAGGTGAGACCCATTATTATTGCTGTGCCCATTCATTAGTGGTTGGCTTGCTGCTTTCAGTAACCAGGCCGGGCAAGGATCCAGATGCTCCCTCGGCTCCTCCAAATTCTCTTTAAAGCCACAGCTCCTGGCTTAAACATGCAGCTAGGCGGACGCGATGGAGGGGGAGGCGTTTGGGTGCGGATCATGTTCACTGCCCTGGTGGAATGTAGTAGCAGCATATCACTGAGCTTTGACAGGAGTGCCACAGTTCGCGGGTCTCCACCATAGCGTCCTGGACAACCAGTAGAATCAGTAGCCTGCGTAGACGGACCACTTAATGGGTCAAGCTTCCTGCAGGGAGGGGGTGCATTATGAGGCTGCATTTGATCAGGTGGTGGTCAACCTTGACAGGGAATGACTCAAGGTGAATCACCATTGGGCCAACCCCCCTCTGTGTATTCACTCGAAAACCAAGATGTTATGATGTCCTGCTGCATGGGTTTCTATGTTCGTCCTGCACCCTTTTATGGTTTACCAGGTAGATAATAGTGAAACGTGGTCTTACCAGTCCATCGCCTTATAGAGCTGTTGCTCAGACGCTGCATCCTCGCGCCAACGCAACATTGTCCAGCTTTTCTCCTAGAAGGACGTAGTGAGGATCAACTCCCAGCCTCTGGCACTGAGAAGTAGTCACATCCATTCTACACATACTCCACTCAGGCCAGCCAGTCCCCAAAGGGCCACGATTTGCTTGAAAGAAACGTCTGATTTTCTGCTCGTGGAAGGACTTCCACGATGGGAGGGAGTTCAAAGTCTACAAGCAATGACAACGAAAGCCCTCCTCCCGTGTCCTCACGAAATCGATCCTGTGAAGGTTGTGGGGACCAAGAGAACGGCCTATCTGATTATCTTGCTTTGACACTTAGTACTTTGGTTCCACAGCATGAACTAGCTGTTGAGCATTCTTAGAGCCTTCTATGATCATCATATGCTGTTTCCTCACATCACATTCAATACAAATGTTGCAAGGAAGATCTCGGTGTCTTCAACCTATCTTATGCATATGTGCTAGGCAATTGCTTCTTACTCTGAGCCTGCTGGAGAAGGACCCTGGTGTGTCTTTATCTTCATTGTTGGTTGCTATGCTCTGTTGTCTGAGCTTGTAGGTTGATTTATGTACCTCAAGGGATTGCTGTGTAGATAAAATATGAGTTGTGGAGAAGATACCATGTATGAACTTTTATGTGACTTAGTGTTTCATGCGATGTAAAGTAGTGTATTTAATTTGCAATGGTTATAAAGGGTTTGAATGATGTGGTTGGTTTTTCCATTAGCACATGGGTTTTTATGTGGGATAAATGCTTTAGGTCTGTCTTGGTATTTTCGTTCCACGTGATTTAAATAGTTAATGCATAGCAAGTATATAAACATTGCAGTGAATCCTGAAGTGTGAAATAAACTTGGCTTCCTCAAAAATTGCCTCTATAAGTCAAGACTCTGGATGTTACTTATAGTTTTGTTGCCAAATAAACAGTGTTGTTAAAAGAGAATTCTGCAATCAAAAAAGATTGAGAGATCTTGCTGTTCAACACTAAGCAGAATCGCCGAAGAGTACTTTTTCTTATTTTATCTTGTGGTTACCACTCTTTTGATGACATAAAAGTTTTTTACTTTTCCCCTTTCCTAGCACAATATTTTTGTCTCTAAGGTTGGATTTGTCAGAGTTCTGTGAGTTGCGGCCGGTATATTTCTCTTAGAACAATTACCATTTTATGATAGATGTAATGTATTTCAGCAACAGGCAGAATTGCATGTATTTTTAAAAAACAACCTTTTGCATCCATCACTAGGAGTTTACTGTGGTTCCTTTAATTATTAAGTAGACAGTCTCCATTTTTAAGCCCAGCCACAAATGCGCGTTCAATCAATCAGAAAGAATAAGTCTGCTTCAGATATTTAGTCATCTAGGCAACTGAGGTGTTTTGCTACTCACAAATTCAAGTCACCTTGGCTGAAGACCTCACACAGAAATAGACCTAGAAGGTAGGCAACAAAGTATATATGACAGAACATAATGTAATGTAATTTGTTTCAATTTGAGGGGCACAGTATTCATCTCTACTGTGTTGTATACAGGGATATCCATGTATTAATTTTTGGAGCAATTCTTCCCAGTTTTCTGGTTGATCAGAGGAGGTTGTTTTGTATAATTGCTGTTGGCAAGAACAAATTATAACCAGGCAGATCGCCAAATTATATTAGCTACTTATACTGTGACATGATGGGGTCACCAGTTCAAATAAAATCTTTTTGCTTTTGCACTCAAGATGAAATGTTCCCACCACCACCTCCACCACCCCCAAACAATCCCAAACTGTTGTTAAGTGAAAAAAGGAAGCCAACAAACAAAGTAGACAATGAATCTTCAGTAACTTCAGGGAAAGCTTAGAATCACTAATCCGGATGAATCTGGAGTGATAAGCACACATCAATGGTACTTTACCATTGAATATGAACTCTTCTCAGTAGTCTGTAAAGCCAAAACCATGAAACATTGTTACCAACCTTTTGTTAGTTAGTGAAAACAAGACCGCACTGGTCATATATCAGAAGTAGATTAATTATGTCTGACATCAGGGACAGACATTTTAGCACAGGCAATCCTACTTTAATATCAAGGAATTATTTGCTCTAATTGAGTCTTTGGTGAATATTGAGCAAATCTCCAAACAGTTCAGTATCTAAATAAAATCTCTTTGGCACCCAGAAAAAAATCTTATATGAATTGACAGTGTTATAAAATGTACAATTTGTAAGCAGAAATGAAAACAAGCAAACTGAATTTCAGATGAAGAGGAGAGAGAATTGAAGCCATTGTGCACCTAGATTATATTATCTGTTCTGCTGCCTAACAGGGCCTGTGAGTCTGACTTTTTGCTTCGTGATGAAGAAGAATCAAGTGGGTATCAACTTCATGGGCACATGATAATTGCAAGTAAGACGTAAGTGATATTTCAGGAGTGAATTTTTCTGTTGAACAAAACAATATTTCTGAGCGATAGAAGTACTTCCTTGTTGAATCAGAACAAAGCTTTGAGTTAGGGTGCAAAGTTAGGAAGCAGTCCAGGATCCTGCACCATTAATGTTGTAGTGAAGAGCACAGTTATGCACATGCTGGCTGAATAGCTCAGTTAATTAGCTGCAAAGCTAGGAGATAGGATTTTTAGGTCTGCACTGTGCAGCTCAACTGATACTACCCCACATTTTAGCTCACTTATCTTAGCACTGGGATGTACATTTCTCTTGGATTTTATCTGTATAGTATTTAGCTTCTAGACTCTTTTTAAGGATTATCATCCTGGATTTAACGTCCTTTGTCCTTGGGTTGGATTCAGACTGCTGACAGAAAGAAATGGATGGATCGAAGATGGACAGACGGAACGGATGCTAAATATACAAACAGGAAGTATCTTGCCTTGCAAAAGGCTTTGCACAGATTTCTGCTTTTTTTCCTTCACAAAAACTAAGCAATGTTTCAAAAAAGTAAGAAGACGCAGAAACAGCATCTATGCCTCTAGCAGTGTCCCTATTTTAGTTATTGAATCAGTGTCCCAACGTTAGTAATGCTATTTGTATAAGCAGTTTATTGTATGAATTTTTAAAAAGGCAATTTGTGTATGCATTTTTTTTTTAAAAAATAGAAAATTGCTTCAGTACTGTATAAGCAATTTGCGTATGCTTTTTTTAAAAAAAAATCTAAAGGGAAATTGCATTAGAGAAAAATGGCCAGGCATGATTTAAATGTTTTTTTTGGATGCACGGCTGGATTGCTATCAAGGAACAATTGTGTAAATTGCTTGTCCAAGAAAGCTTTGCCATGTGTACAAAATCTATTCAGGTTTATTTCAGGTATGAGAGGAACTGTACAGAAGGTTTTTAAAACACCAGGTTCTAAAAATGTCATCTGTTAAAATGAATACTTTTCATGCTGAGGATATTTTAGCATTGCCTGGCTTCATGCCTGCTTCTCCATTTCAATTTATATTGCAGCAGCTCAAGATATATAGCCCTGAAGAAAGCTGTGGGGGATCAACACTGCAATCTGGTGATAAAGTCAATGTTTTCTGATGAATGTAAAACTGGATATTTGGTTGAAGTTTGACTGCTCTTATAACTTTCCCAGTCCATTACCTTGGCCATGGCGGAATGAAAGTATGCACGCAGTTTTTAGACCATTCTTCTACAAATTTGCTTTCAATGCCATGCTGATATTTATTTCATTTTTATTTTCCCCTTTCCTTTGAATGACTGGTCCCCCAAAATAATCCTCATTAACTAGCCGGTGAGTTCAGTTGAGTGATGGGCCAATGGCATCCAAGACTCACCTTGAATCTGCTCTTTATGATGTAAATATCAAACTGTATTTTTAGAACACATAAGAAGTTCTCAGATTACCTGTTTGTCACATCATAATTGTTTATACCTCTGTAGCTTGCAAATCAGTTTTTTTTTTGTGATTAGCCTTTGGGAGCTGTGCAAACTTTGTTAGCAAGATTTTGTACACTCACAAAAGGCCCCCTGAATCACACCTCTGAAACCTTAATGTTTTTTCAAGTTCTGCTGGTGCACTGTCTGCAATAGATCATTCATCCAATAACCCAACCATTACACAATGCTGTGTTTTTCTTGCTTATGCTGCCATATTAGGATGGAAAACTATATCTTTCATTCTAACTTACTTTAAGAACTAAAACTTTCCCTTTATTATTTTTTTCAGCTATCTCCCCCAAAGGGAACATTCAAATATCAGCAGGCAGCATCAGTCATGGAATCATTATCTGTCTGCCTTATACAACTAGGAGATCAATGAAATCCCTGCCCACAATAACTCAGAATAATGCGTTCTATCTTGGCCTCTCTTTGGTTACTGAAAACTTCTAAAAATGATGCTTTTGCATTGCAGGGATGTTCATGGTGGCTTACTGAAGGTCCTATTACTCCAGGCTTCAAGTTTCTATTAAGCTTGATTTAGTAATAGCTAAGATCAAGCGGAACATCTCTCCTGCTGCACAGAAAGAAACTCAAGTTATCTGTTCCTAGCAGATGTTATTGTTTCAATTGGTTATTTCCATCAAAGATCACTACACATTCCAAAGGGGGGGGGAGAGAACATTTTTGAATGCATTAATAACTCTATGCTCTGATGCTCAGTACTGGTGATTGAGGGCCATGAACTCGGAAACGGGTTTTTGGGGACCATGAAAAAATTTATTGTTATGGTTTCTAGTGAACTATTCTATTGTAAATAATTTAATTAATGGGGAAATTAAAGTACATATTGTTTAGAATCAACATATTTGTATACACTCAGTTCTACTCTAGCTAGACTTAATCATGCCTGGCAACCAGGTCTAACATTTTCAGTGGTTTAAAATTTTAAAAATTTCTTGTCATCATAAGTTATGTTAGCTGGGTTAAACTAATCAAAGTAGGGGCATCTCTACTTTTTATACAGATGCTACATTCCCTAAAAGGCTGAAGACAAAGTGCCAAACCAACATTTCGAAGATAGTGGGAAAAATAAATAAATAACTGCTTTTATTTTGGAAACATTTTCCATTGATAAATGCATCTAACTCCTTTTTTTGCCCAATCCCTTTTTCCCTGGCCAGAATTGTAATTAGAAAAATGTATTGACGATGAAGAACACAAGTAAGAAGCAGTAATAAGCTATCAATTCAGTCTGTGGCACAGTTGGCCATTAGATCTGTGGGGATCCGGGTTTCACTCCAGTGTGTGTGTGGTGGTGGAGTTGTAGCAAATTCATAATAAAACAGAAAGATGCAAACATTGCTGGAAATGAAATGCAATCATTTTACAGAAATTGATTTCTTCAGTTCTGGGAACTATGCCAAAAGCACAGCTGGATTTTCTAAGAAGGACTTAAAAAGTTTGCAGTGAAAAATTAATTGTTACAGTTTTGAGGGCTTTGTTGTAGTTACATTTAAAACTATCTTTTTTGTTTTACTTTTTTCTCTAAAGCAACTAAACATATTGTTTTTTTAAGTGTTCTTTAAAAACTATTCAACTAATGCAAACACATCTAGACTGGTTTGATAGATATGTGCATGCCTTGTATTCTGGGAGTTTGCTTATGCTTTTCCTAACTATCCAGCCAAAAATCAACCAACCAAAACCCTATTCGAAATTTTAGTTTTATCTCAGTCCTGGCTTATAATTTTCTCTAGGACTATGGAGGCAGTGAACATGCCCTCCCCCATCTGATAACAGAAACCCATTTTCAGCTCCTGAATGCCTGGAAGCAGACAGAACAGATACATCCCGCACATGCGTGATGACTTTTATAAAGCTTCTGAGAAGCATCCGTCTGTATTCACACTCAACAAAGGGAGCGATTTATTGTGTTAACATACATAACCCTTGCTGCACACATTCATGTAATTCAGTTTGCTCAACTAGCATCGAACATGTTTTTTCCCATCAACTGATGCATACACGTTGTTCTCTAACCCCATTCCAATCTGGTGCAGCTAAAGTGGCAAGCTAAAGCATGCTAATATGCCTGCATTGTGTTTGCGTTTTTTGTTAGACTGCATCGAGAGAAGGCAGAGGACTACAGAGCTGCAGGCTCAAGCAAAAAAAACTGACAATCAGCAGTAGATTCATGATCAAAGAGAGGAAAGTAAGAAGTCTATCTAAAAAGCTACCTGCATAACTGCATCTCCCCATATGGGTCTGCAAAGTTATTATGGTAATCAGGGGTGGCCTTTCTCTTGGTCACACCACCCTCACAGGTATGTTTGGTGGTACACAGGAGAGAGCCTTCACTGTTGCTGCTCCCTGACTCTGGAACTCCTCCATGAGGCTAGGCTGGTTCCGTTTGTGCTGTCCTTCCGCAGGCAAGCAAAGCCCATTCTCTTCAAGCAGGTTTTCCTTAATGACTGGTGGTTTGGGAGGGGCTTTCCTTTAAATGGATCATTGTGCTTTGTTTTAAATATGTTTTGATATCGATCTTGGTACTATTTTAAATATAATACTGTTTATTTCTTTTTTTATTATTTGTAGATCTCTTGTTTTTATTTTTTAAATCCTTTTTATGATATTAGCCACCTTGGGTCTTTTTTCGGGGGAAAGGCAGGTTAGAAATATTTTAAATAAATAAGTTTATTTATTTGTTTATTTTTATATTTACATTACCGCCAGATTTTCCCAGCCAAGAACTCAGGGCGGTTAACAAGGAATAGCTTACAACAAAATACAGAGAAAATAATAATTGGTCCACAATATGACATAAAGAACAAAAAACAAACCCAACAACAATCAGTAGAACCAAAAATTTTAAAAAGCTATAAATACAAAACATTACAAGGCAAGATGCAAAAAATAGCAGACAAACAAACTCATAACATCTACAGTGGTACCTTGGATAACGCCCGCCCCGGATAACGAATTTTTCGGATAACGACTGCAAAATTTCCCGGGGTATAGGACTGCCTCTGATACCGAATTTTTCCCTATGGGCTGCCTTGGATAACGAATCGCAATTTCTAGGCATAGGTCTGCCTTGGATAACGAATTTTCTCTATGGGCTTTTCTTGGATAACAAATATTCCTATGGTCTGCCTCGAATAATGAATTTTCCCTATGGACTGCCTCGGATAACGAATTTCCAGCATGCATCAGTAAAAAAAATAGTTATCCCGGGTGGCATTGCATCTGTACCTTTAAAGTGCACTTTATAAAGAGTTCTGAGCAAAAAATCAGGTGTCTGTGTCTTTTTCAGATTAAAAAGCTTTCCCCATTCATTCCTATGGGAACCGCGTTTCAGATAATGACGTTTTCGGATAATGACTAACCTCGGAGAATGAATTACCGTCATTTTTCCGAGGGACCACTGTACTTATAAAATACTATTTCATTGAAATACTATTTCATTGTATAGGGGATTATCACCTGGCTCCATTTTCCATATGATCTTCTCTATTCTTTTGAATACTATGCTTGTGTGGGACTTATAGGGTGTTACCAACAAAGACAAGTTAGAAGCAGTAACCCCTCCCCCCAAAAAGGGTAGAGGAGAAGGTTTCAAACTGAACTCCTTGGGAAATCTTTTATGGGTGGCTTTAAATGCAACAAAGAACGTATTGCAGACAATAATATAGGGGCCCCTCAAGTGATTTTTCTAAGTGTTTGGTGCTATAAATTTTTCCCCTGCAGCATTGCACGGCTAAATTAGATATGCACAGAGCACAAAAGCTGCAATGTGTGTTTTGGCAACAAAAAAGATTCTAAAATCCACACTGAAGTATAATACCTTAATTAAACTTATGTAATAAAGTATAGACTTGGAATTTGTTCTGGCTGGATAGTTCAGTTGTTTGAGGTGTCCAGCTGCGGAGCCAAAGGTTTTTTGGTTTGATTCTCCACTGTGCTTCCTAGGGAAGGACCAGCCTGTGAAAACCATCGGGAGGCCACACATCCAGAGATGCCCTCAGAAGACAGGAATGGTCAAGCACGTCTGAGTACTCTCTACCTAGAAAACCCTGGAAAGGGTTAGCAGTAGAGATGGGCACGAAACAAAAAAATGGCATTTTGTTTGTCGTTTGTCATTTGGGGGGTCTGTTTCGGTTCGTTTCTGTTTTTCGTGAATTTTTGCAAAAAAATTCATTTTCGTTTTCGTTTTTTTCGTTACCATTTATTTCAATTTTTTTTGAATTTTTTTTAGGATTTTAAGCAACTCACTCATATTGCAGTAACGGAAATGAAACACATGACAAAATTTCCGGGGTTTCTGTTCATTTTGTTTCATTTTAGAGACAAAATTCGTTTGTCATTTCATTTACGTAAAGAAATGAAAAAAAAGAAAACGGGAAAAGGAAAATTTTTCGTTTCGTGCCCCTCTCTAGTTAGCAGCATATGTCAGAAGAACTAGATTGACAGCACACAAATTTTTGTCAGCATAACTAAACTTCTTTGGTAACTTTAAAAATGTGTGAAATAATCAGTAAATTGCCTCCTGAGACTTCCTTTTATCTGTGCAATACAATTTTGAGAATGCTGGGGGTGGGGTTTAGTTTGTCTGATATGTACGATTTCCAGCTGTTGGAAAAATAATTAAATTTAGAGCTGTTTTAAAGTGAAAGGGCCTGGATCCTCGGGATATGGAACTCAGCGTCTTCTTGCCAGTAACTGTAATATCCAAAACATTTACTTCCCCCACTCAAATCAAGAAGTCAGTCCATGACATTACCTTGCTCCAAGCAGCAGATTCAAGAACACTGGAACAGTGGAAAAATCCAATTGGAGAACCTGCATCTATGACGGCAATCATTTCAGACTCCTTCTGTGACCTGGGAAAGCTGATGAGTTTGGCCAATAGCACAAGTGGGCTTGCTTGTGTGATTGTGTCCCCTTTCACTGTGTGAGAATCAATAGGGTTTGGAAGCACAAAGCTGTTGAAGGCTGCACTGAAACCCTTTTTAATTTGCACCAGACCATAGGCCACTAGTTTATATGGGTTCACAAATTTGGGTTTTTACATTACTCTCTGTCCTGCTGATGGTTTTTTAGTCATCATAATAAAAAGAACCAAGTAAAAACAAATTTAACTACAGAGGAATTAAAATCACCTCAAAACAAATGTGACAATGAAAGCCATGGAAAAATATTACGTTTGCAAACAGTTCAAATCCTCACAATAAATCAAAAATCCAAAGACAATTAATAAAATGTGCTTCAGACCATCTCTAAAAGAAGCAAGAATGGAAACTGATTGCAAGCACTTCTCACAGTCTCAAAAGCTCTCTTGTGTATGCCTGTCAAGTGGGGTTCTCACTCTACTGGAGTTCTCAGCAGGGCTTCTCCTTGCCTCTTCAATTTTTCTCCCTGCCATGGATTAGGCAACCTCCCCCACCTCATCCACAAGCTTGCTAACTAAATAGAGATAGCATATTAGGAAGCTGCCAGTTCACTTTCTTAGATGTGAAGACAACTTGCCAGATTTTCATTTTGTACATAGATTATTTAGATTTAATGGTGCATGCCAGCAAGGAGTTTTCAAGTCATGCATGCTCCCTTTATACGAGCAGAACTAACATTTTTTAAAAAGACACAAACAAACTCATCCAGTGCTTCCCATCCCATATCTGTTATCATTTTTTACAGATTTTTATCTTTAAACATTGTTTAAATTAAAAAAAAACATTGTGTAATTTAATTTCCACACAAAATAGTTCACATTGTCGAGAATGCTATGAAATAATTTGACCTCTCACAAGGAATGGAAAATAAGTGTGTTGTCCCTTGCATTCATATGCAAATATGAGGTGTAAAGAGGATTCATAATCTACCCCAAAAGTCCTAAATTCCTGCTGTGTTGTGGTTTTATGAAAAAGTTAAAATGGGAAGTCATTTGTGATGCTTCAGGTACCGCACACACTACACTAAGAAGGCCCACTGGAAAATGCCTACCAAATTTATTTATCATTATTTATTTGTTTTTCTAGGCTGCCCATCTGGGAGCAAGGCACTCTTGGCTGTTTTGCAACAATGATAAAATACAACTGCAATACGTTAATCAAAAATATGCAATTTAAAACAATATCACTTAAAATGGCATAGAGAATATTGTTTCACTATAAGTAGCTTGAAATATATGACATCTGTTTCTTTCCAATTCATATCAGAGAGAAATGACTAGCAGGTTTATAAAATTTCTTAAAAGGGTTCAAAACAAAAACTTTTTAATTTGTGTGTTCTCTTTATATTGAAAGCCAAAATTAATTCAGATATATGAAAGTTATATAAACACTAACAAGCCTTGTGATGCGAGGGTGGGGTTGGGAATATATCAACACCTGAATGATTTTCTGGTGATTTGTCTTTATATGGGTTGAAAACAAACCCGAAGGCATTTTTATCACAGTTGAAAAATATGCTACCCATAAAGGCAACATTTAAAATTTCATTTAATTTTTCTCCATGATTCTGTTTTAATGCAAACAAATGGTTTTCTAGAAATAAATGCAAGGGAAATGAACCAAACAAGCAAATTTTCCAGAAGCAGGAGAAACAAATTACCTATCTTTTCCAAAACTGGTGTCAACCCCCCCAAAACACACAAAGTTCTAGACTACTACTCCCAGCAACTCAGCTGGCCAGATTGACAAAGGGAAGGTGGGAACTAGGGTATGAAAGACCTGGTAGGTTATTCAGGTTGGAGAATATTGTGATAAGATAACACACTAAGCCCAAAAACTGGATTTACAAATCCTGTGTTGCTCAACATAGTAAATAGCACTAGAAATTTATTTGTTTTTTTATTTATTTTTTTTATTTATTTATTATTTATTTATTCTTATTAACCACCCAATTTCCCATAGGGAACTCTGGGCAGTGTACAGCACATCACCAAGGTGACTACCCAACAATCGAACCCAATACAAAAACACACAGAAATCATTAAAAAAATACAAGCATAATAAAATATGCATTCATATAAATTTTGCATAACTCTAAACATCCCACTTTGCCCAGATTATAGATACATGGCACCACAGGTGCTGTGTGTCCCCCTCCCTGCCACCCAATCGGCTGCCTCCTTCACTTCCTGGGGTGGTTGCTGGTCCTCCTCTGTGGCGGCCAGTCCAGGCAGGTGCAGGGACTTCTCTTCCCCACTTCCTCTGGCATCAGGGCCACCCCAACAGCTACAGAGTAAAATCCCCGCCTAGCCCTAGTCTGTGTGGGAGGCTGTTCAGGAAGGCGGGGAAGGGGAGCCTGTTCTTGGCCCAAGGGCCAGTGCAATGCCACAAGTGAGAGGGCCAATTTAACTTACAGATGTTTCCAATTAGAAAGACTTTTCCCAGGGGCAAACCCCCTTTGGAGCTTAATATCTCAGCGTCCTGACCCCCCCCAAAACCTTTTCAAATTTTCAAAGGCTTACAAAGGGGAAAAGTTTGAGGAAGCTCCCCCGCCATTTCCTTTTAGATGAATCATTATTGGGCTGGGGGAGATGGTGTTTCGTTATGAAACAAAATAAAACACATCCTAGCATTTTGTTACTTAAAGAAATGATGAAACAGTGTTTTTTTTTTTTTTGTGCCATCTCTACTGCAGAAAAAATT
>JAWVWN010004396.1:0-120000 GCA_037367305.1 Phrynocephalus vlangalii
GTTTTTTTAACTTTTCATAAAATTTTATTAAAAAGATTGTTTAAAATATTTTTCAACAACTCAATCAAAAATTACAAGATAAGATGTTTCTACGGTATATTCTGTTAAAAAATTTTGTATATTTTTTTTTTTTTTTTTTTTTTTTTTTTTTTTTTTTTTTTTTTTTTAATTTTTAAATTTAAAATTGAAAAATACAAGAAATGAAAAATAAGTAACAATTGAGAATAAGAAAGATCTAACGGAGATCCCGAAAAAGAAATCCGAAAAAGAAAACATTAACCCGAAACCTAAAGAAAGGAAAGCACAAAAAAGTACAAAAGAAAACAGTACCCCCCACTATGTGCTTGATACCTCAGAAAAAATTAAAATAAAGTTCTTTTTCTGACTGTGTTTGTATCAAACTTCCCCCAACGACTGGGTTTTTTCCCTAAATTATTTAAATATTTAAAATTTTTTCCCATCCTATTCCGGGTGAATCAAATTTTTACACCATCTCCTGCTCTGTCCCCTAAGTATAAAAATTTTTTTAAATCTAACTTCCAGTCATTAATGTCGGTTTTTTACAATCTTTCACGTTTTTGGTATCCCCACTCTCGCTGCCACTGTAGCATGTAACATAAATTTCCCTGTTAGGGTTTTTTTTCATCCCCCATAATATTTAAATGGGGCATTCTGGTTCTTTTAAAAATTTGTATTTTAAATTGTTTTAATTCCAATTAATTTTTCCCCAAATTTTTTATCAAGCTCAGGCCCCACCAATTGTATAAATGTTCCTGTATTTTCACACCCCCAAAACATATACTACTTTGATTTTTGTGTATTTTTGCCAGTTTCGGGGGGGAAAGACCATTTGTAAACATTTTATAAAATTTTTCCTTATTATCCTATTTGATGTTGTTTCAAATCAGTTTTCCTAACTTTCCCTTTTATTTAAATTTAAATATTTTTCCAAGTACTTGACCCCACTTTCCCATAGTTTCTTTTATCTTTTCCCCTCCTTGTATCCACCCCAGCAAAGATTAAAAAATTTTTTAAATAATTTTTTTTTTCCTGCTTTCCCCTTAAAATTTAGGATTTTTTTCAAATCCAACTTTTAGGTTTCTTAAAAATTTTTGGGTTAAATTTTGTGTACTCAACCAGGTGTTTAAATGTTCTTTTCTTTTCTGTTTTTGAGTTTTAAATTTCCCCCTTTTTTTTCCCTAAAGGGCTGTTTGTGGGGCCCCATCCTTCCCATTGATTTTTTTTAAAAGTAAGGATTCCAAAGGTGAGCACCCCAGGGGGGAAGTTTTTGGTTCTAGAATCCCTTTTGTATTTTATAATACTTTTAAAAAAAGGAACGGGGAATTAGATGCTTGTTAAATTCCTTATTGTATTTCATTTTTTCCAAAGCATTAATAGTGCCAACCAGAATGAAACCCCATACCCTTTCCCAGATCTAACATTCTTTTTACCTCAATTTTTCCCTCTCTCAACCCCAGGGGGCCGCTGCATTTAGTATAATTATATCTGGAAGTCCCATACCCCTCTATTTTTGTGGTCAATTGTATTTTATATTTTTCCCTTGGTCTTTTCCCCCCCAACAAACTTCGGATTTCCTTCCTCCAGTCTTAAAAGCAACTGGCCCCCTAAATGGGTAAATTTTGAAACAAAAAAATTTAAATTTTTGGGAAAAAATGTCTTTTTTTATTACAGATATCCCCCCCCAATAGGGGAGAAATTTTTCCCCAAAAGTCCATTTTTTTTTTTAATCTCTTTCCACTTGTTGTATTTTTCTTGGACTGATTTTATTTTTTCGCGATAATAACTCCTGGTATTTTTTTTTTTAACAATTTTTTTCCCCGTTTTTTTCCGTTTGCTTATCCAAAATTTTCCCATATTTTAATAAAAATTTTGACTTTTGGTAGTTGTTTTTTAAATCCGCGATTTCCCAAACGTTAATTTCTTCTAACTTTGGGGTACCTTGCTTGGGGGTTTTCGGTGAAAAATTTAATCATGCGTAAGCCTAAATTTATATGATTTTTTCCCAATTTTTTCCCCTTTAATTTCGTGGTTTATTTTATTCTTTGCAGGGTGGTTCAAAGGGCAAAATAAAAGAAAGGGGGAAAAGGGCACCCCGGGGTGGCCCCCCCCCCTATTCTATTTTTCAGGGGACTTCCTTTGATTATAATTTTTGCTTTTGACCGAAATATATTGCTGTGATCGATTCGAAATTTGGGGCCCAATTGAAAAGTTTCTGTTGTTTTTTTTAAAATTTCCAGAGACCCCGATTCGAATGCCTTTTGGGCGTCCACTGCTAACAACGCTGGTCTTACCCCTTTTAATTCTAAGCTTTCCCATAATATCTAGATATTCCTTATATTGTTTTTTATTGCTGCCCTTTAAAAACCCTGATTGGTTTTTGGTTTAATTTCTTCAAATTTAAATTTCATCCTTTTTCCAGTTATTTTGGAAAAAATTTTGTAACGTATTTAGTAAAGAAATTGGTCGGAAAACAGCCCCAAGTTGGAATTCTTTCTTTTGTTTGGGGGTTAATACTTGTAGCCTTTGCATGAAATCGGGATTTTTCCCGTTTCTAAAAAATTGTTTATAATTTTTTTTAAATTAATAAAGAATGTGTACCATTACCCTTTAAATTCAATCGGGAGGCGCGGGGCCCGGGGCCTTTCATTCCTTATATTGATGTTAGAAAGAAAGCATTTAGCATTTAAATTTTTTAGTTATTATATTTCTCATAGAGATAGGGCTTATTAAAAAACATGAATCATGAAACAAGACCACCGTGAGAGAAACCTTCTCTGTTAATTCCACACAAATTTTTTAAGTTACGAAACCAGAATCTATTTTTGTTTTCTACTTGTCTGGGTTTATTAAACAAAGCTTTTGGAGTAGACAAATTGATGATTCCTTTGTTAACTTTTATATAATTTTATACAAAGATTGTTAAAATATTTCAGAACAACTCCAAAACAAAAATTACAAGATAGGTGTTTTGGGGTTTTTCTGTAAAAAAATTTGTTATAAAGGGAAATGTTAGGTTGAAGACAAAGGGAAATTTTTTGGGCTTATGTGCCACAAACCTTGAATATGAAGAATGAAAAGGAGGCAAATGATGCACCTGTATTTATATACCTAAAAAGTTTATAAAAGAGTGCTAAGCGTGTTTGTTGTATGTAAACGAAAAACCCCTTTGTTTGTAAGGAAAAATTTTCTTAGCAGAACTAGCATTTTGTTCGGTGTTGTGAAGTTAAAAACCTTTTTTTATAAGAATCTGAAAAGTTCAGTAGGTCCCAACCAATTTGTAGTCTACTTATATTTTTTAGGAAAGTTTATTCCCCAAATTGTTTGTGGAATGCTGAAATTTTTATAAAAGGGAAAAGGATTCATATAATTGTCAAAAATGCTCAAAAGCTTTTTTTAAAAGAATTTTGGAAATAGATAACAAGCCTTTATTTCTTTATGTAATGTTAAAATTTTGTGTGGAAGTTAGTGAAAAATAGAAGGAGCATGTCCGTTTTGGGGTCCTGTTTCGTATAAGGACAAAATAATATGATATGTATAGGACATAAAATGTCTCTATAATTAATAAGCTGTCTCTTTAAGAAATATAAAACCTGAACCCGAACCCGAACCCGAACCCTAACCCTAATCCTATTCGAACCCGAACCCGAACACGAACCCGAACACGAACCCAAACCCAAATCCAAACTCAAACCCGAACTGGAACCAGAACCAGAACCAGAACCCAAACCCAAACCAGAAGCAGAACCAGAACTAGAACCAGAACCCAAACCCAATCCCTAACCTGAACCCAAACCCTAACTCGAACCCTAACCCTAACCCTAACCCTAACCCTAAACCAAACCCGAACCCAAACTCAAACCCAAACCTGAACCCGAACCGAAACCCTAACCCTAACCCAAACCCGAATCCTTAACCTAAAACGCGAACCTGAACTCGACCCTGAAGATGAAATCAAAACCGAAACCAAACCCAAACCCTTTTAATATAAATAATCTGAAAAGTTCAGCAGTTCCACAAACAATTTGTAGTCTACTTATATTTCTTATAGATAAAGCTTATTAATTACTGACCCACTTGATCTGCATGATTTCTCTCATCATACTTTTGACAAAAAATCCCTAACTTTACTTAAACTACTTGTTCTCTACATATTATATTCCTTATATTGAATGCTTAGAAAGAAAGCATTATAGCATTACATTTTGTAGTCTACTTATATTTCTCATAGAGATAGGGCTTATTAACTACATGAATTATGAAACAAGACACAGACGTGCGATGCATCCTTCTCTGTTCAACTTCCACACAAATCTTTTTAAGATTACAGAAACCAGAATCTATTCTTGTTTTCTACTTGTCATGGTTCTATTAAACAAAGCTTTTGAGCAGTAGACAAATTAGATGCATTCCTTTGCTTAACTTTTCATATAATTTATATACAAAGATTGTTAAAATACTCTTCAGAACAACTCCAATACAAAAATTACAAGATAAGGTGTTTCTACGGTATATTCTGTTAAAAGCATTATGTATATAAGGAGTATGTTAGGTTGAAGACAAGGAATTTTTCTGGGCTATATGTGATGCCACAAACCATTGAATATGAAGAACATGAAAAGGAGAGCCAAATGATGCACCTAGTATTTATATACCTAAAAAGTTTATAAAAGAGATGCTAAGCGTGTTGTATGTAAACGAAAAACCCTTTGTTTGTAAGGAATTTGTCTTCAGCAGAACTATGCATTTTGTTCTGGTGTATGTGAAGTTAAAATCCTTTTTATATACAGAATCTGAAAAGTTCAGTAGGTCCACAACCAATTTGTAGTCTACTTATATTTCTTATAGAGAAAGTTTATTCCACAAATTGTTTGTGGAACTGCTGAAATTTTCATAAGGAAATGGATTCATATAATTTGTCAACTGCTCAAAAGCTTTATTTAATAGAATTATGAGAAATAGATAACAAGACTTGATTCTGCTTTATGTAATGTTAAAAAGTTTTGTGTGGAAGTAAGTTGAACATAGAAGGATGCATGTCACGTGTGTGTCCTGTTTCAGTATAAGGACAAAATAATATGATATGTATAGGACATCAAGTGTCTCTATAATTAATAAGCTGTCTCTTTAAGAAATATAAAACCTGAACCCGAACCCGAACACGAACCCTAACCCTAATCCTAATCCGAACACGAACCTGAACACGAACCCAAACCCAAATCCAAACTCAAACCCGAACTGGAACCAGAACCAGAACCAGAACCAGAACCCAAACCCAAACCCTAACCTGAACCCAAACCCTAACTCGAACCCGGACCCGGACCCTAACCCTAACCCTAAACCAAACCCGAACCCAAACTCAAACCCGAACCGAAACCCTAACCCTAACCCAAACCCGAATCCTTAACCTAAAACGCGAACCTGAACTCGACCCTGAAGATGAAATCAAAACCGAAACCCAACCCAAACCCTTTTAATATAAATAATCTGAAAAGTTCAGCAGTTCCACAAACAATTTGTAGTCTACTTATATTTCTTATAGATAAAGCTTATTAATTACAAACACACTTGATCTGCATGATTTCTCTCATCATACTTTTGACAAAAATGTCTAACTTTACTTAAACTACTTGTCTTCTACATATTACATTCCTTATATTGAATGCTTAGAAAGAAAGCATTATAGCATTACATTTTATAGTCTGCTTATATTTCTCATAGAGATAGGGCTTATTAACTACATGAATCATGAAACAAGACACACACGTGAGATGCATCCTTCTCTGTTCAACTTCCACACAAATCTTTTTAAGATTACAGAAACCAGAATCTATTCTTGTTTTCTACTTGTCATGGTTCTATTAAACAAAGCTTTTGAGCAGTAGACAAATTAGATGCATTCCTTTGCTTAACTTTTCATATAATTTATATACAAAGATTGTTAAAATACTCTTCAGAACAACTCCAATACAAAAATTACAAGATAAGGTGTTTCTACGGTATATTCTGTTAAAAAATTATGTATATAAGGAATATGTTAGGTTGAAGACAAGGAATTTTTCTGGGCTATATGTGATGCCACAAACCATTGAATATGAAGAACATGAAAAGGAGAGCCAAATGATGCACCTAGTATTTATATACCTAAAAAGTTTATAATAGAGATGCTAAGCATGTTTGTTGTATGTAAACGAAAAACCCTTTGTTTGTAAGGAATTTGTCTTCAGCAGAACTATGCATTTTGTTCTGGTGTATGTGAAGTTAAAATCCTTTTTTATATACAGAATCTGAAAAGTTCAGTAGGTCCACAACCAATTTGTAGTCTACTTATATTTCTTATAGAGAAAGTTTATTCCACAAATTGTTTGTGGAACTGCTGAAATTTTCATAAGGAAATGGATTCATATAATTTGTCAACTGCTCAAAAGCTTTCTTTAATAGAATTATGAGAAATAGATAACAAGACTTGATTCTGCTTTATGTAATGTTAAAAAGTTTTGTGTGGAAGTAAGTTGAACATAGAAGGATGCATGTCACGTGTGTGTCCTGTTTCAGTATAAGGACAAAATAATATGATATGTATAGGACATCAAGTGTCTCTATAATTAATAAGCTGTCTCTTTAAGAAATATAAAACCTGAACCCGAACCCGAACACGAACCCTAACCCTAATCCTAATCCGAACACGAACCCGAACACGAACCCAAACCCAAATCCAAACTCAAACCCGAACTGGAACCAGAACCAGAACCAGAACCAGAACCAGAACCCAAACCCAAACCCTAACCTGAACCCAAACCCTAACTCGAACCCGGACCCGGACCCTAAACCTAACCCTAAACCAAACCCGAACCCAAACTCAAACCCGAACCGAAACCCTAACCCTAACCCAAACCCGAATCCTTAACCTAAAACGCGAACCTGAACTCGACCCTGAAGATGAAATCAAAACCGAAACCAAACCCAAACCCTTTTAATATAAATAATCTGAAAAGTTCAGCAGTTCCACAAACAATTTGTAGTCTACTTATATTTCTTATAGATAAAGCTTATTAATTACAAACACACTTGATCTGCATGATTTCTCTCATCATACTTTTGACAAAAATGTCTAACTTTACTTAAACTACTTGTCTTCTACATATTACATTCCTTATATTGAATGCTTAGAAAGAAAGCATTATAGCATTACATTTTATAGTCTACTTATATTTCTCATAGAGATAGGGCTTATTAACTACATGAATCATGAAACAAGACACACACGTGAGATGCATCCTTCTCTGTTCAACTTCCACACAAATCTTTTTAAGATTACAGAAACCAGAATCTATTCTTGTTTTCTACTTGTCATGGTTCTATTAAACAAAGCTTTTGAGCAGTAGACAAGTTAGATGCATTCCTTTGCTTAACTTTTCATATAATTTATATACAAAGATTGTTAAAATACTCTTCAGAACAACTCCAATACAAAAATTACAAGATAAGGTGTTTCTACGGTATATTCTGTTAAAAAATTATGTATATAAGGAATATGTTAGGTTGAAGACAAGGAATTTTTCTGGGCTATATGTGATGCCACAAACCATTGAATATGAAGAACATGAAAAGGAGAGCCAAATGATGCACCTAGTATTTATATACCTAAAAAGTTTATAATAGAGATGCTAAGCATGTTTGTTGTATGTAAACGAAAAACCCTTTGTTTGTAAGGAATTTGTCTTCAGCAGAACTATGCATTTTGTTCTGGTGTATGTGAAGTTAAAATCCTTTTTATATACAGAATCTGAAAAGTTCAGTAGGTCCACAACCAATTTGTAGTCTACTTATATTTCTTATAGAGAAAGTTTATTCCACAAATTGTTTGTGGAACTGCTGAAATTTTCATAAGGAAATGGATTCATATAATTTGTCAACTGCTCAAAAGCTTTATTTAATAGAATTATGAGAAATAGATAACAAGACTTGATTCTGCTTTATGTAATGTTAAAAAGTTTTGTGTGGAAGTAAGTTGAACATAGAAGGATGCATGTCACGTGTGTGTCCTGTTTCAGTATAAGGACAAAATAATATGATATGTATAGGACATCAAGTGTCTCTATAATTAATAAGCTGTCTCTTTAAGAAATATAAAACCTGAACCCGAACCCGAACACGAACCCTAACCCTAATCCTAATCCGAACACGAACCCGAACACGAACCCAAAACCCAAATCCAAACTCAAACCCGAACTGGAACCAGAACCAGAACCAGAACCAGAACCAGAACCCAAACCCAAACCCTAACCTGAACCCAAACCCTAACTCGAACCGGGCCCGGACCCTAAACCTAACCCTAAACCAAACCCGAACCCAAACTCAAACCCGAAACCGAAACCCAAACCCTAACCCAAACCCGAATCCTAAACCTAAAACTCGAACCAGAACTCGACACTGAAGATGAAATCAAAACCGAAACCAAACCCAAACACTATTAATATAAAAAATCTGAAAAGATCAGCAGATCCACAAACAATTTGTATGTCTACTTATATTTCTTATAGATAAAGCTTATTAATTACAAACACACTTGATTGCATGATTTCTCTCATCATACTTTTGACAAAAATGTCTAACTTTACTTAAACTACTTGTCTTCTACATATTACATTCCTTATATTGAATGCTTAGAAAGAAAGCATTATAGCATTACATTTTATAGTCTACTTATATTTCTCATAGAGATAGGGCTTATTAACTACATGAATCATGAAACAAGACACACACGTGAGATGCATCCTTCTCTGTTCAACTTCCACACAAATCTTTTTAAGATTACAGAAACCAGAATCTATTCTTGTTTTCTACTTGTCATGGTTCTATTAAACAAAGCTTTTGAGCAGTAGACAAGTTAGATGCATTCCTTTGCTTAACTTTTCATATAATTTATATACAAAGATTGTTAAAATACTCTTCAGAACAACTCCAATACAAAAATTACAAGATAAGGTGTTTCTATGGTATATTCTGTTAAAAAATTATGTATATAAGGAATATGTTAGGTTGAAGACAAGGAATTTTTCTGGGCTATATGTGATGCCACAAACCATTGAATATGAAGAACATGAAAAGGAGAGCCAAATGATGCACCTAGTATTTATATACCTAAAAAGTTTATAAAAGAGATGCTAAGCGTGTTTGTTGTATGTAAACGAAAAACCCTTTGTTTGTAAGGAATTTGTCTTCAGCAGAACTATGCATTTTGTTCTGGTGTATGTGAAGTTAAAATCCTTTTTATATACAGAATCTGAAAAGTTCAGTAGGTCCACAACCAATTTGTAGTCTACTTATATTTCTTATAGAGAAAGTTTATTCCACAAATTGTTTGTGGAACTGCTGAAATTTTCATAAGGAAATGGATTCATATAATTTGTCAACTGCTCAAAAGCTTTATTTAATAGAATTATGAGAAATAGATAACAAGACTTGATTCTGCTTTATGTAATGTTAAAAAGTTTTGTGTGGAAGTAAGTTGAACATAGAAGGATGCATGTCACGTGTGTGTCCTGTTTCAGTATAAGGACAAAATAATATGATATGTATAGGACATCAAGTGTCTCTATAATTAATAAGCGGTCTCTTTAAGAAATATAAAACCTGAACCCGAACCCGAACACGAACCCTAACCCTAATCCTAATCCGAACCGGAACCCGAACCCGAACCCGAACCCAAACCCAAATCCAAACTCAAACCCGAACTGGAACCAGAACAAGAACCAGAACCAGAACCAGAACCCAAACCCAAACCCTAACCTGAACCCAAACCCTAACTCGAACCGGGCCCGGACCCTAACCCTAACCCTAAACCAAACCCGAACCCAAACTCAAACCCAAACCGAAACCCTAACCCTATCCCAAACCCGAATCCTTAACCTAAAACGCGAACCTGAACTCGACCCTGAAGATGAAATCAAAACCGAAACCAAACCCAAACCCTTTTAATATAAATAATCTGAAAAGTTCAGCAGTTCCACAAACAATTTGTTGTCTACTTATATTTCTTATAGATAAAGCTTATTAATTACAGACACACTTGATGTGCATGATTTCTCTCATCATACTTTTGACAAAAATGTCTAACTTTACTTAAACTACTTGTCTTCTACATATTACATTCCTTATATTGAATGCTTAGAAAGAAAGCATTATAGCATTACATTTTATAGTCTACTTATATTTCTCATAGAGATAGGGCTTATTAACTACATGAATCATGAAACAAGACACACACGTGAGATGCATCCTTCTCTGTTCAACTTCCACACAAATCTTTTTAAGATTACAGAAACCAGAATCTATTCTTGTTTTCTACTTGTCATGGTTCTATTAAACAAAGCTTTTGAGCAGTAGACAAATTAGATGCATTCCTTTGCTTAACTTTTCATATAATTTATATACAAAGATTGTTAAAATACTCTTCAGAACAACTCCAATACAAAAATTACAAGATAAGGTGTTTCTACGGTATATTCTGTTAAAAAATTATGTATATAAGGAATATGTTAGGTTGAAGACAAGGAATTTTTCTGGGCTATATGTGATGCCACAAACCATTGAATATGAAGAACATGAAAAGGAGAGCCAAATGATGCACCTAGTATTTATATACCTAAAAAGTTTATAATAGAGATGCTAAGCATGTTTGTTGTATGTAAACGAAAAACCCTTTGTTTGTAAGGAATTTGTCTTCAGCCGAACTATGCATTTTGTTCTGGTGTATGTGAAGTTAAAATCCTTTTTATATACAGAAACTGAAAAGTTCAGTAGGTCCACAACCAATTTGTAGTCTACTTATATTTCTTATAGAGAAAGTTTATTCCACAAATTGTTTGTGGAACTGCTGAAATTTTCATAAGGAAATGGATTCATATAATTTGTCAACTGCTCAAAAGCTTTTTTAATAGAATTATGAGAAATAGATAACAAGACTTGATTTCTGCTTTATGAAATGTTAAAAAGTTTTGTGTGGAAGTAAGTTGAACATAGAAGGATGCATGTCACGTGTGTGTCCTGTTTCAGTATAAGGACAAAATAATATGATATGTATAGGACATCAAGTGTCTCTATAATTAATAAGCTGTCTCTTTAAGAAATATAAAACCTGAACCCAAACCCGAACACGAACCCTAACCCTAATCCTAATCCGAACACGAACCCGAACACGAACCCAAACCCAAATCCAAACTCAAACCCGAACTGGAACCAGAACCAGAACCAGAACCAGAACCAGAACCCAAACCCAAACCCTAACCTGAACCCAAACCCTAACTCGAACCGGACCCGGACCCTAACCCTAACCCTAAACCAAACCCGAACCCAAACTCAAACCCGAACCGAAACCCTAACCCTAACCCAAACCCGAATCCTTAACCTAAAACGCGAACCTGAACTCGACCCTGAAGATGAAATCAAAACCGAAACCAAACCCAAACCCTTTTAATATAAATAATCTGAAAAGTTCAGCAGTTCCACAAACAATTTGTAGTCTACTTATATTTCTTATAGATAAAGCTTATTAATTACAAACACACTTGATCTGCATGATTTCTCTCATCATACTTTTGACAAAAATGTCTAACTTTACTTAAACTACTTGTCTTCTACATATTACATTCCTTATATTGAATGCTTAGAAAGAAAGCATTATAGCATTACATTTATAGTCTACTTATATTTCTCATAGAGATAGGGCTTATTAACTACATGAATCATGAAACAAGACACACACGTGAGATGCATCCTTCTCTGTTCAACTTCCACACAAATCTTTTTAAGATTACAGAAACCAGAATCTATTCTTGTTTTCTACTTGTCATGGTTCTATTAAACAAAGCTTTTGAGCAGTAGACAAGTTAGATGCATTCCTTTGCTTAACTTTTCATATAATTTATATACAAAGATTGTTAAAATACTCTTCAGAACAACTCCAATACAAAAATTACAAGATAAGGTGTTTCTATGGTATATTCTGTTAAAAAATTATGTATATAAGGAATATGTTAGGTTGAAGACAAGGAATTTTTCTGGGCTATATGTGATGCCACAAACCATTGAATATGAAGAACATGAAAAGGAGAGCCAAATGATGCACCTAGTATTTTATATACCTAAAAAGTTTATAAAAGAGATGCTAAGCGTGTTTGTTGTATGTAAACGAAAAACCCTTTGTTTGTAAGGAATTTGTCTTCAGCAGAACTATGCATTTTGTTCTGGTGTATGTGAAGTTAAAATCCTTTTTATATACAGAATCTGAAAAGTTCAGTAGGTCCACAACCAATTTGTAGTCTACTTATATTTCTTATAGAGAAAGTTTATTCCACAAATTGTTTGTGGAACTGCTGAAATTTTCATAAGGAAATGGATTCATATAATTTGTCAACTGCTCAAAAGCTTTATTTAATAGAATTATGAGAAATAGATAACAAGACTTGATTCTGCTTTATGTAATGTTAAAAAGTTTTGTGTGGAAGTAAGTTGAACATAGAAGGATGCATGTCACGTGTGTGTCCTGTTTCAGTATAAGGACAAAATAATATGATATGTATAGGACATCAAGTGTCTCTATAATTAATAAGCGGTCTCTTTAAGAAATATAAAACCTGAACCCGAACACGAACACGAACCCTAACCCTAATCCTAATCCGAACCTGAACCCGAACCCGAACCCGAACCCAAACCCAAATCCAAACTCAAACCCGAACTGGAACCAGAACAAGAACCAGAACCAGAACCAGAACCCAAACCCAAACCCTAACCTGAACCCAAACCCTAACTCGAACCGGGCCCGGACCCTAACCCTAACCCTAAACCAAACCCGAACCCAAACTCAAACCCAAACCGAAACCCTAACCCTATCCCAAACCCGAATCCTTAACCTAAAACGCGAACCTGAACTCGACCCTGAAGATGAAATCAAAACCGAAACCAAACCCAAACCCTTTTAATATAAATAATCTGAAAAGTTCAGCAGTTCCACAAACAATTTGTTGTCTACTTATATTTCTTATAGATAAAGCTTATTAATTACAGACACACTTGATGTGCATGATTTCTCTCATCATACTTTTGACAAAAATGTCTAACTTTACTTAAACTACTTGTCTTCTACATATTACATTCCTTATATTGAATGCTTAGAAAGAAAGCATTATAGCATTACATTTTATAGTCTACTTATATTTCTCATAGAGATAGGGCTTATTAACTACATGAATCATGAAACAAGACACACACGTGAGATGCATCCTTCTCTGTTCAACTTCCACACAAATCTTTTTAAGATTACAGAAACCAGAATCTATTCTTGTTTTCTACTTGTCATGGTTCTATTAAACAAAGCTTTTGAGCAGTAGACAAATTAGATGCATTCCTTTGCTTAACTTTTCATATAATTTATATACAAAGATTGTTAAAATACTCTTCAGAACAACTCCAATACAAAAATTACAAGATAAGGTGTTTCTACGGTATATTCTGTTAAAAAATTATGTATATAAGGAATATGTTAGGTTGAAGACAAGGAATTTTTCTGGGCTATATGTGATGCCACAAACCATTGAATATGAAGAACATGAAAAGGAGAGCCAAATGATGCACCTAGTATTTATATACCTAAAAAGTTTATAAAAGAGATGCTAAGCGTGTTTGTTGTATGTAAACGAAAAACCCTTTGTTTGTAAGGAATTTGTCTTCAGCAGAACTATGCATTTTGTTCTGGTGTATGTGAAGTTAAAATCCTTTTTATATACAGAATCTGAAAAGTTCAGTAGGTCCACAACCAATTTGTAGTCTACTTATATTTCTTATAGAGAAAGTTTATTCCACAAATTGTTTGTGGAACTGCTGAAATTTTCATAAGGAAATGGATTCATATAATTTGTCAACTGCTCAAAAGCTTTCTTTAATAGAATTATGAGAAATAGATAACAAGCCTTGATTCTGCTTTATGTAATGTTAAAAAGTTTTGTGTGGAAGTAAGTTGAACATAGAAGGATGCATGTCACGTGTGTGTCCTGTTTCAGTATAAGGACAAAATAATATGATATGTATAGGACATCAAGTGTCTCTATAATTAATAAGCTGTCTCTTTAAGAAATATAAAACCTGAACCCGAACCCGAACACGAACCCTAACCCTAATCCTAATCCGAACCCGAACCCGAACCCGAACACGAACCCAAACCCAAATCCAAACTCAAACCCGAACTGGAACCAGAACCAGAACCAGAACCAGAACCAGAACCCAAACCCAAACCCTAACCTGAACCCAAACCCTAACTCGAACCCGGACCCGGACCCTAACCCTAACCCTAAACCAAACCCGAACCCAAACTCAAACCCGAACCGAAACCCTAACCCTAACCCAAACCCGAATCCTTAACCTAAAACGCGAACCTGAACTCGACCCTGAAGATGAAATCAAAACCGAAACCAAACCCAAACCCTTTTAATATAAATAATCTGAAAAGTTCAGCAGTTCCACAAACAATTTGTAGTCTACTTATATTTCTTATAGATAAAGCTTATTAATTACAGACACACTTGATGTGCATGATTTCTCTCATCATACTTTTGACAAAAATGTCTAACTTTACTTAAACTACTTGTCTTCTACATATTACATTCCTTATATTGAATGCTTAGAAAGAAAGCATTATAGCATTACATTTTATAGTCTACTTATATTTCTCATAGAGATAGGGCTTATTAACTACATGAATCATGAAACAAGACACACACGTGAGATGCATCCTTCTCTGTTCAACTTCCACACAAATCTTTTTAAGATTACAGAAACCAGAATCTATTCTTGTTTTCTACTTGTCATGGTTCTATTAAACAAAGCTTTTGAGCAGTAGACAAATTAGATGCATTCCTTTGCTTAACTTTTCATATAATTTATATACAAAGATTGTTAAAATACTCTTCAGAACAACTCCAATACAATAATTACAAGATAAGGTGTCTACGGTATATTCTGTAAAAACCATTATGTATATAAGGAATATGTTAGGTTGAAGACAAGGAATTTTTCTGGGCTATATGTGATGCCACAAACCATTGAATATGAAGAACATGAAAAGGAGAGCCAAATGATGCACCTAGTATATTTGTAGTCTACTTATATTTCTTATAGAGAAAGTTTATTCCACAAATTGTTTGTGGAACTGCTGAAATTTTCATAAGGAAATGGATTCATATAATTTGTCAACTGCTCAAAAGCTTTCTTTAATAGAATTATGAGAAATAGATAACAAGACTTGATTCTGCTTTATGTAATGTTAAAAAGTTTTGTGTGGAAGTAAGTTGAACATAGAAGGATGCATGTCACGTGTGTGTCCTGTTTCAGTATAAGGACAAAATAATATGATATGTATAGGACATCAAGTGTCTCTATAATTAATAAGCTGTCTCTTTAAGAAATATAAAACCTGAACCCGAACCCGAACACGAACCCTAACCCTAATCCTAATCCGAACCCGAACCCGAACACGAACCCGAACACGAACCCAAACCCAAATCCAAACTCAAACCCGAACTGGAACCAGAAGAACCAGAACCAAACCCAAACCAGAAGCAAACCAGAACCAGAACCAAACAACCAATCCCTAACCTGAACCCAAACCCTAACTCGAACCCTAACCCTACCCTAACCCTAACCCTAAACCAAACCCGACCCAACTCAACCAAACCTGAACCGAACCGAAACCCTAACCCTAACCCAAACCCGAATCCTTAACCTAAAACGCGAACCTGAACTCGACCCTGAAGATGAAATCAAAACCGAAACCAAACCAAAACACTTATAAAATAAATAATATTAAAATTACAGCAGTACCACAAACAATTTGGAGTCTACTTATATTTCTTATAGATAAAGCTTATTAATTACTGACCACTTGATCTGCATGATTTCTCTCATCATACTTTTGACAAAAAATCCTAACTTTACTTAAACTACTTGTTTCTACATATTAATTCCTTATATTGAATGCTTAGAAAGAAAGCATTATAGCATTACATTTTGTAGTCTACTTATATTTATCATAGAGATAGGGATTATTAACTACATGAATATGAAACAAGACACACACGTGGATGCATCCTTCTCTGTTCAACTTCCACACAAATCTTTTTAAGATTACAGAAACCAGAATCTATTCTTGTTTTCTACTTGTCATGGTTCTATTAAACAAAGCTTTTGAGCAGTAACAAATTAGATGCATTCCTTTGCTTAACTTTTCATATAATTTATATACAAAGATTTTTAAAATACTCTTCAGAACAACTCCAATACAAAATTACAAGATAAGGTGTTCTACGGTATATTCTGTAAAAAGCATTATGTATATAAGGAGTATGTTAGGTTGAAGACAAGGAATTTTTCTGGGCTATATGTGATGCCACAAACCATGAAATGAAGACATGAAAGGAGCCAAATGATGCACCTAGTATAGATACTAAAAGTTTATAAAAGAGATGCAAGCGTTTGAGTACAAAAACTTGTTTGTAAGAATTGTCTCACAACTATGCATTTTGTGTGTATAAGTTAAATCCTTTATAGAATCTGAAGTTCTAGGTCCCCATTTGTAGTCTACTTATATTCTTATAGAGAAAGTTTATTCCACAAATTGTTTGTGGAACTGCTGAAATTTTCATAAGGAAATGGATTCATATAATTTGTCAACTGCTCAAAAGCTTTTTTAATAGAATTATGAGAAATAGATAACAAGACTTGATTCTGCTTTATGTAATGTTAAAAAGTTTTGTGTGGAAGTAAGTTGAACATAGAAGGATGCATGTCACGTGTGTGTCCTGTTTCAGTATAAGGACAAAATAATATGATATGTATAGGACATCAAGTGTCTCTATAATTAATAAGCTGTCTCTTTAAGAAATATAAAACCTGAACCCGAACCCGAACACGAACCCTAACCCTAATCCTAATCAACGAACCGAACACGAACCCGAACACGAACCCAAACCCAAATCCAAACTCAAACCCGAACTGGAACCAGAACCAAACCAGAACCCAACCCAACCAGAAGCAGACCAGAACCAGACCAAACAACCAAATCCCTAACCTGAACCCAAACCCTAACTCGAACCCTAACCCGAACCCTAACCCTAACCCTAAACCAAACCCGAACCAACTCAAACACTGAAACCCGAACCGAAACCCTAACCCTAACCCAAACCCGAATCCTTAACCTAAAACGCGAACCTGAACTCGACCCTGAAGATGAAATCAAAACCGAAACCAAACCCAAACCCTTTTAATATAAATAATCTGAAAAGTTCAGCAGTTCCACAAACAATTTGAGTCTACTTATATTTCTTATAGATAAAGCTTATTAATTACTGACCACACTTGATCTGCATGATTTCTCTCATCATACTTTTGACAAAAATCTCTAACTTTACTTAAACTACTTGTTCTTCTACATATTATATTCCTTATATTGAATGCTTAGAAAGAAAGCATTATAGCATTACATTTTTAGTCTACTTATATTTCTCATAGAGATAGGGTTATTAACTACATGAATTATGAAACAAGACACACACGTGAGATGCATCCTTCTCTGTTCAACTTCCACACAAATCTTTTTAAGATTACAGAAACCAGAATCTATTCTTGTTTTCTACTTGTCATGGTTCTATTAAACAAAGCTTTTGAGCAGTAGCACAAATTAGATGCATTCCTTTGCTTAACTTTTCATATAATTTATATACAAAGATTTTTAAAATACTCTTCAGAACAACTCCAATACAAAAATTACAAGATAAGGTGTTTTACGGTATATTCTGTTAAAAGATTATGTATATAAGGAGTATGTTAGGTTGAAGACAAGGAATTTTTCTGGGCTATATGTGATGCCACAAACCATTGAATATGAAGAACATGAAAAGGAGAGCCAAATGATGCACCTAGTATTTATATACCTAAAAAGTTTATAAAAGAGATGCTAAGCGTGTTGTATGTAAACGAAAAACCCTTTGTTTGTAAGGAATTTGTCTTCAGCAGAACTATGCTTTTGTTCTGGTGTATGTGAAGTTAAAATCCTTTTTATATACAGAATCTGAAAAGTTCAGTAGGTCCACAACCAATTTGTAGTCTACTTATATTTCTTATAGAGAAAGTTTATTCCACAAATTGTTTGTGGAACTGCTGAAATTTTCATAAGGAAATGGATTCATATAATTTGTCAACTGCTCAAAAGCTTTATTTAATAGAATTATGAGAAATAGATAACAAGACTTGATTCTGCTTTATGTAATGTTAAAAAGTTTTGTGTGGAAGTAAGTTGAACATAGAAGGATGCATGTCACGTGTGTGTCCTGTTTCAGTATAAGGACAAAATAATATGATATGTATAGGACATCAAGTGTCTCTATAATTAATAAGCTGTCTCTTTAAGAAATATAAAACCTGAACCCGAACCCGAACACGAACCCTAACCCTAATCCTAATCCGAACCCGAACCCGAACCCGAACACGAACCCAAACCCAAATCCAAACTCAAACCCGAACTAGAACCAGAACCAGAACCAGAACCCAAACCCAAACCAGAAGCAGAACCAGAACCAGAACCAGAACCCAAACCCAAACCCTAACCTGAACCCAAACCCTAACTCGAACCCGGACCCGGACCCTAACCCTAACCCTAAACCAAACCCGAACCCAAACTCAAACCGAAACCTGAACCCGAACCGAAACCCTAACCCTAACCCAAACCCGAATCCTTAACCTAAAACGCGAACCTGAACTCGACCCTGAAGATGAAATCAAAACCGAAACCAAACCCAAACCCTTTTAATATAAATAATCTGAAAAGTTCAGCAGTTCCACAAACAATTTGTAGTCTACTTATATTTCTTATAGATAAAGCTTATTAATTACTGACCCACTTGATCTGCATGATTTCTCTCATCATACTTTTGACAAAAAATCCCTAACTTTACTTAAACTACTTGTTCTCTACATATTATATTCCTTATATTGAATGCTTAGAAAGAAAGCATTATAGCATTACATTTTGTAGTCTACTTATATTTCTCATAGAGATAGGGCTTATTAACTACATGAATCATGAAACAAGACACACACGTGAGATGCATCCTTCTCTGTTCAACTTCCACACAAATCTTTTTAAGATTACAGAAACCAGAATCTATTCTTGTTTTCTACTTGTCATGGTTCTATTAAACAAAGCTTTTGAGCAGTAGACAAATTAGATGCATTCCTTTGCTTAACTTTTCATATAATTTATATACAAAGATTGTTAAAATACTCTTCAGAACAACTCCAATACAAAAATTACAAGATAAGGTGTTTCTACGGTATATTCTGTTAAAAAATTATGTATATAAGGAGTATGTTAGGTTTGAAGACAAGGAATTTTTCTGGCTAGTATGGGCCATCAACCATTGAATATGAAGAACTGAAAAGGAGAGCCAAATGATGCACCTAGGATTTTATACCTAAAAAGTTTATAAAAGAGATGCTAAGCGTGTTGTTGTAAACGAAAACCTTGTTTAGTAAGGAATTTGCTCAGCAGAACTATGCATTTGTTCTGTTGTGAAGTTAAAATCCTTTTTATATACAGATCTGAAAAGTTCAGTAGGTCCACAACCAATTTGTAGTCTACTTATATTTCTTATAGAGAAAGTTTATTCCACAAATTGTTTGTGGAACGCTGAAATTTTCATAAGGAAATGGATTCATATAATTTGTCAGCTGCTCAAAAGCTTTATTTAATAGAATTATGAGAAATAGATAACAAGACTTGATTCTGCTTTATGTAAATGTTAAAAGTTTGTTGGGAAGTAAGTTGAACATAGAAGGATGCATGTCACGTGTGTGTCCTGTTTCGTATAAGGACAAAATAATATGAGTATGGTATAGGACATCAAGTGTCTCCCGCTCCACAAACCATTGAATATGAAGAACATGAAAGGAGAGCCAAATGATGCACCTGAGTATTTATATACCTAAAAAGTTTATAAAAGAGATGCAAGCGTGTTGTATGTAAACGAAAAAACCTTTGTTTGTAAGGATTTGCTTCAGCAGAACTATGCATTTTGTTCTGGTGGTATGTGATAGTTAAAATCCTTTTTATATACAGAATCTGAAAAGTTCAGTAGGTCCACAACCAATTTGTAGTTCTACTTATATTTCTATAGAAAAGTGTTATTCCACAAATTGTTTGTGGAACTGCTGAAATTTTCATAAGGAAATGGATTCATATAATTTGTCAACTGCTCAAAAGCTTTATTTAATAGAATTATGAGAAATAGATAACAAGACTTGATTCTGCTTTATGTAATGTTAAAAAGTTTTGTGTGGAAGTAAGTTGAACATAGAAGGATGCATGTCACGTGTGTGTCCTGTTTCAGTATAAGGACAAAATAATATGATATGTATAGGACATCAAGTGTCTCTATAATTAATAAGCTGTCTCTTTAAGAAATATAAAACCTGAACCCGAACCCGAACACGAACCCTAACCCTAATCCTAATCCGAACACGAACCCGAACACGAACCCAAACCCAAATCCAAACTCAAACCCGAACTGGAACCAGAACCAGAACCAGAACCAGAACCAGAACCAATACCCAAAACCTAACCTGAACCCAAACCCTAACTCGAACCCGGACCCGGACCCTAACCCTAACCCTAAACCAAACCCGAACCCAAACTCAAACCCGAACCGAAACCCTAACCCTAACCCAAACCCGAATCCTTAACCTAAAACGCGAACCTGAACTCGACCCTGAAGATGAAATCAAAACCGAAACCAAACCCAAACCCTTTTAATATAAATAATCTGAAAAGTTCAGCAGTTCCACAAACAATTTGTAGTCTACTTATATTTCTTATAGATAAAGCTTATTAATTACAGACCCCACTTGATCTGCATGATTTCTCTCATCATAGTTTTGTAAAAATTGCCTAACTTTACTAAAACTCCTTGTCTTCTACATATTTATTCCTTATATTGAATGCTTAGAAAGAAAGCATTATAGCATTACATTTTATAGTCTACTTATATTTCTCATAGAGATAGGGCTTATTAACTACATGAATCATGAAACAAGACACACACGTGAGATGCATCCTTCTCTGTTCAACTTCCACACAAATCTTTTTAAGATTACAGAAACCAGAATCTATTCTTGTTTTCTACTTGTCATGGTTCTATTAAACAAAGCTTTTGAGCAGTAGACAAATTAGATGCATTCCTTTGCTTAACTTTTCATATAATTTATATACAAAGATTGTTAAAATACTCTTCAGAACAACTCCAATACAAAAATTACAAGATAAGGTGTTTCTACGGTATATTCTGTTAAAAAATTATGTATATAAGGGTGGCTCTGATCCCCACTCTGTTGGGGGAGGGGCGCGTTTGCCTCCCCAGCCCCGGTTTGGGCGCGCTTTCTTCGCGCCCATCCGGGTTCTTTTGCCCGGGGACGGGAGCCTATAAGAGGACTCCCGTCCCTCGCCGCCATTGTTGTCGGCGGCGAGATTTCTGGCGGGACGCGTTTCGTCAGCGCGTCCGTGCCAGCGTTTGGGCTCCTCGCCTTACCTGCGAGTTGCCTTCTGCTCCTGTGCCGACGATCAGCTGTGCTGCTGATCGGAGCCCTGATAAGGGCTCTGTCAGCGCCGGCTGTTTCAGCGGCAGCCGCGGGAGCGGTTTTTTCTCCTGGCCCGACGATCAGCTGTGCTGCTGATCGGAGCCCTGATAAGGGCCCCGGCAGCGCAGCCGGCTTTGATAGCGGCGGCGGGAGCGTTGTTGGAGCGGCGGCGGCGGCGGCGGCAGTTTATCCCTTTGCGGCCCGGGTCGCGCCGGGCCGCCTGATTTGCTCTAGGGGCGGAGTGGGAGGGGGGAAGGTGTTTGGGGGGTTAGTTAGGGCCCCGGGTGGGCGGGTGTCCGCTCCCCCGGTGAGTGGGGATAGTCAGGGGGTAGGGGCCGTCTCTAGAGCGGGTCTGTTTGCCTGTTGCCGTGGCCCAAGCGTTGGTGCCCGGCCAGCCCTCCTTGTCTAGCCCTCCTGGTGGGGCTGTGGGAGTATTTTATTTCACTGTCGTCCCTGGCCCCACATCTTTATCCTCTCTCACCCTCCCTTGTGGTGGGTGGGTGACGTTGCGCCTCTGGGCCGGTCCCGTCCCTTGAGGATTGTTTTGTCGTTGGCTGGGGCTGTTATATACTGCCCAGCTGTGGAGTGATTGGTCACTTCTGGGGGTGTGTGGGCTGGCATCTTCCGTGTGTGGGCCAGTAGGGCCATTGGGCGTGGCTGCTACCCCTTTTTGTTCTCCCCTTTACTGTCCTGTTACTGATGGCGCCCCGAAAGCGCTCTAACACTTCCAAGGGGAAGGCCCCTGCTAAGCGCAGGGCGACTCCCCGAGCTCCGCCACCCCAGTTATCGGGATCCTCTTCGGATGAGGACCTCCCGGATTTGTCCTCGGCCTGGCACAAGCTTAGTAAGCTTGAACAGGCCAGAGCCCGGGCGCAGGGGCTTGGGGGCGGGGGCGAGGGTGGTCGGCCGGTTAGGGGTTCTAAGGAGCACAAGCGGGCTGTAACTCGCAGGCTGGAAGAACTCATGCTTGCCCGTATTGCTTTTCTTGAAGGTGAGTTGGCCGCTGCTCGCGGGGGAGATTCAGCCCCTACTTCAATCCGGCAGGCAGAGCGGCCTGGGGTGTCTGCGTCCACTTCGGGGCATGCCAGCAGCGGGGCCACAGATGAGGCTGCCCGGCTTCCGCCGGGGGGCTCGGCTGCTCAGGATGGCGTGCTGGACCTGTCCTATGCCGGCCGGGGTCCTTCTACGGGTGTGATGTCATCTTCTTCAACCCAGGTGCCGGGTGAGTTGGTGACTCCCTTTCCCGTTACCCCTGCCCGCCCTTGGCCTTGGGGTCCTCTTCCTGGGTCGACCGGTGTGGCCAGTCAGTCGGCCAGCACTACGGCTCCGGGGTTGGCGCCGGTGGATCTTTCTACCCCACCACCGGGTGCGCCGGGGCTGCTCCTTTCTACGGAGCCTGGCCCTCTGCTTTTACCCCGGCCAGTTACCCAGGATACGGCGGTACAAGCCGATCCCCCGGCCGCCAGCTCCTCGACGGCTTCCCCGTTGGAGCTCCCTGAGGGCGATGAATGTATGCCACTCGGCGTACATTTGTCCCAAGCGACCATTGATAAAATCCTAAGTGGGGCTTACGTGGACGTATTTGACCTCCTGAATAGGGAAATCGACCGTGAGACCTTTAAACGGTTGGATGATAAAGAACGGGAGACGCTCCGTAAGCGTAAGCCTGAGAGGTGCTGGACCAATTGGCTTTCGGCATTTTTTATCTATGCAGCCGTCATTATCAAGGCCCACCCGGATCGTGCCTTGGCCCTGATTGAATACATGGATACGATTCATCGTGCCCATTTGGAATTTGCCGGGTCCGCCTGGTTGCGGTACGACGAACGTTTCCGCTTGCGCGCGGCCCAATCCCCTAAGATGCGTTGGGACGAACCATATGGGCCTCTCTGGATGAAGATTATGTCCCCGGCCCGGCCCATTACGGCTGACCACTTCGATAGTGGTCACTTGGCCTTTAGGTCTAGTCCAGCGGCGTCCTCCCGCCCTGCGGCGGGCCAGGCGGTTCAACCCCGCTTGGCCTGCTGGGAGTTCAATGCCAAGGGCTCTTGCAACCGACGCCAGTGCCGGTTCAAACATATTTGCTCCGGCTGCGGCGGTGCCCACGCCGCACCCGCTTGCCCTAAGGGCAAGCGTTCCGGGTCCCCAGGCCGCGATAGCGGCACCAAGAAGAATGCAGCTGGCACCAGCGCAGTTCCAAAAGGGACCTAGCCCCATTAAAATCACCCCGTTGCGTCGTTTGCTTCGACGCTACCCGGACAGGGCTGCCGCCCTTTATCTTTTACAGGGTTTTCTTTGGGGTTTTCGTATTCCTGCTTTGGGTCGCAGGGAACCCATGATGGCCGCGAATTTGAAATCGATCAAGGGCTTCGAGGACTTGGTCAGGGACAAGATAGCTAAGGAGGTGGCTGAGGGGCGGGTGCTGGGTCCCTTCCCCCAGCCGCCCACTCCTAACTTTCGTGTCTCGCCCCTCGGCATTGTGCCGAAGAAGGCCCCGGGCGAGTACCGGCTTATTCATCATCTCTCCTTCCCGGAGGGATCATCAGTTAATGATCGGATCCCTCATGAGTGGTGTACGGTCAGGTATACGTCCCTTGATACTGCCATTGCAATGATTAAGACCTGTGGCCTTGGTGCGGAGATCGGTAAGAGTGACATTAAATCTGCGTTTAGGTTGTTACCGGTTTTTCCAGGTGATTTTGAATTGTTGGGGTTTTTCTTTGAGGGTCAGTATTATGCTGACCGGGCTCTCCCTTTTGGTTGCTCCATTTCGTGTGCAGCCTTTGAGGCCTTTAGTTCTTTTTTGGAGTGGGCCTTGGTGGACAGATCGGGCAGTCATCGGGTAGTGCACTACCTAGATGACTTCTTATTCTGCGGTCCTGCCAACTCTGGCCATTGTGCTTTTCTCATGGCTGAGTTTGACCGCCTTGCAGCGGAGCTGGGTGTGCCTTTAGCTCAGGAGAAGACCGAAGGTCCATCTACCTGCCTTACGTTCTTGGGCATTGAGTTGGATACCGTCCGGCAGTTCAGCCGACTGCCGGAGGCCAAACTTCGTGATCTTCGGGCCCTCTTACTTGGCCTTATGGGTAAGCGCAAGGCTTCTCTTAGAGAGCTCCAGATTGTTATCGGTCATCTTAATTTTGCTTGCAGGGTAATCGCGCCTGGCAGGGCCTTTCTCCGGCGCCTCTGTGAGGCCACGGCCGGGCTCCTTAAGCCCCATCATCGTAGAAGGATTTCTTCTGAGATGCGAGAGGATCTCGGCGTTTGGCTGAGATTTTTGTCTCATTTCAATGGCATTTCCTTCTGGCGATCAGAGTTACTCCTGGGGGCGGAGCTACAGGTCCAGACGGACGCGTCTGGGTCTTGTGGCTATGGCATCTTTTACCAGAACCAGTGGTGCGCCGGTCTCTGGCCAGCCCATTGGGCGGCTGCCGGCATCACCAGGGACCTTACCTTCTTGGAATTGTTTCCCATCGTGGGCGCGGTTTGGCTATGGGCGGAGTCATGGGCGAACACGGCCGTCCGTTTCTGGTGTGATAACCAGGCGGTTGTCCGCGTGATTAACACCTTATCTTCACGTTCACCCCGCGTCATGAGGTTGGTGCGTGCTCTGACCCTTAAATGTTTAGACCTTAATATAGTATTCCAGGCTTGCCATGTGCCGGGGGTCAGAAATGAGATAGCCGATGCCCTCTCACGTCAACAGATGGAGCGCTTTCGGCTGCTGGCCCCTCTGGCATCTCCCGATCCGGTGACCCTCCCCGACGAGGTATGGTCCCTTGGCGGATTGAAGCCCACCGAGCTCTAACCCTTGCACTTGCCCCTAGGACGCGGAGGGCCTATGCGGCCGCCTGCACTGAATATGCCCAATTTTGTGCCCAGGAAGGGATTACTCCTTTGTGGCCGGCCACTCCAGACCGGCTGATTCAATTTGCAGTCCACCTGCATTTTAAGGGCTTGGCGCCTCAGACTATCCAGGGCAGATTGTCTGCGCTGGCATTTTATGCCAAGGCCCAGCGTTTTGACCACCCGTCTAATGATTTTCTCCTCCATAAGATGCTGGAGGGCTGGTCTAAGGAGAGGGGGAGAGCTAAGGATACGCGCGCCCCTTTTACACCCGAGATTTTGGCTCGCCTCACCGAGCAGTGGCCGGTCGTTTGCAAGGGCTCTTTTGAGGCGGCTCTTTTTCGGGCTGCCGCCCTGGTCGCCTTCTTTGCGGCGCTCCGCATCAGCGAGTTGCTGGCATCTTCTAGGTCTGATGCGTCTGGCACGGCCCTTCTTCGGTCGGACATTAGTTTATTGCCGGATGGCATTTTGTTGTGCGTGCGGCGGTCCAAAACTGATCAGTGGGCTAGGGGCCAGCAGCTATTTTTGGGCCCTTGCCATCTTCCAGGGATCTGCCCCTTCCGCGCTCTGAGCGCTTATTTGGCCCTGCGGGGTGATGCTCCTGGGTATTTGTTTTCTCATCGGGACGGGACCCCTCTTTCTCGTTACCAATTTTGGGCCGTTACTGTGGCGGCCCTGGAGAGGGCCGGGATTGTGGGCTGGCGTTTCGGCTCTCATTCTTTCCGAATTGGGGCGGCCTCCACGGCAGCAGCCCTGGGTTATGGCGTGGAGGACATCCAGCGTATTGGACGTTGGAGGTCCCAGAAGTTTCGTGTTTATGTGCGGCCGTTGCCGAAATGTTAACTGTTGCCTGAACGTTTTAATCTCTTTATCGTTCCAGGACCTGTTATGAAGACAAGAGCCAGGGTGGTCATCTTTGGCCACAGCTTTGTTTTCTGGGCAGCCGGGTATGCTGCATCTTCCCAGTGGGGCCGAGATTTGGGCCTGGGCGCGTGTGCCACCATCGACTGGTTGGGCCGCAGGGGCATGCGATGGGCGGAGTTCCGCTGCTGGGCATGCCGGATTCCCCTGCATAACCCGCCAGATATTCTGTTGCTCCATTTGGGTGGCAATGATTTGGATCGTGCGCCTGGCGCTGATTTACTCCTCAAGATCCTTCGGGACTTGAGTGAATTTTTGTTTTATTTCCCCGGCACTCGCATCTTGTGGTCCGCGTTGATCCCACGCCTGGCGTGGCGGTCAGCCCATGACCCTATTTTGATCAATAATGGCCTTCGTTGGGTTAATTGCGAGGTTGCCTGTTTTCTTCGGCGCGGTGCCGGGTCTGTTATATTCCACCCTGATATTTCGGAGTGTACCCCCCATCTCTATCGGAAAGATGGAGTTCACCTAGCTACCCCGGGCCTGGATATTTTTCTGTCTGACCTGAAAGGGGGCCTGAGGGCCAAGCTGCTCGGCATGTTGGGGTAAGAGCCCTAGCCTCTTATGATGGCGGGTAGTGCAGCTGGTAACCGTATTCTAGTTGTGAGCTAATTGGCCGCCATTGCGGCTCTCCTCAGCCCTCGTAATCAGTCTATCCACATTGGCTTTGTCAGCGGACAAATTAAGCTAAATATGACTGGAGGCCTCCCGAGGGCTGTGCAGAGCTCCAGATTTAACTGGGTTTAACTAATTGAATACATTGCTCATTGGCTGTGGGATTTCATTCCACCCTGTTACCAGCTGGCACTACGGCGTCAGGTCCCCTTCAGTGATCCTGACTTTACCAGTTAAGAAGTTAAAGAGTTATTAATAAAGTTGTGGCCCGTTTGTACCAAATTGTAAGTGGTCTCGCCTCTTTATTTCGGGGCTTGGGGGGCAAGGGTGGTTCCGATCCCCACTCTGTTGGGGGAGGGGCGCGTTTGCCTCCCCAGCCCCGGTTTGGGCGCGCTTTCTTCGCGCCCATCCGGGTCCTTTTGCCCGGGGACGGGAGCCTATAAGAGGGCTCCCGTCCCTCGCCGCCATTGTTGTCGGCGGTGAGATTTCTGGCCCCGCCCTCCCCCCCTATGGTTGGAGAATGAGTATAGCTGGTCGCCTTTTGGGGCCGGATGGGAATTTTTGGTGGTTACTCTGATTGGCCGTGAGTAGCCATGTGTTTTCGCCCATCCCATTCTCTTCACCGCGGGGGTGGGCTCCCTTCTTTTGGCCACTAACTTAGCGGGTAGTGCAGCTGGTAACCGTATTCTAGTTGTGAGCTAATTGGCCGCCATTGCGGCTCTCCTCAGCCCTCGTAATCAGTCTATCCACATTGGCTTTGTCAGCGGACAAATTAAGCTAAATATGACTGGAGGCCTCCCGAGGGCTGTGCAGAGCTCCAGATTTAACTGGGTTTATCTAATTGAATACATTGCTCATTGGCTGTGGGATTTCATTCCACCCTGTTACCAGCTGGCACTACGGCGTCAGGTCCCCTTCAGTGATCCTGACTTTACCAGTTAAGAAGTTAAAGAGTTATTAATAAAGTTGTGGTCCGTTTGTACCAAATTGTAAGTGGTCTCGCCTCTTTATTTCGGGGCTTGGGGGGCAAGGAATATGTTAGGTTGAAGACAAGGAATTTTTCTGGGCTATATGTGATGCCACAAACCATTGAATATGAAGAACATGAAAAGGAGAGCCAAATGATGCACCTAGTATTTATATACCTAAAAAGTTTATAAAAGAGATGCTACAGGTTTTGGTTGTAATGTTAAACAACCCCTTTGTTTTAAGGAATGTCTTCAGGAACTATGCGTTTTTGTTTGTGTATGGAATGTAAAATCGTTTGTTATTCAATCTGGTCGTAGGGTAGGACCACAACAAATTTGTGTCTATTATATTTCTAGTTAGAAAGCTTTTTCACAATTGTTTGTGGAACTGCTTGAAATTTTCATACGGAATTTGGATATTAACTTTCGTCACCTCAAAAGGGTTATTATAGGGATATATTATGATCACGAAGGGCCTGATGGCTATGTAATGTTGAAAAGTTTTGTGTGGAAGTAAGTTGAAGCGTAGTAAGTGCATGTCACGTTTAGTCCTGTTTCAGTATAAGGCACAAATTAGTGTATAGCTAGAATCAGTCTCCTATAATTAATTGCAGCGGTCTCTTAAGAAATATAAAACCTGAACCCGACCCCGAACCCGAACCTAACCTAATCCTAATCCGAACGAACCGAACTGGAAACAACAAACCAAATCCAAACTCAAACCCGAACTGCAACCAGAACCAGACCAGAACCAGAACCAGAACCAACCCATGACCTACTAACCTGAACCTAACTCGAACTGAACCGGACCCTAACCCTAACTAACCAAACTCGAACCCAAACTCAACCCTTAATTCAGGCCTAGCACCCAAGACCCGAATCCTTAACTAAACGGGACCGAACTTGCCTCCACCCTGAAGATAGAGACCAAAACCAAAACCAACCCAAACCGTTTTATTAATAATCTGAAAAGTTCAGCTAGTTCCACACACTTTTGCTACTTTTTGTCTTATAGATAAAGGCTTATTCAATTGCAGCACCACACTTGGATGTGACATGTATTTCTCTCATCTACTTTTGACGAAAATGTCTAACTTTAATTAACTACTTGTCTTATTACGATATCCTTTTTGAATGCTTAGTAGAAAGCTCTTACGGCATTGACATTTTACTCTTTTATTTCTATGAGATAGGGCTTATTAACTACATGAATATGAAACGGACACACTGGTGCATTCCTTCTCTGTTCAACTTCCACACAAATCTTTTAAGATTACAGACAGAATCTATCATTTTTTCTACTTGTCATGGTTCTATTAACAAAGCTTTGCAGAGTAACAAATAGATTGCATTCTTTGCTTAACTTTTCATTGATTTAATACACACTGTTTAAAATCACTCGCGTCAGACAACTTCAATACATAAATTACAAGATAAGGAAGTTTTACGGTATATTTGTTAAAAAATTGTTGTTATTAAGAATATGTTAGGTTAAGACATGAATTTTTGTTGGGATATGTGATGCAAAAACGAGTTGAAGTATAAGAAATGAAAAGGAGCCAAATGATGCCACCTAGTATTATAAAACATAAAAAAGTTTAAAATGATGCATATTAAGTCCTAAAGTTTGTGTATGTAAACGAAAAGCTTTGTTGTAAACGAAATTTGTCTCACAGTAACTAGCATTTTGTTTCAGTGTATGTGAAGTTAAATCCGTTTTGTGAATTAAAATCTTAAGTTCAGTAGGCACAACCAATTTGTAGTCTACTTAATTTCATTATTAGAGAAATTTATTCCACAAATTGTTTGTGGAACTGCTGAAATTTTCATAAGGAAATGGATTCATATAATTTGTCAACTGCTCAAAAGCTTTTTTAATAGAATTATGAGAAATAGATAACAAGACTTGATTCTGCTTTATGTAATGTTAAAAAGTTTTGTGTGGAAGTAAGTTGAACATAGAAGGATGCATGTCACGTGTGTGTCCTGTTTCAGTATAAGGACAAAATAATATGATATGTATAGGACATCAAGTGTCTCTATAATTAATAAGCTGTCTCTTTAAGAAATATAAAACCTGAACCCGAACCCGAACCGAACCCTAACCCTAATCCTAATCCGAACCGAACCCGAACGAACACGAACCCAAACCAAATCCAAACTCAAACCCGAACTGCGAACCAAACCAAACCAAACCAAACCAGAACCCAAACCAAACCCTAACCATGAACCCAAACCCTAACTCGAACCCAGACCCTAGACCCTAACCCTAACCACTAAACCAAACCCGAACCCAAACTCAAACCAAACTGAACCCGAACCGAAACCCTAACCCTAACCCAAAACCCGAATCCTTAACCTAAAACGCGAACCTGAACTCGACCCTGAAGATGAAATCAAAACCGAAACCAAACCCAAACCCTTTTAATATAAATAATCTGAAAAGTTCAGCAGTTCCGCAAACAATTTGTAGTCTACTTATATTTCTTATAGATAAAGCTTATTAATTACCTGACACACTTGATGTGCATGATTTCTCTCATCATACTTTTGACAAAAAAATGCCTAACTTTACTTAAACTACTTGTCTTCTACATATTATATTCCTTATATTGAATTCATAGAAAGAAAGCATTATAGCATTACATTTTAAGTCTACTTATATTTCTCATAGAGATAGGGCTTATTAACTACATGAATCATGAAACAAGACACACACGTGAGATGCATCCTTCTCTGTTCAACTTCCACACAAATCTTTTTAAGATTACAGAAACCAGAATCTATTCTTGTTTTTACTTGTCATGGTTCTATTAAACAAAGCTTTTGAGCAGTAGACAAATTAGATGCATTCCTTTGCTTAACTTTTCATATAATTTATATACAAAGATTGTTAAAATACTCTTCAGAACAACTCCAATACAAAAATTACAAGATAAGGTGTTTCTACGGTATATTCTGTTAAAAAATTATGTATATAAGGAATATGTTAGGTTGAAGACAAGGAATTTTTCTGGGCTATATGTGATGCCAAAAACCATTGAATATGAAGAACATGAAAAGGAGAGCCAAATGATGCACCTAGTATTTATATACCTAAAAAGTTTATAAAAGAGATGCTAAGCGTGTTTGTTGTATGTAAACGAAAAACCCTTTGTTTGTAAGGAATTTGTCTTCAGCAGAACTATGCATTTTGTTCTGGTGTATGTGAAGTTAAAATCCTTTTTATATACAGAATCTGAAAAGTTCAGTAGGTCCACAACCAATTTGTAGTCTACTTATATTTCTTATAGAGAAAGTTTATTCCACAAATTGTTTGTGGAACTGCTGAAATTTTCATAAGGAAATGGATTCATATAATTTGTCAACTGCTCAAAAGCTTTCTTTAATAGAATTATGAGAAATAGATAACAAGACTTGATTCTGCTTTATGTAATGTTAAAAAGTTTTGTGTGGAAGTAAGTTGAACATAGAAGGATGCATGTCACGTGTGTGTCCTGTTTCAGTATAAGGACAAAATAATATGATATGTATAGGACATCAAGTGTCTCTATAATTAATAAGCTGTCTCTTTAAGAAATATAAAACCTGAACCCGAACCCGAACACGAACCCTAACCCTAATCCTAATCCGAACCCGAACCCGAACACGAACACGAACCCAAACCCAAATCCAAACTCAAACCCGAACTGGAACCAGAACCAGAACCAGAACCAGAACCAGAACCCAAACCCAAACCCTAACCTGAACCCAAACCCTAACCTCGAACCCGGAACCCCGGACCCTAACCCTAAACCCTAAACCAAACCCGAACCCAAACTCAAACCCAATGAACCGAAAACCCTAACCCTAACCCAAACCCGAATCCTTAACCTAAAACGCGAACCTGAACTCGACCTGAAGATAAATCAAAACCGAAACCAAACCCAAACCCTTTTAATATAAATAATCTGAAAAGTTCAGCAGTTCCACAAACAATTTGTAGTCTACTTATATTTCTTATAGATAAAGCTTATTAATTACAGACACACTTGATTGCATGATTTCTTCATCATACTTTTGACAAAAATGTCTAACTTTACTTAAACTACTTGTCTTCTACATATTACATTCCTTATATTGAATGCTTAGAAAGAAAGCATTATAGCATTACATTTTATAGTCTACTTATATTTCTCATAGAGATAGGGCTTATTAACTACATGAATCATGAAACAAGACACACACGTGAGATGCATCCTTCTCTGTTCAACTTCCACACAAATCTTTTTAAGATTACAGAAACCAGAATCTATTCTTGTTTTCTACTTGTCATGGTTCTATTAAACAAAGCTTTTGAGCAGTAGACAAATTAGATGCATTCCTTTGCTTAACTTTTCATATAATTTATATACAAAGATTGTTAAAATACTCTTCAGAACAACTCCAATACAAAAATTACAAGATAAGGTGTTTCTACGGTATATTCTGTTAAAAAATTATGTATATAAGGAATATGTTAGGTTGAAGACAAGGAATTTTTCTGGGCTATATGTGATGCCACAAACCATTGAATATGAAGAACATGAAAAGGAGAGCCAAATGATGCACCTAGTATTTATATACCTAAAAAGTTTATAAAAGAGATGCTAAGCGTGTTTGTTGTATGTAAACGAAAAACCCTTTGTTTGTAAGGAATTTGTCTTCAGCAGAACTATGCATTTTGTTCTGGTGTATGTGAAGTTAAAATCCTTTTTATATACAGAATCTGAAAAGTTCAGTAGGTCACAACCAATTTGTAGTCTACTTATATTTCTTATAGAGAAAGTTTATTCCACAAATTGTTTGTGGAACTGCTGAAATTTTCATAAGGAAATGGATTCATATAATTTGTCAACTGCTCAAAAGCTTTCTTTAATAGAATTATGAGAAATAGATAACAAGACTTGATTCTGCTTTATGTAATGTTAAAAAGTTTTGTGTGGAAGTAAGTTGAACATAGAAGGATGCATGTCACGTGTGTGTCCTGTTTCAGTATAAGGACAAAATAATATGATATGTATAGGACATCAAGTGTCTCTATAATTAATAAGCTGTCTCTTTAAGAAATATAAAACCTGAACCCGAACCCGAACCCGAACCCTAACCCTAATCCTAATCCGAACCCGAACCCGAACACGAACACGAACCCAAACCCAAATCCAAACTCAAACCCGAACTGGAACCAGAACCAGAACCAGAACCAGAACCAGAACCCAAACCAACCAAACCCTAACCTGAACCAAACCCTAACTCGAACCCAACCCTAACCCTAACCCTAACCCTAAACCAAACCCGAACCCAAACTCAAACCCGAACCGAAACCCTAACCCTAACCCAAACCCGAATCCTTAACCTAAAACGCGAACCTGAACTCGACCCTGAAGATGAAATCAAAAACCGAAACCAAACCCAAACCCTTTTAATATAAATAATCTGAAAAGTTCAGCAGTTCCACAAACAATTTGTAGTCTACTTATATTTCTTATAGATAAAGCTTATTAATTACAGACACACTTGATTGCATGATTTTCTCTCATCATACTTTTGACAAAAATTCCTAACTTTACTTAAACTACTTGTCTCATACATATTATTTCCTTATATTGAATGCTTAGAAAGAAAGCATTATAGCATTACATTTTTAGTCTACTTATATTTCTCATAGAGATAGGGCTTATTAACTACATGAATCATGAAACAAGACACACACGTGAGATGCATCCTTCTCTGTTCAACTTCCACACAATCTTTTTAAGATTACAGAAACCAGAATCTATTCTTGTTTTCTACTTGTCATGGTTCTATTAAACAAAGCTTTTGAGCAGTAGACAAATTAGATGCATTCCTTTGCTTAACTTTTCATATAATTTATATACAAAGATTGTTAAAATACTCTTCAGAACAACTCCAATACAAAAATTACAAGATAAGGTGTTTCTACGGTATATTCTGTTAAAAAATTATGTATATAAGGAATATGTTAGGTTGAAGACAAGGAATTTTTCTGGGCTATATGTGATGCCACAAACCATTGAATATGAAGAACATGAAAAGGAGAGCCAAATGATGCACCTAGTATTTATATACCTAAAAAGTTTATAAAAGAGATGCTAAGCGTGTTTGTTGTATGTAAACGAAAAACCCTTTGTTTGTAAGGAATTTGTCTTCAGCAGAACTATGCATTTTGTTCTGGTGTATGTGAAGTTAAAATCCTTTTTATATACAGAATCTGAAAAGTTCAGTAGGTCCACAACCAATTTGTAGTCTACTTATATTTCTTATAGAGAAAGTTTATTCCACAAATTGTTTGTGGAACTGCTGAAATTTTCATAAGGAAATGGATTCATATAATTTGTCAACTGCTCAAAGCTTTATTTAATAGAATTATGAGAAATAGATAACAAGACTTGATTCTGCTTTATGCAATGTTAAAAAGTTTTGTGTGGAAGTAAGTTGAACATAGAAGGATGCATGTCACGTGTGTGTCCTGTTTCAGTATAAGGACAAAATAATATGATATGTATAGGACATCAAGTGTCTCTATAATTAATAAGCTGTCTCTTTAAGAAATATAAACCTGAACCCAAACCGAACACGACCCTAACCCTAATCCTAATCCGAACCCGAACCCAAACCCGAACCCGAACCCAACCCAAATCCCTCAACCGAACTGACCGAACCGAACCCAACACCAAACCGAAACCAACCACCCCCGAACCCAACCAACTCACCGACCACCCTAACCCTAACCCTAAACCAAACCCGAACCCATAACCAAACCCGAACCGAAACCCTAACCCTAACCAAACCCAAATCCACCCTTAACCTAAAACGCGAACCTGAACTCGACCCTGAAGATGAAATCAAAACCGAAACCAAACCCAAACCCTTTTAATATAAATAATCTGAAAAGTTCAGCAGTTCCACAAACAATTTGTAGTCTACTTATATTTCTTATAGATAAAGCTTATTAATTACAGACCACTTGATCTGCATGATTTCTCTCATCATACTTTTGACAAAAATGTCTAACTTTACTTAAACTACTTGTCTCTACATATTACATTCCTTATATTGAATGCTTAGAAAGAAAGCATTATAGCATTACATTTTATAGTCTACTTATATTTCTCATAGAGATAGGGCTTATTAACTACATGAATCATGAAACAAGACACACACGTGAGATGCATCCTTCTCTGTTCAACTTCCACACAAATCTTTTTAAGATTACAGAAACCAGAATCTATTCTTGTTTTCTACTTGTCATGGTTCTATTAAACAAAGCTTTTGAGCAGTAGACAAATTAGATGCATTCCTTTGCTTAACTTTTCATATAATTTATATACAAAGATTGTTAAAATACTCTTCAGAACAACTCCAATACAAAAATTACAAGATAAGGTGTTTCTACGGTATATTCTGTTAAAAAATTATGTATATAAGGAATATGTTAGGTTGAAGACAAGGAATTTTTCTGGGCTATATGTGATGCCACAAACCATTGAATATGAAGAACATGAAAAGGAGAGCCAAATGATGCACCTAGTATTTATATACCTAAAAAGTTTATAAAAGAGATGCTAAGCGTGTTTGTTGTATGTAAACGAAAAACCCTTTGTTTGTAAGGAATTTGTCTTCAGCAGAACTATGCATTTTGTTCTGGTGTATGTGAAGTTAAAATCCTTTTTATATACAGAATCTGAAAAGTTCAGTAGGTCCACAACCAATTTGTAGTCTACTTATATTTCTTATAGAGAAAGTTTATTCCACAAATTGTTTGTGGAACTGCTGAAATTTTCATAAGGAAATGGATTCATATAATTTGTCAACTGCTCAAAAGCTTTCTTTAATAGAATTATGAGAAATAGATAACAAGACTTGATTCTGCTTTATGTAATGTTAAAAAGTTTTGTGTGGAAGTAAGTTGAACATAGAAGGATGCATGTCACGTGTGTGTCCTGTTTCAGTATAAGGACAAAATAATATGATATGTATAGGACATCAAGTGTCTCTATAATTAATAAGCTGTCTCTTTAAGAAATATAAAACCTGAACCCGAACCCGAACACGAACCCTAACCCTAATCCTAATCCGAACCCGAACCCGAACCCGAACCCGAACCCAAACCCAAATCCAAACTCAAACCCGAACTGGAACCAGAACACGAACCAAACCAAACCAGAACCCAAAACCCAGAAAACCGAACCAACCCGAACCCTAACCTGAACCCAAACCCTAACTCGAACCCAACCCGAACCCTAACCCTAACCCTAAACCAAACCCGAACCCAAACTCACCAACCCGAACCCGACGAAACCCTAACCCTAACCCAAACCCGAATCCTTAACCTAAAACGCGAACCTGAACTCGACCCTGAAGATGAAATCAAAACCGAAACCAAACCCAAACCCTTTTAATATAAATAATCTGAAAAGTTCAGCAGTTCCACAAACAATTTGTAGTCTACTTATATTTCTTATAGATAAAGCTTATTAATTACAGACACACTTGATGTGCATGATTTCTCTCATCATACTTTTGACAAAAAATCCCTAACTTTACTTAAACTACTTGTTCTCTACATATTATATTCCTTATATTGAATGCTTAGAAAGAAAGCATTATAGCATTACATTTTATAGTCTACTTATATTTCTCATAGAGATAGGGCTTATTAACTACATGAATCATGAAACAAGACACACACGTGAGATGCATCCTTCTCTGTTCAACTTCCACACAAATCTTTTTAAGATTACAGAAACCAGAATCTATTCTTGTTTTCTACTTGTCATGGTTCTATTAAACAAAGCTTTTGAGCAGTAGACAAATTAGATGCATTCCTTTGCTTAACTTTTCATATAATTTATATACAAAGATTGTTAAAATACTCTTCAGAACAACTCCAATACAAAAATTACAAGATAAGGTGTTTCTACGGTATATTCTGTTAAAAAATTATGTATATAAGGAATATGTTAGGTTGAAGACAAGAATTTTTCTGGGCTATATGTGATGCCACAAACCATTGAATATGAAGAACATGAAAAGGAGAGCCAAATGATGCACCTAGTATTTATATACCTAAAAAGTTTATAAAAGAGATGCTAAGCGTGTTTGTTGTATGTAAACGAAAAACCCTTTGTTTGTAAGGAATTTGTCTTCAGCAGAACTATGCATTTTGTTCTGGTGTATGTGAAGTTAAAATCCTTTTTATATACAGAATCTGAAAAGTTCAGTAGGTCCACAACCAATTTGTAGTCTACTTATATTTCTTATAGAGAAAGTTTATTCCACAAATTGTTTGTGGAACTGCTGAAATTTTCATAAGGAAATGGATTCATATAATTTGTCAACTGCTCAAAAGCTTTATTTAATAGAATTATGAGAAATAGATAACAAGACATTGATTCTGCTTATGTAATGTTAAAAAAGTTTTGTGTGGAAGTAAGTTGAACATAGAAGGATGCATGTCACGTGTGTGTCCTGTTTCAGTATAAGGACAAAATAATATGATATGTATAGGACATCAAGTGTCTCTATAATTAATAAGCTGTCTCTTTAAGAAATATAAAACCTGAACCCGAACCCGAACACGAACCCTAACCCTAATCCTAATCCGAACCCGAACCCGAACCCGAACACGAACCAACCACCAAATCCAAACTCAAACCCGAACTGGAAAAACCCAGAACCAACCAAACCAGAACAGAACCAGAACCAAACCAAACCCAAACCAAACCCTAACCTGAACCCAAACCCTAACTCGAACCCTAAACCCGAAACCCTAACCCTAACCCTAAACCAAACCCGAACCCAAACTCAAACCCAACCTAACCGAACCGAAACCCTAACCCTAACCCAAACCCGAATCCTTAACCTAAAACGCGAACCTGAACTCGACCCTGAAGATGAAATCAAAACCGAAACCAAACCCAAACCCTTTTAATATAAATAATCTGAAAAGTTCAGCAGTTCCACAAACAATTTGTAGTCTACTTATATTTCTTATAGATAAAGCTTATTAATTACTGACCCACTTGATCTGCATGATTTCTCTCATCATACTTTTGACAAAAAATCCCTAACTTTACTTAAACTACTTGTTCTCTACATATTATATTCCTTATATTGAATGCTTAGAAAGAAAGCATTATAGCATTACATTTTGTAGTCTACTTATATTTCTCATAGAGATAGGGCTTATTAACTACATGAATCATGAAACAAGACACACACGTGAGATGCATCCTTCTCTGTTCAACTTCCACACAAATCTTTTTAAGATTAGAGAAACCAGAATCTATTCTTGTTTTCTACTTGTCATGGTTCTATTAAACAAAGCTTTTAAGCAGTAGACAAATTAGATGCATTCCTTTGCTTAACTTTTCATATAATTTATATACAAAGATTGTTAAAATACTCTTCAGAACAACTCCAATACAAAAATTACAAGATAAGGTGTTTCTACGGTATATTCTGTTAAAAAATTATGTATATAAGGAATATGTTAGGTTGAAGACAAGGAATTTTTCTGGGCTATAAGTGATGCCAAAAACCATTGAATATGAAGAACATGAAAAGGAGAGCCAAATGATGCACCTAGTATTTATATACCTAAAAAGTTTATAAAAGAGATGCTAAGCGTGTTTGTTGTATGTAAACCAAAAACCCTTTGTTTGTAAGGAATTTGTCTTCAGCAGAACTATGCATTTTGTTCTGGTGTATGTGAAGTTAAAATCCTTTTTATATACAGAATCTGAAAAGTTCAGTAGGTCCACAACCAATTTGTAGTCTACTTATATTTCTTATAGAGAAAGCTTATTCCACAAATTGTTTGTGGAACTGCTGAAATTTTCATAAGGAAATGGATTCATATAATTTGTCAACTGCTCAAAAGCTTTATTTAATAGAATTATGAGAAATAGATAACAAGCCTTGATTCTGCTTTATGTAATGTTAAAAAGTTTTGTGTGGAAGTAAGTTGAACATAGAAGGATGCATGTCACGTGTGTGTCCTGTTTCAGTATAAGGACAAAATAATATGATATGTATAGGACATCAAGTGTCTCTATAATTAATAAGCTGTCTCTTTAAGAAATATAAAACCTGAACCCGAACCCGAACCCGAACCCTAACCCTAATCCTAATCCGAACCCGAACCCGAACACGAACACGAACCCAAACCCAAATCCAAACTCAAACCCGAACTGGAACCAGAACCAGAACCAGAACCCAAACCCAAACCCTAACCTGAACCCAAACCCTAACTCGAACCCGGACCCGGACCCTAACCCTAACCCTAAACCAAACCCGAACCCAAACTCAAACCCGAACCGAAACCCTAACCCTAACCCAAACCCGAATCCTTAACCTAAAACGCGAACCTGAACTCGACCCTGAAGATGAAATCAAAACCGAAACCAAACCCAAACCCTTTTAATATAAATAATCTGAAAAGTTCAGCAGTTCCACAAACAATTTGTAGTCTACTTATATTTCTTATAGATAAAGCTTATTAATTACAGACACACTTGATGTGCATGATTTCTCTCATCATACTTTTGACAAAAATGTCTAACTTTAATTAAACTACTTGTCTTCTACATATTACATTCCTTATATTGAATGCTTAGAAAGAAAGCATTATAGCATTACATTTTATAGTCTACTTATATTTCTCATAGAGATAGGGCTTATTAACTACATGAATCATGAAACAAGACACACACGTGAGATGCATCCTTCTCTGTTCAACTTCCACACAAATCTTTTTAAGATTACAGAAACCAGAATCTATTCTGTTTTCTACTTGTCATGGTTCTATTAAACAAAGCTTTTGAGCAGTAGACCAATTAGATGCATTCCTTTGCTTAACATTTCAAATAATTTATATACAAATAATGTTAAAATACTCTTCAAAACAACAACAAAACAAAAATTACAAAATAAATAGTTTATACGTTAAATTATGTTAAAAAAAAATATATATAAGAAATATGTTAGTTTGAAGACAAGGAATTTTTCTGGGCTATAAGTGATGCCAAAAACCATTGAATATGAAGAACATGAAAAGGAGAGCCAAATGATGCACCTAGTATTTATATACCTAAAAAGTTTATAAAAGAGATGCTAAGCGTGTTTGTTGTATGTATACGAAAAACCCTTTGTTTGTAAGGAATTTGTCTTCAGCAGAACTATTGCCTTATACACATCGTGACATGATCCTTTTCTCTGTTCAAACTTACTTCACACAAAATCTTTTGAACATTACAAGAAAGAGAATCAAATTTCTTGTATCTATTGTTCATAATTCTATTAAACAAAGCTTTTGAGCAGTTGACAAATTATATGCATCCATTTGCTTATGAAAATTTCAGCAGTTCCACAAACCAATTTGTGGAATAAGCTTTACTCTATAGGAAAATATAAAGTAGACTACAAATTGGTTGTGGAACTGCTGAATCTTTCAGATTCTGTATATAAAAAAGGATTTTAACTTCACATACACCAGAACAAAATGCATAGTTCTGCTGAACTTAAAATTCCTTACAAACAAAGGCGTTTTTGTTATAATAAAACAAAACACGCTTAGCACTCAATCTTTTTATTAAAACTAGAATCTATCTGTTTCTTCATGGTTTATAAACATACTAGCAGTGACAAATTCATTGCATCTCCTTATTACAATGTTCTTTATAGTCAATGGTTTTTGGCATCACTTATAGCCCAGAAAAATCCTTGTCTTCAACCTAACATTTCCTTATATAAATTTTATAAAAATATACGTAGAAAACACCTTGTCTTGTAATTTTTATTGGAGTGTTCTGAAGAATATTTTAAAAATCTTTGTATATAAATTATATGAAAGTTAAGCAAAGAATGCATCTAATTTGTCTACTGCTCAAAAGCTTTGTTTAATAGAACCATGACAAGTAGAAAACAAGTAGATTCTGTGTGAGTAAGTTGAACAGAGAAGGATGCATCCACGTGTGTGTCTTGTTTCATATTCATGTAGTTAATAAGCCCTATCTCTATGAGAAATATAAGTAGACTAAAAATGTAATGCTATAATGCTTTCTTTCTAAGCATTCAATATAAGGAATTAATATGTAGAGAACAAGTAGTTTAAGTAATGTTAGGGATTTTTGTCAAAAGTATATGAGAGAAATCATGCAGATCAAGTGGGTCTGTAATTAATAAGCTTTATCTATAAGAAATATAAGTAGACTCAAATTGTTTGTGGAACTGCTGAACTTTTCAGATTATTTATATTAAAAGGGTTTGGGTTTGGTTTCGGTTTTGATTTCATCTTCAGGGTCGAGTTCAGGTTCGCGTTTTAGGTTAAGGATTCGGGTTTGGGTTAGGGTTAGGGTTTCGGTTCGGGTGGTTTGGGTTTGAGTTGGTTCGGGTTTGGTTTAGGGTTAGGGTTAGGGTTGGGTTAGGGTTCGAGTTAGGGTTTGGGTTCAGGTTAGGGTTGGGTTTGGGTTCTGGTTCTGGTTCTGGTTCTGTTTGCTTTGTTTGGGTTTGGGTTCTGGTTCTGGTTCTGGTTCCAGTTCGGGTTTGAGTTTGGATTTGGTTTGGGTTCGTGTTCGGGTTCGGGTTCGGGTTCGATTAGGATTAGGGTTAGGGTTCGGTGTTCGGGGTTCGGGTTCAGGTTTTATATTTCTTAAAGAGACAGCTTATTAATTATAGAGACACTTGATGTCCTATACATATCATATTTTTGTCCTTATACTGAAACAGGACACACACGTGACATGCATCCTTCTATGTTCAACTTACTTCCACACAAAACTTTTAACATTACATAAAGCAGAATCAAGTCTTGTTATCTATTTCTCATAATTCTATTAAATATATCTTTTGAGCAGTTGACAAATTATATGAATCCATTTCCTTATGAATATTTCAGCAGGTCCACAACAATTTGTGGAATAAGCTTTATCTATAAGAAATATAAGTAGACTACAAATTGGTTGTGGACCTACTGAACTTTTCAGATTCTGTATATAAAAAGGATTTTAACTTCACATACACCAGAACAAAACGCATAGTTCTGCTGAAAAAATTCCTTACAAACAAAGGTTTTTGGTTTACATACAACAAACACCAGCATCTCTTTTATAAACTTTTTAGGTATATAAATACTAGGTGCATCATTTGGCTCTCTTTTCATGTTCTTCATATTCAATGGTTTTGGCATCACATATAGCCCAGAAAAATTCCTTGTCTTCAACCTAACATACTCCTTATATACATAATCTTTTAACAGAATATACCGTAGAAACACCTTATCTTTTAATTTTTGTATTGGAGTTGTTCTGAAGAGTATTTTAAAAATCTTTGTATATAAATTATATGAAAAGTTAAGCAAAGGAATGCATCTAATTTGTCTACTGCTCAAAAGCTTTGTTTAATAGAACCATGACAAGTAGAAAACAAGAATGATTTGGTTTCTGTAATCTTAAAAAGATTTGTGTGGAAGTATGAACAGAGAAGGATGCATCCAGTGTGTGTCTTGTTTCATGATTCATGTAGTTAATAAGCCCTATCTCTATGAGAATATAAGTAGACTACAAAATGTAATGCTATAATGCTTTCTTTCTAAGCATTCAATATAAGGAATATAATATGTAGAGAACAAGTAGTTTAAGTAAAGTTAGGGATTTTTTGTCAAAAGTATGATGAGAGAAATCATGCAGATCAAGTGGGTCAGTAATTAATAAGCTTTATCTATAAGAAATATAAGTAGACTCCAAATTGTTTGTGGAACTGCTGAACTTTTCAGATTATTTATATTAAAAGGGTTTGGGTTTGGTTTGGATTTCGGATTCGGGATCACGTTCGAGTTCAGGTTCGCGTTTTAGAGTTAGTATTCGGGTTTGGGTTAGGGTTAGGGTTAGAGTCCGGGTCTGGGTTCGAGTTAGGGTTTGGGTTCAGGTTAGGGTTTGGGTTTGGGTTCTGGTTCTGGTTCTGGTTTGGGATTGGGTTCTGGTTCTGGTTCTGTTTCTGGTTTGAGTTTGGATTTGGGTTTGGGTTCGTGTTCGTGTTCGTATTCGCGTTCGGGTTCGGGTTAGTGTTACGGTTAGGTTTAGGGTTAGGTTTTGTGTTTGGGTTTGGGTTTGGGTTCTGGTTAGTGTTCGGGTTCACGTTCGGGGTAGTGTTCGCTTTAGGGTTCACATTAGGATTAGGGTTAGGATTCAGGTTCATGTTCGGGTTCGGGTTCAGGTTAGGGTTTGGGTTTGGGTTTGGGTTTGGGTTCTGGTTCAGGTTCAGGTTCAGGGTAGTGTTCGCGTTAGGATTAAAGTTAGGATTAGGGTTCTGGTTCGGGTTAGTGTTAGGGTTCCTTTTCAGGTTCTGTTCGGTTTCGGGTTTGGGTTCAGGTTAGGGTTCGGATTTGGGTTCGGGTTCGGGTTCGGGTTAGTGTTAGGGTTCGGGTTTGGGTTTTATATTTCTTAAAGAGACAGCTTATTAATTATAAAGACACATATTTTGTCCTTATGCTGAAACAGGACACACACGTGACATGCATCCTTCTTCTCTGTTCAACTTACTTCCACACAAAACTTTTGAACATTACAGAAAGCAGAATCAATTCTTGTTATCTATTTCTCACAAAGCTTTTGAGCAGTTGACAAATTATATGCATCCATTTGCTTATGAAAATTTCAGCAGTTCCACAATCAATTTGTGGAATAAGCTTTCTCTATAAGAAATATAAGTAGACTACAAATTGGTTGTGGAACTGCTGAACTTTTCAGATTCTGTATATAAAAACTATTTTAACTTCACATACACCAGAACAAAATGCATAGTTCTGCTGAACTTAACAAATTCCTTACAAACAAACGGTTTTTGGTTTACATACAACAAACACAGCATCTCTTTTATAAACTTTTTAGGTATATAAATACTAGGTGCATCATTCGGCTCTCCTTTTCATGTTCTTCATAGTCAATGGTTTTTGGCATCACTTATAGCCCAGAAAAATTCCTTGTCTTCAACCTAACATATTCCTTATATACATAATTTTTTAACAGAATATACCGTAGAAACACCTTATCTTGTAATTTTTGTATTGGAGTTGTTCTGAAGAGTATTGTAAAAATCTTTGTATATAAATTATATGAAAAGTTAAGCAAAAGAATGCATCTAATTTGTCTACTGCTCAAAAGCTTTGTTTAATAGAACCATGACAAGTAGAAAACAAGAATTGATTCCGGTTTCTGTAATCTTAAAAAGATTTGTGTGGAAGTAAGTTGAACAGAGAAGGATGCATCTCATGTGTGTGTCTTGTTTCATGATTCATGTAGTTAATAAGCTATCCCTATCTCTATGAGACATATAAGTAGACTATAAAATGTAATGCTATAATGCTTTCTTTCTAAGCATTCAATATAAGGAATGTAATATGTAGAAGACAAGTAGTTTAAGTAAAGTTAGGCATTTTTGTCAAAAGTATGAGAGAAATCGTGCACATCAAGTGTGTCTGTAATTAATAAGCTTTATCTATAAGAAATATAAGTAGACTACAAATTGTTTGTGGAAATGCTGAACTTTTCAGATTATATTAGAAGGGTTTGGGTTTGGTTTTCGGTTTCGGTTTCGGTTTTGGGTTCTGGTTCAGGTTCGAGTTCAGGTTCGCGTTTTAGGGTTAGGATTTGGGTTTGGGTTAGGGTTAGGGTTCCGGTTCGTGTTCAGGTTTGGTTTTGAGTTTGGTTTTGGTTTTGGTTTAGCGTTAGGGTTAGGTCGTGTCGGTTCGAGTTAGGGTTTGGGTTCAGTAGGGTTGGTTTAGGTTTTAGGTTTAGGGTTAGGTTAGGGTTAGGGTTAGGGTTGGGTTCAGGTTCGGGTTCGGTTCGGGTTCGGCGGTTCGTTGGTTCGGGTTGAGGTTCTGGGTTCGGGTTTCCTTCGGTTTGGGTTCAGGTTCGGGTTAGGGTTAGGGTTAGGGTTACGGTTACGGTTAGGTTTAGGGTTAGGGTTAGGGTTAGGGTTAGGGTTCCTTTTCAGGTTCGGTTTCGGTTTCGGGTTTGGGATCAGGTTAGTGTTCGGATTTGGGTTCGGGTTCGGGTTCGGGTTAGGGTTCGGGTTTGGGTTTTATATTTCTTAAAGAGACAGCTTATTAATTATAGAGACACTTGATGTCCTATACATATCATATTATTTTGTCATACTGAAACAGGACACACACGTGACATGCATCCTTCTTCTCTGTTCAACTTACTTCCACACAAAATTTTGAACATTACAGAAAGCAGAATCAATTCTTGTTATCTATTTCTCATAATTCTATTAAACAAAGCTTTTGAGCAGTTGACAAATTATATGCATCCATTTGCTTATGAAAATTTCAGCAGTTCCACAATCAATTTGTGGAATAAGCTTTCTCTATAAGAAATATAAGTAGACTACAAATTGGTTGTGGAACTGCTGCACTTTTTAGATTCTGTATATAAAAAGGATTTTAACTTCACACACACCAGAACAAAATGCATAGTTCTGCTGAACTTTAAAAATTCCTTACAAACAAAGGCGTTTTGTTTTACATAAAACAAACGCTTAGCATCTCTTTTAAAAACTTATTAGGTATATAAATACTAGGTGCATCATTCGGCTCTCCTTTTCATGTTCTTCATAGTCAATGGTTTTTGGCATCACTTATAGCCCAGAAAAATTCCTTGTCTTCAACCTAACATATTCCTTATATACAAAATGTTTATAAGAGAATATACCGTAGAAACACCTTGTCTTGTAATTTTTATATTGGAGTTGTTCTGAAGAATATTTTAAAAATCTTTGTATATAAAGTATATGAAAAGTTAAGCAAAAGAATGCATCTAATTTGTCTACTGCTCAAAAGCTTTGTTTAATAGAACCATAAGTAGAAAACAGATTTGTGTGGAAGTAAGTTGAACAGAGAAGGATGCATCTCACGTGTGTGTCTTGTTTCATGATTCATGTAGTTAATAAGCTATCCCTATCTCTATGAGAAATATAAGTAGACTGTAAAATGTAATGCTATAATGCTTTCTTTCTAAGCATTCAATATAAGGAATGTAATATGTAGAAGACAAGTAGTTTAAGTAAAGTTAGGCATTTTTGTCAAAAGTATGATGAGAGAAATCATGCACATCAAGTGTGTCTGTAATTAATAAGCTTTATCTATAAGAAATATAAGTAGACTACAAATTGTTTGTGGAACTGCTGAACTTTTCAGATTATTTATATTAAAAGGGTTTGGGTTTGGTTTTCGGTTTCAGTTTCGGTTTCGGGTTCAGGTTCGAGTTCAGGTTCGCGTTTTAAGGGTTAGGATTCGGGTTTTGGTTAGGGTTAGGGTTTCGGTTCGGGTTCAGGTTTGGGTTTGAGTTTGGGTTCGGGTTTGGTTTAGGGTCCGGGTCCGGGTTCGAGTTACGGTTTGGGTTCAGGTTAGGGTTTGGGTTTGGGTTCTGGTTCTGGTTCTGGTTCTGGTTCTGGTTCTGGTTTGGGTTTGGGTTTGGGTTCTGATTCTGGTTCTGGTTCCAGTTCGGGTTTGAATTTGGGTTTGGGTTCGTGTTCGGGTTCGGGTTCTGGTTCGGATTAGGATTAGGGTTCGGGTTCGGGTTCGGGTTCGGGTTCAGGTTTTACATTTCTTAAAGAGACAGCTTATTAATTATAGAGACACTTGATGTCCTATACATATCATATTATTTTGTCCTTATACTGAAACAGGACACACACGTGACATGCATCCTTCTTCTCTGTTCAACTTACTTCCACACAAAACTTTTTAACATTACATAAAGCAGAATCAAGTCTTGTTATCTATTTCTCATAATTCTATTAAGCAAAGCTTTTGAGCAGTTGACAAATTATATGAATCCATTTCCTTATGAAAATTTCAGCAGTTCCACAAACAATTTGTGGAATAAACTTTATAAGAAATATAAGTAGACTACAAATTGGTTGTGGACCTACTGAACTTTTCAGATTCTGTATATAAAAAGGATTTTAACTTCACATACACCAGAACAAAATGCATAGTTCTGCTGAACTTAACAAATTCCTTACAAACAAAGGGTTTTTGGTTTACATACAACAAACACGCTTAGCATCTCTTTTATAAACTTTTTAGGTATATAAATACTAGGTGCATCATTTGGCTCTCCTTTTCATGTTCTTCATATTCAATGGTTTGTGGCATCACATATAGCCCAGAAAAATTCCTTGTCTTCAACCTAACATACTCCTTATATACATAATGCTTTTAACAGAATATACCGTAGAAACACCTTATCTTGTAATTTTTGTATCGGAGTTGTTCTGAAGAGTATTTTAAAAATCTTTGTATATAAATTATATGAAAAGTTAAGCAAAGGAATGCATCTAATTTGTCTACTGCTCAAAAGCTTTGTTTAATAGAACCATGACAAGTAGAAAACAAGAATAGATTCTGGTTTCTGTAATCTTAAAAAGATTTGTGTGGAAGTTGAACAGAGAAGGATGCATCGCACGTGTGTGTCTTGTTTCATAATTCATGTAGTTAATAAGCCCTATCTCTATGAGAAATATAAGTAGACTACAAAATGTAATGCTATAATGCTTTCTTTCTAAGCATTCAATATAAGGAATATAATATGTAGAGAACAAGTAGTTTAAGTAAAGTTAGGGATTTTTTGTCAAAAGTATGATGAGAGAAATCATGCAGATCAAGTGGGTCAGTAATTAATAAGCTTTATCTATAAGAAATATAAGTAGACTCCAAATTGTTTGTGGAACTGCTGAACTTTTCAGATTATTTATATTAAAAGGGTTTGGGTTTGGTTTCGGTTTTGATTTCATCTTCAGGGTCGAGTTCAGGTTCGCGTTTTAGGTTAAGGATTCGGGTTTGGGTTAGGGTTAGGGTTTCGGTTCGGGTTCAGGTTTGGGTTTGAGTTTGGGTTCGGGTTTGGTTTAGGGTTAGGGTTAGGGTTAGGGTTAGGGTTCGAGTTAGGGTTTGGGTTCAGGTTAGGGATTGGGTTTGGGTTCTGGTTCTGGTTCTGGTTCTGCTTCTGCTTCTGGTTTGGGTTTGGGTTCTGGTTCTGGTTCTGGTTCCAGTTTGGATTTGGGTTTGGGTTCGTGTTCGGGTTCGTGTTCAGGTTCGTGTTCGGGTTCGGGTTCGGATTAGGATTAGGGTTAGGTTTCGTGTTCGTGTTCGTGTTCAGGTTTTATATTTCTTAAAGAGACAGCTTATTAATTATAGAGACACTTGATGTCCTATACATATCATATTATTTTGTCCTTATACTGAAACAGGACACACACGTGACCTGCATCCTTCTATGTTCAACTTACTTCCACACAAAACTTTTTAACATTACATAAAGCAGAATCAAGTCTTGTTATCTATTTCTCATAATTCTATTAAATAAAGCTTTTGAGCAGTTGACAAATTATATGAATCCATTTCCTTATGAAAATTTCAGCAGTTCCACAAACAATTTGTGGAATAAACTTTCTCTATAAGAAATATAAGTAGACTACAAATTGGTTGTGGACCTACTGAACTTTTCAGATTCTGTATATAAAAAGGATTTTAACTTCACATACACCAGAACAAAACGCATAGTTCTGCTGAAGACAAATTCCTTACAAACAAAGGGTTTTTCGTTTACATACAACATGCTTAGCATCTCTTTTATAAACTTTTTAGGTATATAAATACTAGGTGCATCATTTGGCTCTCCTTTTCATGTTCTTCATATTCAATGGTTTGTGGCATCACATATTGCCCAGAAAAATTCCTTGTCTTCAACCTAACATACTCCTTATATACATAATGGTTTTTACAGAATATACCGTAGAAACACCTTATCTTGTAATTTTTGTATCGGAGTTGTTCTGAAGAGTATTTTAAAAATCTTTGTATATAAATTATATGAAAAGTTAAGCAAAGGAATGCATCTAATTTGTCTACTGCTCAAAAGCTTTGTTTAATAGAACCATGACAAGTAGAAAACAAGAATAGATTCTGGTTTCTGTAATCTTAAAAAGATTTGTGTGGAAGTTGAACAGAGAAGGATGCATCGCACGTGTGTGTCTTGTTTCATAATTCATGTAGTTAATAAGCCCTATCTCTATGAGAAATATAAGTAGACTACAAAATGTAATGCTATAATGCTTTCTTTCTAAGCATTCAATATAAGGAATATAATATGTAAAGTAGTTTAAGTAAAGTTAGGGATTTTTTGTCAAAAGTATGATGAGAGAAATCATGCAGATCAAGTGGGTCAGTAATTAATAAGCTTTATCTATAAGAAATATAAGTAGACTCCAAATTGTTTGTGGAACTGCTGAACTTTTCAGATTATTTATATTAAAAGGGTTTGGGTTTGGTTGGATTCGGTTTCTGCGATCACTTCGAGTTCGTTCGGTTTAGAGTAGATTCGGGTTTGGGTTAGGGTTAGGTTAGGGTCCGGGTTTTAGGTTCGAGTAGGTTGGGTTAGGTTAGGGTTGGGTTTGGGTTCTGGTTCGGTTCATGGTTTGGGATTGGGTTTGGTTCTGGTTCTGGGTTCTGGTTTGAGTTTGGTTGGTTGGGTTGTGTTCGTGTTCGTATTCGCGTTCGGGTTCGGGTTAGTGTTAGGGTAGGTTTAGGGTAGGTTTTGTGTTTGGTTTAGGTTTGGGTCTGGTTAGTGTTGGGTTCATTCGGGTAGTGTTCGCTTTGGGGTTCACTTAGGTTAGGGTTAGGATTCAGGTTCATGTTCGGGTTCGGGTTCAGTAGGGTTTGGGTTTGGGTTTGGGTTTGGGTTCTGGTTCAGTCAGGTTCAGGGTATTTTCGCGTTAGGATTAAAGTTAGGATTTGGGTTCTGGTTCGGGTTCTGTTCGGTTTCGGGTTTGGGTAGGTTAGGGTTCGGATTTGGGTTCGTGTTCGGGTTCGGGTTAGTGTTAGGTTTTGGGTTTGGGTTTTATATTCTTAAGAGACAGCTTATTAATTATAAAGACACATATTTTGTCCTTATGCTGAAACAGGACACACACGTGACATGCATCCTTCTTCTCTGTTCAACTTACTTCCACACAAAACTTTTGAACATTACAGAAAGCAGAATCAATCTTGTTATCTATTTCTCATAATTCTATTAAACAAAGCTTTTGAGCAGTTGACAAATTATATGAATCCATTTGCTTATGAAAATTTCAGCAGTTCCACAATCAATTTGTGGAAAAAAGCTTTCTCTATAAGAAATATAAGTAGACTACAAATTGGTTGTGGACCTACTGAACTTTTCAGATTCTGTATATAAAAAGGATTTTAACTTCACATACACCAGAACAAAATGCATAGTTCTGCTGAACTTTAAAAATTCCTTACAAACAAAGGCGTTTTTGGTTATACATACAACAAACACGCTTAGCATCTCTTTATATAAACTTTTTAGGGTATATAAAATACTAGGTGCATCATTCGGCTCTCCTTTTCATGTTCTTCATAGTCAATGGTTTTGGCATCACTTATAGCCCAGAAAAATTCCTTGTCTTCAACCTAACATATTCCTTATATACAAATGTTTATAACAGAATATACCGTAGAAAACACCTTGTCTTGTAATTTTTATTGGAGTTGTTCTGAAGAATATTTTAAAAATCTTTGTATATAAATTATATGAAAAGTTAAGCAAAGGAATGCATCTAATTTGTCTACTGCTCAAAAGCTTTGTTTAATAGAACCATGACAAGTAGAAAACAAGAATAGATTCTGGTTTCTGTAATCTTAAAAAGATTTGTGTGGAAGTTGAACAGAGAAGGATGCATCGCACGTGTGTGTCTTGTTTCATAATTCATGTAGTTAATAAGCCCTATCTCTATGAGAAATATAAGTAGACTACAAAATGTAATGCTATAATGCTTTCTTTCTAAGCATTCAATATAAGGAATATAATATGTAAAGTAGTTTAAGTAAAGTTAGGGATTTTTTGTCAAAAGTATGATGAGAGAAATCATGCAGATCAAGTGGGTCAGTAATTAATAAGCTTTATCTATAAGAAATATAAGTAGACTCCAAATTGTTTGTGGAACTGCTGAACTTTTCAGATTATTTATATTAAAAGGGTTTGGGTTTGGTTTGGATTTCGGTTTCGGGATCACGTTCGAGTTCAGGTTCGCGTTTTAGAGTTAGTATTCGGGTTTGGGTTAGGGTTAGGGTTAGGGTCCGGGTCTGGGTTCGAGTTAGGGTTTGGGTTCAGGTTAGGGTTTGGGTTTGGGTTCTGGTTCTGGTTCTGGTTTGGGATTGGGTTCTGGTTCTGGTTCTGGTTCTGGTTTGAGTTTGGATTTGGGTTTGGGTTCGTGTTCGTGTTCGTATTCGCGTTCGGGTTCGGGTTAGTGTTACGGTTAGGTTTAGGGTTAGGTTTTGTGTTTGGGTTTGGGTTTGGGTTCTGGTTAGTGTTCGGGTTCACGTTCGGGGTAGTGTTCGCTTTAGGGTTCACTTTAGGATTAGGGTTAGGATTCAGGTTCATGTTCGGGTTCGGGTTCAGGTTAGGGTTTGGGTTTGGGTTTGGGTTTGGGTTCTGGTTCAGGTTCAGGTTCAGGGTAGTGTTCGCGTTAGGATTAAAGTTAGGATTTGGGTTCTGGTTCGGGTTCTGTTCGGTTTCGGGTTTGGGTTCAGGTTAGGGTTCGGATTTGGGTTCGGGTTCGGGTTCGGGTTAGTGTTAGGGTTCGGGTTTGGGTTTTATATTTCTTAAAGAGACAGCTTATTAATTATAAAGACACATATTTTGTCCTTATGCTGAAACAGGACACACACGTGACATGCATCCTTCTTCTCTGTTCAACTTACTTCCACACAAAACTTTTGAACATTACAGAAAGCAGAATCAATTCTTGTTATCTATTTCTCATAATTCTATTAAACAAAGCTTTTGAGCAGTTGACAAATTATATGCATCCATTTGCTTATGAAAATTTCAGCAGTTCCACAATCAATTTGTGGAATAAGCTTTCTCTATAAGAAATATAAGTAGACTACAAATTGGTTGTGGACCTACTGAACTTTTCAGATTCTGTATATAAAAAGGATTTTAACTTCACATACACCAGAACAAAATGCATAGTTCTGCTGAACTTTAAAAATTCCTTACAAACAAAGGCGTTTTGGTATACATACAACAAACACGCTTAGCATCTCTTTTATAAACTTTTTATGTATATAAATACTAGGTGCATCATCCGGCTCTCCTTTTCATGTTCTTCATAGTCAATGGTTTTTGGCATCACTTATAGCCCAGAAAAATTCCTTGTCTTCAACCTAACATATTCCTTATATACAAAATGTTTATAACAGAATATACCGTAGAAACACCTTGTCTTGTAATTTTTATATTGGAGTTGTTCTGAAGAATATTTTAAAAATCTTTGTATATAAAGTATATGAAAAGTTAAGCAAAAGAATGCATCTAATTTGTCTACTGCTCAAAAGCTTTGTTTAATAGAACCATGACAAGTAGAAAACAGATTTGTGTGGAAGTAAGTTGAACAGAGAAGGATGCATCTCACGTGTGTGTCTTGTTTCATGATTCATGTAGTTAATAAGCTATCCCTATCTCTATGAGAAATATAAGTAGACTATAAAATGTAATGCTATAATGCTTTCTTTCTAAGCATTCAATATAAGGAATATAATATGTAAAGTAGTTTAAGTAAAGTTAGGGATTTTTTGTCAAAAGTATGATGAGAGAAATCATGCAGATCAAGTGGGTCAGTAATTAATAAGCTTTATCTATAAGAAATATAAGTAGACTCCAAATTGTTTGTGGAACTGCTGAACTTTTCAGATTATTTATATTAAAAGGGTTTGGGTTTGGTTTGGATTTCGGTTTCGGGATCACGTTCGAGTTCAGGTTCGCGTTTTAGAGTTAGTATTCGGGTTTGGGTTAGGGTTAGGGTTAGGGTCCGGGTCTGGGTTCGAGTTAGGGTTTGGGTTCAGGTTAGGGTTTGGGTTTGGGTTCTGGTTCTGGTTCTGGTTTGGGATTGGGTTCTGGTTCTGGTTCTGGTTCTGGTTCTGGTTTGAGTTTGGATTTGGGTTTGGGTTCGTGTTCGTGTTCGTATTCGCGTTCGGGTTCGGGTTAGTGTTACGGTTAGGTTTAGGGTTAGGTTTTGTGTTTGGGTTTGGGTTTGGGTTCTGGTTAGTGTTTGGGTTCACGTTCGGGGTAGTGTTCGCTTTAGGGTTCACTTTAGGATTAGGGTTAGGATTCAGGTTCATGTTCGGGTTCGGGTTCAGGTTAGGGTTTGGGTTTGGGTTTGGGTTTGGGTTCTGGTTCAGGTTCAGGTTCAGGGTAGTGTTCGCGTTAGGATTAAAGTTAGGATTTGGGTTCTGGTTCGGGTTCTGTTCGGTTTCGGGTTTGGGTTCAGGTTAGGGTTCGGATTTGGGTTCGGGTTCGGGTTCGGGTTAGTGTTAGGGTTCGGGTTTGGGTTTTATATTTCTTAAAGAGACAGCTTATTAATTATAAAGACACATATTTTGTCCTTATGCTGAAACAGGACACACACGTGACATGCATCCTTCTTCTCTGTTCAACTTACTTCCACACAAAACTTTTGAACATTACAGAAAGCAGAATCAATTCTTGTTATCTATTTCTCATAATTCTATTAAACAAAGCTTTTGAGCAGTTGACAAATTATATGCATCCATTTGCTTATGCAAATTTCAGCAGTTCCACAATCAATTTGTGGAATAAGCTTTCTCTATAAGAAATATAAGTAGACTACAAATTGGTTGTGGACCTACTGAACTTTTCAGATTCTGTATATAAAAAGGATTTTAACTTCACATACACCAGAACAAAATGCATAGTTCTGCTGAACTTTAAAAATTCCTTACAAACAAAGGCGTTTTTGTTTTCATAAAACAAACACGCTTAGCATCTCTTTTATAAACTTTTTATGTATATAAATACTAGGTGCATCATTCGGCTCTCCTTTTCATGTTCTTCATAGTCAATGGTTTTTGGCATCACTTATAGCCCAGAAAAATTCCTTGTCTTCAACCTAACATATTCCTTATATACAAAATGTTTATAACAGAATATACCGTAGAAACACCTTGTCTTGTAATTTTTATATTGGAGTTGTTCTGAAGAATATTTTAAAAATCTTTGTATATAAAGTATATGAAAAGTTAAGCAAAAGAATGCATCTAATTTGTCTACTGCTCAAAAGCTTTGTTTAATAGAACCATGACAAGTAGAAAACAGATTTGTGTGGAAGTAAGTTGAACAGAGAAGGATGCATCTCACGTGTGTGTCTTGTTTCATGATTCATGTAGTTAATAAGCTATCCCTATCTCTATGAGAAATATAAGTAGACTATAAAATGTAATGCTATAATGCTTTCTTTCTAAGAATTCAATATAAGGAATGTAATATGTAGAAGACAAGTAGTTTAAGTAAAGTTAGGCATTTTTGTCAAAAGTATGATGAGAGAAATCATGCACATCAAGTGTGTCTGTAATTAATAAGCTTTGCCCCCCCAGAGCCGGAATGAACGCACGAGACAACCGTATTGGGATACAAATAGGGCCAGGTTTAATGGAAACAATCAGCAACCAACGGTACAGCATGGCAGATTATACGTCACCAGAAAGAGGGGGCTATCGTAGTGCGGACATGAGATTCTTGTTGCAGGTTCGGGCGAGCCTCAGGACCCCCCCCCCTTTAGAGGCAAGCCAACGTTAAATGGCTCCCCCTGGGGAGGCGGTCACAAAATTACTCCACTTGTATGGGGGTGCCATCACGTGACTTGTCCCCCCACCCAGCGGTGGTAAGCGTTACCCCTCCCCCGGCCGCAGAAACCTCTTGGTCAGCTGCTTCCGGGTTTGGGGTTCGCTTGTAGATATGCTTACGTCCTCACCACCTGCTGCCCAGATCCGCACTACCCGCCATGGCCGGTGCGAGCTTGCTACGCGCCGAGCCCGCCCAACAAGCTGCTGACTTCAGCTTGCAGCCCCCTCCTTAAATCACCAATGAAGATATCCAGACCCTCGCCGTTGAGGTGTACGCCATCCTGCCGAAAAAGTGCCGCGTACTTCAATCCAATGCCAGGGTGCCCAATCACCGCTCCACTGTTCAGTGCCAAGTAATGTGACACCTCCCTGTTAACACTCCGCCTGGCCCGATTCAGGCCCCCACATGCACCCCCGGGTGCCCAGGTCATCCTTGGGATAATTGTTGACCACATGATCTTCATGGCAGGGAAGGCGCTTCTCAACTGCTCTAGATCCTTGACAATTTCCAAAATGAGAGACTTGCCCGTCTGTTTCCCTATGTCGTTGCCCCCGGCGTGTACCACCAGTATGTCAGGCAGCCTTCCTTCCGCCAGCCTGTGGGCTTCGGGGAGGATCTCCGCCCACCGCATCCCCCGCCTTCCGTGCCATTCAATGAGTGCTGATGCGCCCAGGCCCAGCATCAAAAATGCGCCAGGAATTCCGCGGCGTTCCCGGATCGGGGCCCCGGCGCCGACCCGGGAACGTCGGGAAAAAATGCGCCCGGAATTCCGCGACGTTCCCGGATGGGCACCCCGGCGCCGACACGGGAATATCGAAAAAATGGGCCCCGAATTTCGCCGCGTCCCCGGATCGGGACCCCGGTGCCAACCCGGAAATGTCGAAAAAATGCGCCCAGAATTCCGCGGCGTTCCTTGATCTGTTCCCCGGCGCCGACCCGGGAGTGTCGAAAAAATGCACCCGGAATTCCTTGGCTTTCCCGGATCGGCGCCCCGGTGCTGACCCGGGAATGTTGGAAAACGCGTCCGGAATTCCGCGGTGTTCCCAGTGTGGCGCCGCTGCGCCGACCAGGGAATGTGGAAAAAATGCGCCAGGAATTCCGCGGCGTTCCCAGATCGGGGCCCCGGCGCCGACCCGGGAACTTCGGGAAAAAATGCGCCCGGAATTCCGCGGCGTTCCCGGATCGGGGCCCCGGCGCCGACCCAAGAACGTCGGGAAAAAATGCACCCGGAATTCCTTGGCTTTCCTGGATCGGCGCCCCGGGGCTGACCCGGGAATGTTGGAAAACACGTCCGGAATTCCGCGGCGTTCCCAGTATGGCGCCGCTGCTCCGACCAGGGAATGTCGAAAAAATGCACCCGGAATTCTGCGGCGTTCCCGGATCAGGGCCCCGACGCTGACCTCGGAACATCGGGAAAAAATGCGTCCGGAATTCCGTGGCATTCCCGGATTGGCACCGCGGCGCCGACCCGGGAATGTCGGAAAACGCGTCCGGAATTCCGTGGCGTTCCCTGATCGGCGCCCCGGCGCCGACCCGGGAATGTCAGAAAACGCGTCTAGAATTCTGCGTCCTTCCCGGATCGGCGCCCCGCACCAACCCGGGAATGTCTGATAACATGACCGGAATTCCGGGACGTTCCCAGATCGGCGCCCCGGCGCCGACCGGGAACGTCGAAAAAATACACCCGGAATTCTGTGGGGTTCCCAGATGGGCGCCCCTGCACCAACCCGGGAATGTCGAAAAAATGCTCCGGGAATTCAGGGACGTTCCCTGATGGGCACCCGGCGGCGTCCCGGGAATTTCGAAAAACGCGCCCGGAATTCCACGGCCTTCCCGGATCGGGGCCCCGGTGCTGACCCGGGAATGTTGGAAAACGCGTCCGGAATTCCGCGGCGTTCCCAGTATGGCGCCGCTGCGCCGACCAGGGAATGTTGAAAAAATGCGCCAGGAATTCCGCGGCGTTCCCGGATCGGGGCCCCGGCGCCGACCCGGGAACTTCGGGAAAAAATGCGCCCGGAATTCCGCGGCGTTCCCGGATCGGGGCCCCGGCGCCGACCCAAGAACGTCGGGAAAAAATGCACCCGGAATTCCTTGGCTTTCCCGGATCGGCGCCCCGGGGCTGACCCGGGAATGTTGGAAAACGCGTCCGGAATTCCGCGGCGTTCCCAGTATGGCGCCGCTGCGCCGACCAGGGAATGTCGAAAAAATGCGCCAGGAATTCCGCGGCATTCCCGGATCGGGGCCCCGGCGCCGACCCGGGAACTTCGGGAAAAAATGCGCCCGGAATTCCGCGGCGTTCCCGGATCAGGGCCCCGGCGCCGACCCAAGAACGTCGGGGAAAAATTCGTCCGGAATTCCGCGGCGTTCCCGGATTGGCGCCGCTGCGCCGACCCGGGAATGTCGAAAAAATGCTCCCGGAATTCAGCGACGTTCCCTGATGGGCGCCCCGGCGGCGCCCCGGGAATTTCGAAAAACGCGCCCGGAATTCCGCGGCCTTCCCGGATCGGCCTCCCGGCGCTGACCCGGGAATGTCAGAAAACGCGTCTGGACCCAGGAACGTCGGGAAAAAAATGCGCCCGGAATTCTGCGGCGTTCCCGGATGGGCGCCCCTGCACCAACCCGGGAATGTTGAAAAAATGCTCCCGGAATTCAGCGACGTTCCCTGATGGGCTCCGCGGCGGCGTCCCGGGAATTTCGAAAAACCGCCCGGAATTCCGAGGCGTTCCCGGATCGGGGCCCCGGCACCGATCCGGGAACGTCGGGAAAAAATGCGCCAGGAATTCCGCGGCGTTCCCGGATCGGGGCCCCGGCGCCGACCCGGGAACGTCGGGAAAAATGTGCCAGGAATTCCGCGGCGTTCCCGGATCGGGGCCCCAGCGCCGACCCGGGAACATCAGGGAAAAATGCACCCGGAATTAAGCGGCGTTCCCGGATCGGGACCCCGGCGCCGACCCGGGAACTTCGGGAAAAAATGCGCCCGGAATTCCGCGGCGTTCCCGGATCGGGGCCCCGCCGCCGACCCAAGAACGTCGGGAAAAAATGCACCCGGAATTCCTTGGCTTTCCCGGATCGGCGCCCCGGGGCTGACCCGGGAATGTTGGAAAACGCGTCCGGAATTCCGCGGCGTTCCCAGTATGGCGCCGCTGCTCCGACCAGGGAATGTCGAAAAAATGCACCCGGAATTCTGCGGCGTTCCCGGATCAGGGCCCCGACGCTGACCTGGGAACATCGGGAAAAACTGCGTCCGGAATTCCGCGGCATTCCCGGATTGGCACCGCGGCGCCGACCCGGGAATGTCGGAAAACGCGTCCGGAATTCCGTGGCGTTCCCTGATCGGTGCCCCGGCGCCGACCCGGGAATGTCAGAAAATGCGTCTAGAATTCTGCGTCCTTCCCGGATCGGCGCCCCGCAGCAACCCGGGAATGTCTGATAACATGACCGGAATTCCGGGACGTTCCCAGATCGGCGCCCCGGCGCCGACCGGGAATGTCGAAAAAATACACCCGGAATTCTGTGGGGTTCCCGGATGGGCGCCCCTGCACCAACCCGGGAATGTCGAAAAAATGCTCCGGGAATTCAGGGACGTTCCCTGATGGGCACCCGGCGGCGTCCCGGGAATTTCGAAAATCGCGCCCGGAATTCCGCGGCCTTCCCGGATCGGGGCCCCGGCGCCGACCCGGGAACGTCGAGAAAAAAATGCGCCCGGCACCGACCCGGGAACGTCGGGAAAAAATGCGCCAGGAATTCCGCGGCGTTCCCGGATCGGGACCCCGGCGCCGACCCGGGAACTTCGGGAAAAAATGCGCCCGGAATTCCGCGGCGTTCCCGGATCGGGGCCCCGCCGCCGACCCAAGAACGTCGGGAAAAAATGCACCCGGAATTCCTTGGCTTTCCCGGATCGGCGCCCCGGGGCTGACCCGGGAATGTTGGAAAACGCGTCCGGAATTCCGCGGCGTTCCCAGTATGGCGCCGCTGCTCCGACCAGGGAATGTCGAAAAAATGCACCCGGAATTCTGCGGCGTTCCCGGATCAGGGCCCCGACGCTGACCTGGGAACATCGGGAAAAACTGCGTCCGGAATTCCGCGGCATTCCCGGATTGGCACCGCGGCGCCGACCCGGGAATGTCGGAAAACGCGTCCGGAATTCCGTGGCGTTCCCTGATCGGTGCCCCGGCGCCGACCCGGGAATGTCAGAAAATGCGTCTAGAATTCGGAATTCGCGGCGTTCCCGTATGGCGCCCTGCCCAACCCGGGAATGTCGAAAAAATGCCGGAATTCCGGGCGTTCCCGGATCGGCGCCCCGGCGCCGACCGGGAACTCGGAAAAAATAGCCCCGGAATTCTGCGGGTTCCCGATGGGCCGCCCTGCACCCAACCGGGAATGTCGGAAAAATGCTCCGGAATTCCAGGGCGTTCCCTGATGGGCCCCTCGCGCCGTCCCGGGAATTTCGAAAAATGCGTTCCCCTGGAATTCCCTGCGTCCTTCCCGGATCGGCGCCCCGCAGCAACCCGGGAATGTCTGATAACATGACCGGAATTCCGGGACGTTCCCAGATCGGCGCCCCGGCGCCGACCGGGAATGTCGAAAAAATACACCCGGAATTCTGTGGGGTTCCCGGATGGGCGCCCCTGCACCAACCCGGGAATGTCGAAAAAATGCTCCGGGAATTCAGGGACGTTCCCTGATGGGCACCCGGCGGCGTCCCGGGAATTTCGAAAATCGCAACCCGGAATTCCGCGGCCTTCCCGGATCGGGGCCCCGGCGCCGACCCGGGAACGTCGGGAAAAAAATGCGCCCGGCACCGACCCGGGAACGTCGGGAAAAAATGCGCCAGGAATTCCGCGGCATTGCCGGATCGGGGCCCCGGCGCCGACCCGGGAACGTCGGGAAAAAATGCGCCAGGAATTCCGCGGCGTTCCCGGATCGGGGCCCCGGCGCCGACCCGGGAACGTCGGGAAAAAATGCGCCCGGAGTTCCGCGGCGTTCCCGGATTGGTGCCGCTGCGCCGACCCGGGAATGTCGAAAAAATGCTCCCGGAATTCAGCGACGTTCCCTGATGGGCGCCCCGGCGGCGTCCTGGGAATTTCGAAAAATGCGCCCAGAATTCCGCGGCCTTCCCGGATCGGCCTCCCGGCGCTGACCCGGGAATGTCAGAAAACGCGTCTGGTCCCGGGAACGTCGGGAAAAAAATGCGCCCGGAATTCTGCGGCGTTCCCGGATGGGCGCCCCTGCACCAATCCGGGAATGTCGAAAAAATGCTCCCGGAATTCAGCGACGTTCCCTGATGGGCTCCGCGGCGGCGTCCCGGGAATTTCGAAAAACCGCCAGGAATTCCGAGGCGTTCCTGGATCGGGGCCCCGGCACCGATCCGGGAACGTTGGGAAAAAATGCGCCAGGAATTCCACGGCGTTCCCGGATCGGGGCTCCGGCGCCGACCCGGGAACGTCGGGAAAAAATGTGCCAGGAATTCCGCGGCGTTCCCGGATCGGGGCCCCGGCGCCGACCCGGGAACATCAGGGAAAAATGCGCCCGGAATTAAGCGGCGTTCCCGGATCGGGACCCCGGCGCCGACCCGGGAACTTCGGGAAAAAATGCGCCCGGAATTCCGCGGCGTTCCCGGATCGGGGCCCCGGCGCCAACCCAAGAACGTCGGGAAAAAATGCACCCGGAATTCCTTGGCTTTCCCGGATCGGCGCCCCGGGGCTGACCCGGGAATGTTGGAAAACGCATCTGGAATTCCGCGGCGTTCCCAGTATGGCGCCGCTGCTCCGACCAGGGAATGTCGAAAAAATGCACCCGGAATTCTGCGGCGTTCCCGGATCAGGGCCCCGACGCTGACCTGGGAACATCGGGAAAAAATGCGTCCGGAATTCCGCGGCGTTCCCGGATTGGCACCGCGGCGCCGACCCGGGAATGTCGGAAAACGCGTCCGGAATTCCGTGGCGTTCCCTGATCGGCGCCCCGGCGCCGACCCGGGAATGTCAGAAAACGCGTCTAGAATTCTGCGTCCTTCCCGGATCGGCGCCCCGCACCAACCCAGGAATGTCTGATAACATGACCGGAATTCCGGGACGTTCCCAGATCGGCGCCCCGGCGCCGACCGGGAACGTCGAAAAAATACACCCGGAATTCTGTGGGGTTCCCGGATGGGCGCCCCTGCACCAACCCGGGAATGTCGAAAAAATGCTCCGGGAATTCAGGGACGTTCCCTGATGGGCACCCGGCGGCGTCCCGGGAATTTCGAAAAACGCACCCGGAATTCCGCGGCCTTCCCGGATCGGGGCCCCGGCGCCGACCCGGGAACGTCGGGGAAAAAATGCGCCAGGAATTCCGCGGCATTGCCGGATCGGGGCCCCGGCGCCAACCCGGGAACGTCGGGAAAAAATGCGCCCGGAATTCCGCGACGTTCCCGGATGGGCACCCCCGCGCCGACACGGGAATATCGAAAAAATGGGCCCCGAATTTCGCCGCGTCCCCGGATCGGGACCCCGGTGCCGACCCGGAAATGTCGAAAAAATGCGCCCGGAATTCCACGGCGTTCCTTGATCTGTTCCCCGGCGCCGACCCGGGAGTGTCGAAAAAATGCACCCGGAATTCCTTGGCTTTCCCGGATCGGCGCCCCGGTGCTGACCCGGGAATGTTGGAAAACGCGTCCGGAATTCCGCGGCGTTCCCAGTATGGCGCCGCTGCGCCGACCAGGGAATGTTGAAAAAATGCGCCAGGAATTCCGCGGCGTTCCCGGATCGGGACCCCGGCGCCGACCCGGGAACTTCGGGAAAAAATGCGCCCGGAATTCCGCGGCGTTCCCGGCTCGGGGCCCCGGCGCCGACCCAAGAACGTCGGGAAAAAATGCACCCGGAATTCCTTGGCTTTCCCCGATCGGCGCCCCGGGGCTGACCCGGGAATGTTGGAAAACGCGTCCGGAATTCCGCGGCGTTCCCAGTATGGCGCCGCTGCTCCGACCAGGGAATGTCGAAAAAATGCACCCGGAATTCTGCGGCGTTCCCGGATCAGGGCCCCGACGCTGACCTGGGAACATCGGGAAAAAATGCGTCCGGAATTCCACGGCATTCCCGGATTGGCACCGCGGCGCCGACCCGGGAATGTCGGAAAACGCGTCCGGAATTCCGTGGCGTTCCCTGATCGGCGCCCCGGCGCCGACCCGGGAATGTCAGAAAACGCGTCTAGAATTCTGCGTCCTTCCCGGATCGGCGCCCCGCAGCAACCCGGGAATGTCTGATAACATGACCGGAATTCCGGGACGTTCCCAGATCGGCGCCCCGGCGCCGACCAGGAACGTCGAAAAAATAAACCGGGAATTCTGTGGGGTTCCCGGATGGGAGCCCCTGCACCAACCCGGGAATGTCGAAAAAATGCTCCGGGAATTCAGGGACGTTCCCTGATGGGCACCCGGCGGCGTCCCGGGAATTTCGAAAAACGCACCCGGAATTCCGCGGCCTTCCCGGATCGGGGCCCCGGCGCCGACTCGGGAACGTCGGGAAAAAAATGCGCCCGGCACCGACCCGGGAACGTCGGGAAAAAATGCGCCAGGAATTCCGCGGCATTGCCGGATCGGGGCCCCGGCGCCGACCCGGGAACGTCGCGAAAAAATGTGCCCGGAATTCCGCGACGTTCCCGGATGGGCACCCCGGCGCCGACACGGGAATATCGAAAAAATGGGCCCCGAATTTCGCCGCGTCCCCGGATCGGGACCCCGGTGCCGACCCGGAAATGTCGATAAAATGCGCCCGGAATTCCACGGCGTTCCTTGATCTGTTCCCCGGCGCCGACCCGGGAGTGTCGAAAAAATGCACCCGGAATTCCTTGGCTTTCCCGGATCGGCGCCCCGGTGCTGACCCGGGAATGTTGGAAAACGCGTCCGGAATTCCGCGGTGTTCCCAGTATGGCGCCGCTGCGCCGACCAGGGAATGTTGTAAAAATGCGCCAGTAATTCCGCGGCGTTCCCGGATCGGGGCCCCGGCGCTGACCCGGGAACTTCGGGAAAAAATGTGCCCGGAATTCCGCGGCGTTCCTGGATCGGGGCCCCGGCGCCGACCCAAGAACGTCGGGAAAAAATGCACCCGGAATTCCTTGGCTTTCCCGGATCGGCGCCCCGGGGCTGATCCGGGAATGTTGGAAAACGCGTCCGGAATTCCGCGGCGTTCCCAGTATGGCGCCGCTGCGCCGACCAGGGAATGTCGAAAAAATGCACCAGGAATTCCGCGGCGTTCCCGGATCGGGGCCCCGGCGCCGACCCGGGAACTTCGGGAAAAAATGCGCCCGGAATTCCGCGGCGTTCCTGGAAAGGGGCTCCGGCGCCGATCCAAGAACGTCGGGAAAAAATTCGTCCGGAATTCCGCGGCGTTCCCAGTATGGCGCCGCTGCGCCGACCCGGGAATGTCGAAAAATGCTCCCGGAATTCAGCGACGTTCCCTGATGGGCGCCCCGGCGGCGCCCCGGGAATTTCGAAAAACGCGCCCGGAATTCCGCGGCCTTCCCGGATCGGGCTCCCGGCGCTGACCCGGGAATGTCGGAAAATGCGTATAGACCGGGGAACGGCGGGGAAAAATGTGCCCGGAATTCCACGGCGATCCCGGATCGGGGCCCCGGCGCCGACCCGGGAACGTCGGGAAAAAAATGCACCCGGAATTCCGGGGCGTTCCCGGATCGGGGCCCCGGAACCGACCCGGGAACATCAGGAGAAAATGCGCCCGGATTTTTGCAGAGTTCCCGGATCTGTTCCCCGGCGCCGACCCGGGAGTGTCGAAAAAATTCACCCGGAATTCCTTGGCTTTCCCGGATCGGCGCCCCGGTGCTGACCCGGGAATGTTGGAAAACGCGTCCGGAATTCCGCGGCGTTCCCAGTATGGCGCCGCTGCGCCGACCAGGGAATGTTGAAAAAATGCGCCAGGAATTCCGTGGCGTTCCCGGATCGGGGCCCCGGCGCCGACCCGGGAACTTCGGGAAAAAATGTGCCCGGAATTCCGCGGCGTTCCCGGATCGGGGCCCCGGCGCCGACCCAAGAACGTCGGGAAAAAATGCACCCGGAATTCCTTGGCTTTCCCGGATCGGCGCCCCGGGGCTGACCCGGGAATGTTGGAAAACGCGTCCGGAATTCCGCGGCGTTCCCAGTATGGCGCCGCTGCGCCGACCAGGGAATGTTGAAAAAATGCGCCAGGAATTCCGCGGCGTTCCCGGATCGGGGCCCCGGCGCCGACCCGGGAACTTCGGGAAAAAATGCGCCCGGAATTCCGCGGCGTTCCTGGAAAGGGGCTCCGGCGCCGATCCAAGAACGTCGGGAAAAAATTCGTCCGGAATTCCGCGGCGTTCCCAGTATGGCGCCGCTGCGCCGACCCGGGAATGTCGAAAAATGCTCCCGGAATTCAGCGACGTTCCCTGATGGGCGCCCCGGCGGCGCCCCGGGAATTTCGAAAAACGCGCCCGGAATTCCGCGGCCTTCCCGGATCGGGCTCCCGGCGCTGACCCGGGAATGTCGGAAAATGCGTATAGACCGGGGAACGGCGGGGAAAAATGTGCCCGGAATTCCACGGCGATCCCGGATCGGGGCCCCGGCGCCGACCCGGGAACGTCGGGAAAAAAATGCACCCGGAATTCCGGGGCGTTCCCGGATCGGGGCCCCGGAACCGACCCGGGAACATCAGGAGAAAATGCGCCCGGATTTTTGCAGAGTTCCCGGATCGGGGCCCCGGCGCCAACCTGGGAACGTCGGGAAAAAAATGCGCCCGGCACCGACCCGGGAACGTCGGGAAAAAATGCACCAGGAATTCCGCGGCGTTCCTGGATCGGGGCCCCGGCGCCGACCCGTGAACGTCGGGAAAAAATGCGCCCGGAATTCCACGGTGTTCCCGGATCGGGGCCCCGGCGCTGACACAAGAACGTCGGGAAAACATGCGCCCAGAATTCTGCGGCGTTCCCGGATCGGGGCCCAGGCGCCGACCTGGGAACGTCGGGAAAAAATGCGCCCGGAATTCCGCGGCGTTCTCGGATCGGGGCCCCGGCACCCACCCGGGAACGTCTGGAAAAAATGCGCCCGGAATTCCGTGGCGTTCCCGGATCGGGTCCCCGGCGCCGACCCAAGAACGTCGGGAAAACATGCGCCCGGAATTCTGCGGCGTTTCCGGATCGGGGCCCCGGCACCGACCCGGGAACGTCGGGAAAAAATGCGTCCGGAATTCCGCGGCGTTCCCGGATTGGCGCCGCTGCGCCGACCCGGGAATGTCGAAAAAATGCTCCCGGAATTCAGCGACGTTCCCTGATGGGCGCCCCGGCGGCGTCCTGGGAATTTCGAAAAATGCGCCCAGAATTCCGCGGCCTTCCCGGATCGGCCTCCCGGCGCTGACCCGGGAATGTCAGAAAACGCGTCTGGACCCGGGAACGTCGGGAAAAACATGCGCCCGGAATTCTGCGGCGTTCCCGGATGGGCGCCCCTGCACCAACCCGGAAATGTCTAAAAAATGCTCCCGGAATTCAGCGACGTTCCACGATGGGCTCCACGGCGGCGTCCCGGGAATTTCGAAAAACCGCCCGGAATTCCGAGGCGTTCCCGGATCGGGACCCCGGCACCGATCCGGGAACGTCGGGAAAAAATGCGCCAGGAATTCCGCGGCGTTCCCGGATCGGGGCCCCGGCGCCGACCCGGGAACGTCGGGAAAAGATGTGCCAGGAATTCCGCGGCGTTCCCAGATTGGGGCCCTGGCGCCTACCCGGGAACATCGGGGGAAAAATGGACCCGGAATTCTGTGGCGTTCCCGGATCGGGTCCCCAGCGGCGACCCGGGAACGTCGGGGAAAAAATGGGCCTGGAATTTCGCGGCATTCCCGGATCGGGGCCCTGACGCCGACCCGGGAATGTCGGGAATAAATGCGTCTGGAATTCCGCGGCGTTCCCGGATCGGGGCCCCGCCCCCGACCCGGGAATGTCGGGAATATATGCTTCCGGAATTCCGCGGCGTTCCCGGATTGGCACCGATGCGCCGACCCGGGAATGTCGAAAAAATGCGCCCGGAATTCCACGGCATTCCGGATGGCACCCGGCGCCGACCCGGGAATGTCGGAAAATGCGCCCGGAATTCCGCGGCTTCCCGGATCGGCCCCGGCGTGACCGAACGAATGTCGGAAAACAAGTGCCCAGGAATTCCCGGCGTTCCGGATCGGGGCCCCGCGCCGACCTGGGAACGTCGGGGAAAAAATGCGCCCGGAATTCCGGGGTTCCCGGATCGGTGGCCCCGGCACCGACCCGGGAACATCGGAAAAAAATGGCCGGAATTTCTCCGGCGTTCCCGCATCGGGCCCCAGGGCTGACCCAGGAATGTCGGGAAAAAATGCATCCGGAATTTGGCGGCGTTCCCGGATCGGGGGCCCGGGGCCGACCCGGGAATGTCGGGAAAAATGCGTCCAGAATTCGGCGGCGTTCCCGGATTGGCACCGCTGCCGACCCGGGAATGTCGAAAAAATGCGCCGGAATTCCACGGCATTCCCGGATGAGGCACCGCGGCGCCGACCGGGAATGTCGGAAAACGCGCCCGGAATTCCGCGGCCTTCCCGGATCGGCCTCCCGGCGCAGACCCGGGAATGTCAGAAAAACGCGTCTGGACCCAGGAACGGCGGGGAAAATCCGGATCGCGCCGGATGCCACTCTGACCAACCGGAAAATGCCGGAATCCGCGTTCCGGTGGCCCCGACGCCGACCCTGGGAATGTCGGAAAAAAATGCGCCGGAATTCCAGGCGTGTTCCCGGATCGTGGCCCCGGCACCGACCCGGGAATGTCGAAAAAATGCGCCCGGATTTCTCCGGCGTTCCCGGATCGGGGCCCCAGCGCCAACCCGGGAACGTCGGGAAAAAATGCGCCCGGAATTCCGCGGCGTTCCCGGATCGGGGCCCCGGTGCCGACCCAAGAACGTCGGGAAAAAAATGCGCCAGGAATTCTGCGGCATTCCCGGATCGGGGCCCCGGCGCCGACCCGGGAACGTCGGGAAAAATGCGCCAGGAATTCCGCGGCGTTCCCGGATCGGTGCCCCGGCGCCGACCCGGGAACAGTGGGGGAAAAATGGGCCCGGAATTTCGCGGTGTTCCCGGATCGGGTCCCCGGCGCCGACCCAAGAACGTCGGGAAAAAATGCGCCCGGAATTCTGCGGCGTTCCGGGATCGGGGCCCCGACGCCGACCCGGAAACGTCGGGAATAAATGCATCAGGAATTCCGCGGCGTTTCCGGACTGGCACCGCTGCGCCGCCCCGGGAATGTCGAAAAAATGCGCCCCGAATTCCACGGCATTCCCGGATGAGGGCCGCGGCGCCGACCCGGGAATGTCGGAAAAAGGGCCCGGAATTCCGCGGCCTTCCCGGATCCGCCTCGCGGCGCTGACCCGGGAATGTCAGAAAACGCGTCTGGACCCGGGAACGGCGGGGGAAAATGTGCCCGGAATTCCGCGGCGTTCCCGGATTGGGGCCCCGGCGCTGAACCAAGAACGTCGGGAAAAAATGCGCCCGGAATTCTGCGGCGTTCCCGGATTGGGGCCCCGACGCCAACCCGGGAATGTCGGGAATAAATGCGTCCGGAATTCCGCGGCATTCCCGGATGAGCGCCGCGGCGCCGACCCGGGAATGTCGGAAAAAGGGCCCGGAATTCCGCGGCCTTCCCGGATCCGCCTCGCGGCGCTGACCCGGGAATGTCAGAAAACGCGTCTGGACCCAGGAACGGCGGGGGAAAATGTGCCCGGAATTCCACGGCGATCCTGGATCGGAGCCCCGACGCCGACCTGGGAACGTCGGGGAAAAAATGCGCCCGGAATTCTGCGGTGTTCCCGGATCGTGGCCCCGGCACCGATCCGGGAATGTCGGGAATAAATGCGTCCGGAATTCCACGGCGTTCCCGGATTGGCACCGCTGCGCCGACCTGGGAATGTCGAAAAAATGCGCCCGGAATTCCACGGCATTCCCGGATGAGCTCCGCGGCGCCGACCCGGGAATGTCAGAAAACGCGCCCGGAATTCCGCGGCCTTCCCGGATCGGCCTCCCGGCGCTGACCCGGGAATGTCAGAAAACGCGTCTGGACCCAGGAACGGCGGGGGAAAATGTGCCCGGAATTCCACGGCGATCCTGGATCGGGGCCCCAACGCCGACCGGGAAGTCGGGAAAAATGCGTCCGGAATTCCAGGCGTTTCCCGGATTGGCCCGGCACCGACCCGGGAAATCAGAAAAAAATGCGCCCGGATATTCCCGGCTTCCCGGATCGGGGCCCGCGCGCCGACCCGGGAAGTCGGGAAAAAATGCGCCCGGAATTCCGCGGCGTTCCCGGATCGGGCCCCCGGCGCCGACCCAACAGAAACGTCGGGGAAGGGGAAAATGGCCCAGGAATTCAGCGGCGATCCTGGATCGGGGCCCCGCGCCGACCTGGGAACGTCGGAAAAAATGCGCCCGGAATTCCAGCGGCGTTTCCCGGATCGGTGGCCCCGGCCCGACCCGGGAACATCAGGGGGAAAAAAATGGCCCAGGAATTCTGGCTTTCCCGATCGGGGTCCCCGGCGCCACCCGGGAACGTCGGGAAAAAAATGCGCCGGAATTCCGCGGCGTTCCCGGATCGGGGCCCCGCGCCGCACCGGGAACGTCGGGGAAAACATGGGCCCGGAATTTCGCGGCGTTCCCGGATCGGGTCCCCGGCGCCGACCCAAGAACGTCGGGAAAAAATGCGCCCGGAATTCTGCGGCGTTCCCGGATCAGGGCCCCAACGCCGACCCGGAAACGTCGGGAATAAATGCATCAGGAATTCCGCGGCGTTCCCGGATTGGCACCGCTGCGCCGACCCGGGAATGTCGAAAAAATGCGCCCGGAATTCCACGGCATTCCCGGATGAGCACCGCGGCGCCGACCCGGGAATGTCGGAAAACGCGCCCGGAATTCCGCGGCCTTCCCGGATCGGCCTCCCGGCGCTGACCCGGGAATGTCAGAAAACGCGTCTGGACCCAGGAACGGCGGGGGAAAATGTGCCGACCGGATTCCGGATCGGGCCCGAGATCACTGCGATCGCGGCGCCCGACCGACGCCGACCTGGGAACGTCGGGAAAAAATGCGCCCGGAATTCCAGGGTTCCCGGATCTGGCCCCGCGACCGACCCGGGAACATCGAAAAAAATGCGCCCGGATTTCCGGCGTTCCCGGATGGCCCGCGGCGCCACCCGGGAATGTCGGAAAAGCGCCCGGAATTCCGCGGCTTCCGGATCGGCCTCCGGCGCTGACCGGAAGTCGAAAAATTGCGCCAGGAATTCGCGGGCGTTCCCGGAATTCGGGGCCACGGGCGCCGACCCGAGGGAACGTCGGGAAAAAATGCGCCGGAATTCCGCGGCGTTCCCGGATCGGGCCCCGGCACCGACCCGGGAACCTCGGTAAAAAATGCGGCCGGAATTACCCGGCGTTCCCGGATCGGGCCCCGGCGCCGACCCGGGAACGTCGGGGAAAAATGCGCCGGAATTCGCGGCGTTCCCGATCGGGCCCCGGGCGCCGACCAACGGAACGTCGGGGGAAAAAAATGGGCCCGGAATTGCGCGGCGTTCCCGTATCGGGTCCCCGGCGCCGACCCAAAGCGTCGGGAAAAAAATGCGCCGGAATTCTCGCGGCGTTCCCGGATCGGGCCCCGCGCCGACCCGGGAATGTCGGGAATAAATGCGTCCGGAATTCCGCGGCATTCCCGGATTGGCACTGCTGCGCCGACCCGGGAATGTCGAAAAAATGCGCCCGGAATTCCCGGCATTCCCGGATGGCCCGCGGCGCGACCGGGAAATGTCGGGAAAAAGCTGCCCGGAATTCCGCGGCCTTCCGGATCGGCCTCACGGCGCTGACCGGGAATGTCGAAGAAAAACGCGTCATGGACCAGGACGGGGGGAAATGTGCCCGGATTCCGGCGATCCTGGATCGGGCCCGACGCCGACCGGGAACGTCGGGAAAAAAATGCGCCCGGAATTCCAGGCGTTCCCGGATCGTGGCCCCAGACGCCGACCCGGGAACTCAGGAAAAAATGCGCCCGGAATTCCGGCGTTCCCGGATCGGGGCCCCGCGCCGACCCGGGAACGTCGGGAAAAAATGCGCCGGAATTCGCGGCGTTCCCGGATCGGGGCCCCGGCGCCGACCCGAACGTCGGAAAAAATGCGCCAGGAATTCTGCGGCTTCCGGATCGGGGCCCCGGCGCCGACCCGGGAACGTCGGGAAAAAATGTGCCCGGAATTCCGCGGCGTTCCCGGATCGGTCCCGGCGCCGACCCGGGAACTGGAAAATGGACCGGAATTCGTGCATTCCCGATCGGTCCGGCGCCGACCCGGGAACGTCGGGGAAAAAATGGGCCCGGAATTTCGCGGCGTTCCCGGATCGGGTCCCCGGCGCCGACCCAAGAACGTCGGGAAAAAATGCGCCCGGAATTCTGCGGCGTTCCCGGATCAGGGCCCCGACGCCGACCCGGAAACGTCGGGAATAAATGCATCAGGAATTCCGCGGCGTTCCCGGATTGGCACCGCTGCGCCGACCCGGGAATGTCGAAAAAATGCGCCCGGAATTCCACGGCATTCCCGGATGAGCGCCGCGGCGCCGACCCGGGAATGTCGGAAAATGCGCCCGGAATTCCGCGGCCTTCCCGGATCGGCCTCCCGGCGCTGACCCGGGAATGTCAGAAAACGCGTCTGGACCCAGGAACGGCGGGGGAAAATGTGCCCGGAATTCCACGGCGATCCTGGATCGGGGCCCCGACGCCGACCTGGGAACGTCGGGAAAAAAATGCGCCCGGAATTCCAGGGTGTTCCCGGATCGTGGCCCCGGCACCGACCCGGGAACATCAGAAAAAAATGCGCCCGGATTTCTCCGGCGTTCCCGGATCGGGGCCCCAGCGCCAACCCGGGAACGTCGGGAAAAAATGCGCCCGGAATTCCGCGGCGTTCCCGGATCGGGGCCCCGGCGCCGACCCAAGAACGTCGGGAAAAAATGCGCCAGGAATTCTGCGGCGTTCCCGGATCGGGGCCCCGGCGCCGACCCGGGAACGTCGGGAAAAAATGCGCCAGGAATTCCGCGGCGTTCCCGGATCGGTGCCCCGGCGCCGACCCGGGAACATTGGGGGAAAAATGGACCCGGAATTCCGTGGCTTTCCCCGATCGTGTCCCCGGCGCCGACCCGGAAGTCGGGAAAAATGGGCCGGAATTCCGCGCTTCCCGGATCGGGTCCCCGGCGCCGACCCAGAACGTCGGGAAAAAATGCGCCGGAATTCTGCGGCGTTCCGGATCAGGGCCCCGACGCCGCCCGGAAACGTCGGGAATAAATGCTTCAGGAATTCCGCGGCGTTCCCGGATTGGCACCGTCTGGACCCCGGAACGGCGGGGTAAAATGTGCCCGGAATTCCACGGCGTTCCTGGATCGGGGCCCCGTCGCCGACCTGGGAACGTCGGGAAAAAAATGCGCCCGGAATTCCAGGGTGTTCCCGGATCGTGGCCCCGGCACCGACCCGGGAACATCAGAAAAAAATGCGCCGGATTTCTCCGGCGTTCCCGGATCGGGTCCCCAGCGCCAACCCGGGAACGTCGGGAAAAAAATGCGCCCGGAAGTTCGCGGCGTTCCCGGATCGGGTCCCCGGCGCCGACCCAAGAACGTCGGGAAAAATGCGCCCGGAATTCTGCGGCGTTCCCAGATCGGGGCCCCGGCGCCGACCCGGGAACGTCGGGAAAAAATGCGCCAGGAATTCTGCGGCGTTCCCGGATCGGGCCCGCCGGCGCCGACCCGGGACATGGGGGAAAAATGGCCCGGAATTCCGCGGCTTCCCGATTGGCCCCGGCGCCGACCCGGGAACGTCGGACGGGAAAAAATGGCCCGGAATTCGCGGCGTTCCCGGATGGGGCCCCGGCGCGACCCAAGAACGTCGGGAAAAAATGCGCCGGGATGTCTCCGGCGTTCCCGGATGCGGTCCGCGTCGCCGACCCTGGAATGTCGTGAATAAATGCGTCCGGAATTCCGCGGCGTTCCCGGATTGGCACCGCGCGCCGACCCGGGAAGTCGAAAAAATGCGCCCGGAATTCCACGGCAGTTCCCGGATGGGCCCGCGGCGCCGACCCGGGAATGTCGGGAAAAACGCGCCAGGAATTCCGCGGCTTCCCGGATCGGGCCCCGCGCGCTGACCCGGGAATGTCGAAAACGCGTCATGGCCCAGGAACGCGGGAAATTGCCCGGAATTCCACGGATCCGGATCGGGGCCGCGGCCGACCGGAACGTCGGGAAAAAATGCGCCCGGAATTCCAGGGCGTTCCCGGATCGTGGCCCGGCACCGACCCGGGAACTTCGAAAAAATGCGCCCGGAATTCTCGGCGTTCCCGGATCGGCGCCCGGCGCGACCCGGGAACGTCGGGAAAAAATGCGCCAGGAATTCCGCGGCGTTCCCGGATGGGGCCCCTGCGCCGACCACGGGAATGTCGGAAAAAATGCGCCCAGGAATTCCGCGGCGTTCCGGATCGGGTCCCGGCGCCGACCCGAAGAACGTCGGGAAAAAATGCGCCGGAATTCGCGGCGTTCCCGGATCGGGGCCCATGCGCCGACCCAGGAACGTCGGGAATAAATGCGCCGGAATTCCGCGGCGTTCCCGGATTGGGCCCGCGTGCGACCCGGGAATGTCGGAAAAATGCGCCGGAATTCCCGGCTTCCCGGATGAGCACCGCGCGCCGACCGGGAATGTCGAAAAACTGCGCCCGGAATTCCGCGGCCTTCCCGGATCGGGCCTCCGGCGCGACCGGGAATGTCAGAAAAAACGCGATTCCGGCGTCCGGATCGGGCGGCACGCGGGAATAAAAATGTGCCGGAATTCCACGGCGATCCTGGATCGGGGCGGCGACGCCGACCTGGGAACGTCGGGAAAAAAATGTGCCCGGAATTCCAGGGCGTTCCCGGATCGTGGCCCCGGCACCGACCCGGGAACATCAGAAAAAAATGCGCCCGGATTTCTCCGGCGTTCCCGGATCGGGGCCCCGGCGCCGACCCGGGAACGTCGGGAAAAAATGCGCCAGGAATTCCGCGGCGTTTCCGGATCGGGGCCCCAGCACCGACCCGGGAACGTCGGGAAGAAATGCGCCCGGAATTCCGCGGCGTTCCCGGATCAGGGCCCCGACGCCGACCCGGGAACGTCAGGAAGAAATGCGCCAGAAATTCCGCGGCGTTCCTGGATCGGTGCCCCGGCGCCGACCTGGGAACATTGGGGGAAAAATGGACCCGGAATTCCGTGGCTTTCCCGGATCGGGTCCCCGGCGCCGACCCGGGAACGTCGGGGGGAAAATGGGCAAGGAATTTCGCGGCGTTCCCGGATCGGGTCCCCGGCGCCGACTCAAGAACGTCGGGAAAAAATGCGCCCTGAATTCTGCGGCGTTCCCGGATCGGGGCCCCGACGCTGTCCCGGAAACGTCGAGAATAAATGAGTCCGGAATTCCGCGGCGTTCCCGGATGAGCACCGCGGCGCCGACCCGGGAATGTCGGAAAATGCGCCTGGAATTCCGCGGCCTTCCCGGATCGGCCTCGCGGCGCTGAGCCGGGAATGTCAGAAAACGCGTCTGGACCCGGGAACGGCGGGGGAATATGTGCCCGGAATTCCGCGGCGTTCCCGGATCGGGGCCCCGGCGCTGACCCAAGAACGTTGGGGAAAAATGACCCCGGAATTCTGCGGCGTTCCCTGATCGGGGCCCCGGCGCCGACCCGGGAACGTCGGGAAAAAATGCGCCCGGAATTCCGCGGCGTTCCCGGATCGGGGTCCCAGGGCCAACCCGGGAACGTCGGGAAAACATGCGCCCGGAATTCTGCGGCGTTCCCGGATCGGGGCTCCGGCGCCGACCCGGGAACGTCGGGAAAGAATGCGCCCGTAATTCCGCGGCGTTCCTGGATCGGGGCCCCGGCGCCGACCCAAGAATGTCGGGAAAACATGCGCCCGGAATTCTGCGGCGTTCCCGGATCGGGGCCCCGGCGCCGACCCGGGAATGTTGGGAAAAAATGCGCCAGGAATTCCGCGGCGTTCCCGGATCGGGGACCCGGCGCTGACCCAAGAACGTCGGGGGAAAATGAGCCCGGAATTCTGCGGCGTTCCCTGATCGGGGCCCAGGCGCCGACCCGGGAACGTCGGGAAAAAATGCGCCCGGAATTCCGCGGCGTTCCCGGATCGGGGCCCTGTTACCGAACCGGGAACGTCGGGAAAAATGCGCCAGGAATTCCGCGGCATTCCTGGATTTGCGCCGCTGCGCCGACCCGGGAATGTCGAAAAAATGCTCCCGGAATTCAGCGACGTTCCCTGATCGGCCTCCCGGCGCTGACCCGGTAATGTCGGAAAACGCGTCTGGATCCGGGAACGGCGGGGGAAAAAGTGCCCGGAATTCTGCGGCGTTCCCGGATCGTGGCCCCGGCGCCGACCCGGGAACGTCGGGAAAAAATGCGCCAGGAATTCCGCGGCGTTCCCGGATCGGGGCCCCGGCGCCGACCCGGGAACGTCGGGAAAAAATGCGTCCGGAATTCCGCGGCGTTCCCAGATTGGCGCCGCTGCGCCGACCTGGGAATGTCGAAAAAATGCTCCCGGAATTCAGCGACGTTCCCTGATGCGCGCCCCGGCGGGGTCCCGGGAATTTCGAAAAACGCGCCTGGAATTCCGCGGCCTTCCCGGATCAGCCTCCCGGTGCTGACCTGGGAATGTCCGAAAACGCGTGTGGACCCGGGAACGGCGGGGAAAAAAGTGCCCGGAATTCGACGGCGATCCCGGATCGGGGCCCCGGCGCCGACCAGGGAACGTCGGGAAAAAATGCGCCCGGAATTCTGCGGCGTTCCCGGATCGGGGCCCCGGCGCCGACCCGGGAACGTCGGGAAAAAATGCGCCTGGAATTCCGCGGCGTTCCCGGATCGGGGCCCCGGTGCCGACCCGGGAACGTAGGGAAAAAATGCGCCAGGAATTCCGCGGCGTTCCCGGATCGGGACCCCGGCGCCGACCCAAGAATGTCGGGAAAAAATGCGCCCGGAATTCTGCGGCGTTCCCGGATCGGGGCCACTGCGCCGACCCAAGAACGTCGGGAAAAAATGCGCCCGGATATCTGCGGCGTTCCTGGGTCGGGGCCCGGTGCGCCGACCCGGGAATGTCGAAAAAATGCTCCCGGAATTCAGCGACGTCCCCTGATGGGCGCCGCGGCGGCGTCCCGGGAATTTCGAAAAACGCGCCCGGAATTCCGCGGCGTTCCTTGATCTGTTCCCGGCCGCCGCCCCGGGAGTGTCGAAAAAATGCACCCGGAATTCCTTTGCGTATCCCGGATTCGCGCCCCGGTGCTGACCCGGGAATGTTGGAAAACGGTTCCGGAATTCCGCGGTGTTCCCGGATTGGCGCCGCTGCGCCGAACCGGGAATGTCTAAAAAATGCGCCCCGAATTCCGCGGCGTTCCCGGATGTGCACCCCGGCGCCGACCCGGGAACGTCGGGAGAAAATGCGCCCGGCATTCCGCGGCGTTCCCGGATCGGGGCCCCGGCGCCGACCCGGGAACGTCGGGAAAAAATGCGTCCGGAATTCCGCGGCGTTCCCGGATTGGCGCCGCTGCGCCGACCAGGGAATGTCGAAAAAATGCTCCCGGAATTCAGCGACGTTCCCTGATGCGCGCCCCGGCGGGGTCCCCGGAATTTCGAAAAACGCGCCTGGAATTCCGCGGCCTTCCCGGATCAGCCTCCCGGTGCTGACCTGGGAATGTCGGAAAACGCGTGTGGACCCGGGAACGGCGGGGAAAAAAGTGCCCGGAATTCCGCGGCGTTCCCGGATCGGGGCCCCGGCGCCGACCCGGGAACGTCGGGAATAAATGCGTCCGGAATTCCGCGGCGTTCCCGGATTGGCACCGCTGCGCCAACCCGGGAATGTCGAAAAAATGCGCCCGGAATTCCACGGCATTCCCGGATGAGCACCGCGGCGCCGACCCGGGAATGTCGGAAAACGCGCCCGGAATTCCGCGGCCTTCCCGGATCGGCCTCCCGGCGCTGACCCGGTAATGTCAGAAAACGCGTCTGGACCCAGGAACGGCGGGGGAAAATGTGCCCGGAATTCCACAGCGATCCTGGATCGGGGCCGCGACGCCGACCTGGGAACGTCGGGAAAAAATGCGCCTGGAATTCCAGGGCGTTCCCGGATCGTGGCCCCGGCACCGACCCGGGAACATCAGAAAAAAATGCGCCCGGATTTCTCCGGCGTTCCCGGATCGGGGCCCCGGCGCCGACCCGGGAACGTCGGGAAAAAATGCGCCAAGAATTCCGCGGCGTTCCCGGATCGGGGCCCCAGCGTCGACCCGGGAACGTCGGGAAAAAATGCGCCCGGAATTCCGCGGCGTTCCCGGATCGGGGCTCCGGCGCCGACCCAAGAACGTCGGGAAAAAATGCGCCAGGAATTCTGCGGCGTTCCCGGATCGGGGGCCCGACGCCGACCCGGGAATATCGAAAAAATGGGCCCCGAATTTCGCCGCGTCCCCGTATCGGGTCCGCGGTGCCGACCCGGAAATGTCGAAAAAATGCGCCCGGAATTCCGCGGCGTTCCTTGATCTGTTCCCCGGCACCGACCCGGGAGTGTCGAAAAAACGCACCCGGAATTCCTTGGCTTTCCCGGATCGGCGCCCCGGTGCTGACCCGGGAATGTTGGAAAACGCATCCGGAATTCCGCGGCGTTCCCAGTATGGCGCCGCTGCGCCGACCAGGGAATGTCGAAAAAATGCGCCAGGAATTCCGCGGCGTTCCTTGATCTGTTCCCCGGCGCCGACCCGGGAACTTCGGGAAAAAATGCGCCCGGAATTCCGCGGCGTTCCCGGATCGGGGCCCCGGCGCCGACCCAACAACGTCGGGAAAAAATGCACCCGGAATTCCGGCTTCCGGATTGTGCCCGGCCGACCCGGATTGAAAAATGCCACCGATTCCGTCCCCGGTGCTGACCCGGGAATGTTGGAAAACGCGTCCGGAATTCCGCGGCGTTCCCAGTATGGCGCCGCTGTGCCGACCAGGGAATGTCGAAAAAATGCGCCAGGAATTCCGCGGCGTTCCCGGATCGGGGCCCCGGCGCCGACCTGGGAACGTCGGGAAAAAATGCGCCCGGAATTCCAGGGCGTTCCCGGATCGTGGCCCCGGCACCGACCCGGGAACATCAGAAAAAAATGCGCACGGATTTCTCCGGCGTTCCCGGATCGGGGCACCGGCGCCGACCTGGGAACGTCGGGAAAAAATGCGCCCGGAATTCCAGGGCGTTCCCGGATCGTGGCCCCGGCACCGACCCGGGAACATCAGAAAAAAATGCGCCCGGATTTCTCCGGCGTTCCCGGATCGGGGCCCCGGCGCCGACCCGGGAACGTCGGGAAAAAATGCGCCAAGAATTCCGCGGCGTTCCCGGATCGGGGCCCCAGCGTCGACCCGGGAACGTCGGGAAAAAATGCGCCCGGAATTCCGCGGCGTTCCCGGATCGGGGCCCCGGCGCCGACCCAAGAACTTCGGGAAAAAATGCGCCAGGAATTCTGCGGCGTTCCCGGATCGGGGGCCCGACGCCAACCCGGGAACGTCGGGAATAAATGCGTCCGGAATTCCGCGGCGTTCCCGGATTGGCACCGCTGCGCCAACCCGGGAATGTCGAAAAAATGCGCCCGGAATTCCACGGCATTCCCGGATGAGCACCGCGGCGCCGACCCGGGAATGTCGGAAAATGCGCCCGGAATTCCGCGGCCTTCCCGGATCGGCCTCCCGGCGCTGACCCGGGAATGTCAGAAAACGCGTCTGGACGCAGGAACGGCGGGGGAAAATGTGCCCGGAATTCCACGGCGATCCTGGATCGGGGCCGCGACGCCGACCGGGGAACGTCGGGAAAAAAATGCGCCCGGAATTCCAGGGCGTTCCCAGATCGTGGCCCCGGCACCGACCCGGGAACATCAGAAAAAAATGCGCCCGGATTTCTCCGGCGTTCCCGGATCGGGGCCCCGGCACCGACCCGGGAACATCGGGAAAAAATGCGCCAGGAATTCCGCGGCGTTCCCAGATCGGGGCCCCAGCGCCGACCCGGGAACGTCGGGAAAAAATGCGCCTGGAATTCCGCGGCGTTCCCGGATCGGGGCCCCGGCGCTGACCCAAGAACGTCGGGAAAAAAATGCGCCAGGAATTCTGCGGCGTTCCCGGATTGGGGCCCCGGCGCCGACCCGGGAACGTCGGGAAGAAATGCGCCAGGAATTCCGCGGCGTTCCCGGATCGGTGCCCTGGCGCCGACCCGGGAACATTGGGGGAAAAATGTACCCGGAATTCCGTGGCTTTCCCGGATCGGGTCCCCGGCGCCGACCCGGGAACGTCGGGGAAAAAATGGCGCCAGGAATAAAAAAAAAAAAAAAAAAAAAAAAAAAAAAAAAAAAAAAAAAAAAAATGCGCCCGGATTTTCTCCGGCGTTCCCGGATCGGGCGCCCGCCCGACCCGGGAACGTTGGGAAAAAATGCGCCAGGAATTCCGCGGCGTTCCCAGATCGGGGCCCCGGCGCCGACCCGGGAACGTCGGGAAAAAATGCGCCGGAATTCCGTGGCTTTCCCGGATCGGGTCCCCGGCGCCGACCCGGGAACGTCGGGGAAAAAATGGGCAAGGAATTTCGCGGCGTTCCCGGGTCGGGTCCCCGGCGCCGACCCAAGAACGTCGGGAAAAAATGCGCCCGGAATTCTGCGGCATTCCCGGATCGGGGCCCCGATGCCGACCCGGAAACGTCGAGAATAAATGCGTCCGGAATTCCGCGGCGTTCCCGGATGAGCGCCGCGGCGCCGACCCGGGAATGTCGGAAAACGCGCCCGGAATTCCGCGGCCTTCCCGGATCGGCCTCGCAGCGCTGACCCGGAAATGTCAGAAAACGCGTCTGGCCCCTCGAATGGCGGGGGAATATGTGCCCGGAATTCCGCGGCGTTCCCGGATCGGGGCCCCGGCGCTGACCCAAGAACGTCGGGAAAAATGCGCCCGGAATTCTGCGGCGTTCCCGGATCGGGCCCCCGGCGCCGAACTGGGAACGTCGGGAAAAAATGCGCCCGGAATTCTGCGGCGTTCCCGGATCGGGGACCCGGCGCTGACCCAAGAACGTCGGGGAAAAATGAGCCCGGAATTCTGCGGCGTTCCCTGATCGGGGGCCCCGGCGCCGACCCGGGAACGTCGGGAAAAAAATGCGCCCGGAATTCCGCGGCGTTCCCGGATCGGGGCCCTGTTACAGAACCGGGAACGTCGGGAAAAAATGCGGCAGGAATTCCGCGGCGTTCTCGGATCGGGGCCCCGGCGCCGACCCGGGAACGTCGGGAAAGAATGCGCCCGGAATTCTGCGGCGTTCCCGGATCGGGGCCCCGGCGCCGACCCAAGAATGTCGGGAAAAAATGCGCCAGGAATTCCGCGGCGTTCCCGGATCGGGGACCCGGCGCTGACCCAAGAATGTCGGGGAAAAATGAGCCCGGAATTCTGCGGCGTTCCCTGATCCGGGCCCCGGCGCCGACCCGGGAACGTCGGGAAAAAATGCGCGCGGAATTCCGCGGTGTTCCCGGATCGGGGCCCTGATACCGAACCGGGAACGTCGGGAAAAAATGCGCCAGGAATTCCGCGGCGTTCCCGGATTTGCGCCGCTGCGCCGACCCGGGAATGTCGAAAAAATGCTCCCGGAATTCAGCGACGTTCCCTGATCGGCCTCCCGGCGCTGACCCGGTAATGTCGGAAAACGCGTCTGGACCCGGGAACGGCGGGGAAAAAAGTGCCCGGAATTCCGCGGCGATCCCGGATCGGGGCCCCGGCGCCGACCCGGGAACGTCGGGAAAAAAATGCGCCCGGAATTCTGCGGTGTTCCCGGATCGGGGCCCGCGCCGAACCCGGGAACGTCGGGAAAAAATGCGTCCGGAATTCCGCGGGGAATGTCGGAAAAAATGCGCCCGGAATTCCGGGGGTTCCCGGATCGGGGCCCCGCGCCGAACCGGGAACGTCGGGAAAAAATGCCCCGGAATTCTGCGGCTTCCCGGATCGGGGCCCCGCGCCGACCCGGGAAGTCGGAAAAAATGCGTCCGGAATTCCGCGCGTTCCCGGATGGGCGCCGCGGCGCCGACCGGGAATGTCGAAAAATGCGCCCGGAATTCCGCGGCGTTCCGGATTGATGGCCCCGGCGCCGACCCGGGAACGTCGGGAAAAATGCGCCGGAATTCCGCTGCGTTCCCGGATCGGGCCCCGGCCCGACCCGGGAACGTCGGGAAAATGCGTCCGGAATTCCGCGGCGTTCCCGGATTGGGCCCGCTGCGCCGACACGGGAAGTCAGAAAAATGGCCCGGAATTCCGCGCGTTCCCGGATGGCGCCCCGGCGCCTACCCGGGAATGTCTGAAAAATGCGCCGGGAAGTCCCCGGCGTTCCCGGATCGGGGCCCCTGGGCCGACCCGGGAACGTCAGAAAAATGCGCCCGGAATTCCGCGGCGTTCCCGGATCGGCGCCCGCGCCGACCAGAATGTCGAAAAGCTCCGGAATTCGCGGCGTTCCCGATGGGCCCCTGGCGCCACCGGAATGTCGAAAAACGCGCCAGGAATTCCGCGGCCTTCCCGGATCACTCGGGCCCCGGCGCCGACCCGGGAACGTCGGGAAAAAAATGCCTGGAATTCCGAACGGCGTTTCCCGGATCGGGCCCCCGGCGCCGACCGGGAACGTCGGGAAAAATGCGCCCGGAATTCCGCGGTTCCCGGATCGGGCCCGGCCGCCGGAACCGCGGAACGTCGGGAAAAAATGCGCCAGGAATTCCGCAGCGTTCCCGGATCGGGGCCCCGGCGCCGACCCGGGAACGTCAGGAAAATATGCGCCCGGAATTCCGCGGCGTTTGCGGATTGAGGCCCCGGCGCCGACCCGGGAATGTTGGGAAAAATGCGTCCAGAATTCGGCGGCGTTCCCGGATCGGGGCCCCGGGGCCGACCCGGTAACGTCGGGAAAAAAATGCGCCCGGAATTCCGCGGCGTTCCCGGATCGGCGTCCCGGGGCCGACCCGGGAACGTCAGAAAAATGCGCCCGGAATTCGGCGGCGTTCCCGGATTGGCCCCCCGGCGCCTACCCGGGAATGTCGGAAAAATGCGCCCGGAATTCCCCGGCGTTCCCGGATCGGGGCCCCGGGGCCGACCCGGGAACGTCGGGAGAAATGGCCCGGAATTCCGCGCGTTCCCGGATCGGGCCCCGCGCCGACCCGGAATGTCAGAAAACGATGCCGGAATTCCGCGGCTTCCGATTCGCGCGTCCCATGGCGCCGACCCGGGAATGTCGAAAAACGGGTCCGGAATTCCGCGGCCTTCCCGATCGGGCCCCGGCGCCACCCGGGAATGTCGAAAAATGGCGGAATTCCGCGACGTTCCCGGATCGGCGCCCCGGCGCCGACCGGAACGTCAGAAAAATGCGCCGGAATTCCGCGCTTTCCCGGATGGGCCCCGACCACCGGGAAGTCGGAAACAGCGTCGGAATTCCGCTGGTTCCCGATCGGCCGGCCGACCGGGAACGTCGGAAAAATGCGCCGATTTCCGGCGTTGCGGTGGCGCCCGGCGCCGATCCGGAACGTCGGGAAAATCGGGCCCGGAATTCCGCGGTTCCCGGATCGGGCCCGGCGCCGACCGGGAACGTCGGAAAAATGCGCTCCGGAATTCCGCGGCGTTCCCGATCGGGCCACGGCGCGACCCGGAACGTCAGGAAAAATGCGCCGGAATTCGCGGCTTCCCGGATTCGGGGCCCGGCGCGCACCGGGAATCGTCGGGAAAATGGGCCCGGAATTCTCGACGTTCCGGATCGGGCCCGCGGCGCCACCGGGAACCGGAAAATGCGGAATTCCGGCGTTCCGATCGGGCCCGGCGCGACCCGAACGCGGGAAATATGCGCCCGGAATTCGCGGTCGATTTCCCGCGACCGGGTCGGTCGCCGGGCGCCCCCGACCCGGGAATGTCGAAAAACGATGGGGTCGGAATTTTCCGACGGCCTTGCCGGATCGGCGCCCCGGCTCTGACCCTGGAATGTCAGAAAACGTGTCTGGAATTCCGCGGCCTTCCCGGATCGGTGCCCCGGCGCCAACCCGGGAATGTCAGATAACGTGATCGGAATTCCGCGACGTTCCCAGATCGGCGCCCCGGCGCCGACCGGGAACGTCAAAAAAATACAAACGGAATTCTGCGGCATTCCCGGATGGAATGCCACGAAATTCTGGTCCCATTTTTTCCCCGATGTTCCCGGGTCGGCGCCGGGGACCCGATCCGAGAACGCCGCGGAATTCCGGGCCCATTTTTTCTCCGACGTTCCCGGGTCGGCGCCGGGGCCTCAATCCGCGAACGCCGCGGAATTCCGGGCGCATATTTTCCTGACGTTCCCGGGTCGGCGCCATGGGCCCGATCTGGGAACGCAGTGGAATTCCGGGCGCATTTTCTCCCGAGGTTCCCGGGTCGGTGCCGGGGTGCACATCCGGGAACGCCGCGGAAATCCGGACGCATTTTCCGACATTCCCGTGTCGGCGCCGCGACGCTCATCCGGGAATGCCGCGGAATTCGGGGCGCATTTTTTAGACATTCCCGGTTCGGCGCAGCGGCGCCAATCCGGGAACACCGCGGAATTCCGGACCCGTTTTCCAACATCCCCGGGTCAGCACCGGGGCGCGAATCCGGGATACGCCAAGGAATTCCGGGTGCATTTTTTCGACACTCCCGGGTTGGTGCAGGGGCGCCCATCCAGGAACGCCGCAGAATTCTGGGTGTATTTTTTCCCGACGTTCTTGGGTCGGCGCCGTGGCCCCGATCCGGGAACGCCGCAGAATTCCGGGTGCATTTTTTCCCGACGTTCTTGGGTCGGCGCCGGGGCCCCGATCCGGGAACGCCGCGGAATTCCGGGCGCATTTTTTCCCGACGTTCCCGGGTCGGCGCCGGGGCCCCGATCCGGGAATGCCGCGGAATTCCTGGTGCATTTTTTCTCGACGTTCCCTGGTCGGTGCCGGGAGCATTCTTTCGAAATTCCCGGTTTGGGGCCGGGGCGCCCATCCGGGAACGCCGCAGAATTACGTTTGTATTTTTTCGACGTTCCCGGTCGGCGCCGGGGCACCCATCCGGGAACGTCGCAGAATTCCGATCACGTTATCTGAGATTCCCGGGTCGGCGCAGGGGCCCCGATCCGGGAACGCCGCAGAATTCCGGACGCATTTTTTCCCGAAGTTCCCCGACGTTCCCGGATCGGGTCCCCGGCGCCGACACGGGAATGTCGAAAAAATGCACCCAAAATTCCGCGGCGTTCCTTGATCTGTTATCCGGCGCCGACCCGGGAGCGTCGAAAAAATGCACCCGGAATTCCTTGGCGTTCCCGGATTTGCGTCCAGGTGCTGACCCGGGAATGTTGGAAAACGCGTCCGGAATTCCGCAGCCTTCCCTGATCACCGCCCCAGCGCCTACCCGGGAATGTCGGAAAACGCGTTCGGAACTCCGCGGCCCTGCCGGATCGGCGCCCCGGCGCTGACCCTGGAATGTCAGAAAACGCGTCTAGAATTCCGCGGCCTTCCCGGATCGGCGCCCTGGCGACAACCCGTGAATGTCAGATAACGTGACCGGAACTCTGCGACGTTCCCGGATCGGCGCCCCGGCGCCGACCGGGAACGTCGAAAAAATACAAACGGAATTCTGCGGCGTTCCCGGATGGGCGCCCCAGCCCCAACCCGGGAATGTCAAAAAAATGCTCCCGGAACTCCGCGACGTTCCCTGATAGGCGCCCCGGCGGCGTACCGGGAATTTCGAAAAACGCACCCGGAATTCCGCTGCCTTCCCGGATCGGCGTCCCCGCGCTGACCCTGGAATGTCAGAAAACGCGTCTAGAATTCCGCGGCCTTCCCGGATCGGCGCCCTGGCGACAACCCGTGAATGTCAGATAACGTGACCGGAACTCTGCGACGTTCCCGGATCGGCGCCCCGGCGCCGACCGGGAACGTCGAAAAAATACAAACGGAATTCTGCGGCGTTCCCGGATGGGCGCCCCAGCCCCAACCCGGGAATGTCAAAAAAATGCTCCCGGAACTCCGCGACGTTCCCTGATAGGCGCCCCGGCGGCGTACCGGGAATTTCGAAAAACGCACCCGGAATTCCGCTGCCTTCCCGGATCGGCGTCCCCGCGCCGACCCTGGAATGTCAGAATACGCGTCCGGAATTCCGCGGCCTTCCCGGATTGGTACTTCTGCGCCCACCCGGGAATGTTGGAAAACGCGTCAGGAATTCCGCGACGTTCCTGGATCGGGGCCCCGGCGCCAACCTGGGAACGTCGGGGGAAAAATGGGCCCGGAATTCCGCGGCGTTCCTGGATCGGGGCCCCGGTGCCGACCCGGGAACGTCGGGGGGAAATTCGGCCCGCAATTCCGCGACGTTCCCGGATCGGCGCCCCCACGCCGACCCTGGAGTGTAAGAATACGCGTCCGGAACTCCGCGGCCTTCCCGGATTGGTGCCTCTGCGCCCACCCGGGAATGTTGGAAAACGCGTCAGGAATTCCGCGACGTTCCTGGATGGGCGCCCCGGCGCCGACCCGGGAATGTCAAAAAAATGAGCTTGGAATTCAGAGGCATTTCTGGATGAGCGCCCCGGCGTCGATCCGGGAACGTCGGGGGGAAAATGCTCCCGGAATTCCGTGGCGATCCCGGATCGGGGCCCCGGCACCGACCCGGGAACGTCGGGAGAAAATGCGCCCAGAATTCCGCTGCGTTCCCGGATCGGGCCCCCGGAGCCGACCAGGGAACGTCAGGAAAACATGAGCCCGGAATTCCGCGGCGTTCCCGGATCGGGTCCCCGGCGCCGACCCGGGAATGTCGAAAAAATGGGCCCGGAATTCCGCGGCGTTCCTGGATCGGCGCCCCCGCGCCGACCCTAGAATGTCAGAATACGCGTCCGGAATTCCGCGGCCTTCCCAGATTGGTGCCTCTGCGCCCACCCGGGAATGTCAGAAAACGCATCAGGAATTCCGTGGCCTTCCCTGATCACCGCCCCAGCGCCGACCCGGGAATGTCAAAAAAATGCGCTTGGAATTCCGAGGCGTTTGCAGATGAGCGCCCCGGCGCCGATCCGTGAACGTCGGGAGAAAATGCGCCCGGAATTCCGCTGTGTTCCCGGATCGGGCCCCCGGAGCCGACCCGGGAACGTCAGGAAAACATGAGCCTGGAATTCAACGGCGTTCCCGGATCGGGTCCCCGGCGCCGACCCGGGAATGTCGAAAAAATGCGCCCTGAATTCCGCGGCGTTCCTGGATCTGTTCTCCGGCGCCGACCCGGGAGTGTCGGAAAAATGCACCCGGAATTCCTTGGCGTTCCCGGATTTGCGCCCCGGTTCTGACCCGAGAATGTTGGAAAACGCGTCCGGAATTCCGCGGCCTTCCCTGATCACCGCCCCAGCGCCTACCCGGGAATGTCGGAAAACGCGTCCGGAATTCCGCGGCCTTGCCGGATCGGCGCCCTGGTGCTGACCCTGGAATGTCAGAAAACGCGTCTGGAATTCCGCGGCCTTCCCGGTCCGGCACCCTGGCGACAACCCGTGAATGTCAGATAACGTGACCTTAACTCTGCGACGTTCCCGGATCGGCGCCCCGGCGCCGACCGGAAACGTCGAAAAAATACAAGCGGAATTCTGCGGCGTTCCCGGATGGGCGCCCCGGCCCCAACCCGGAGATGTCAAAAAAATGCTCCCGGAACTCCGCGACGTTCCCTGATGGGCGCCCCGGCGGCGTACCGGGAATTTCGAAAAACGCACCCGGAATTCCGCGGCCTTCCCGGATCGGCGTCCCGGTGCCGACCCGGGAATGTTAGAAAACGCATCCGGACCAGGGAACGGCGGGGAAAAAAGCGCCCGGAAGTGCGCGGCGTTCCCGGATCGGGGCCCCGGCGCCGATCCGGAAACGTCTGGAAAAAATGCGCCCGGAATTCTGCAGCGTTCCCGGATCGGGGCCCCGGCGCCAACCCGGGAACATCGGGAAAACATGCGCCGGGAATTCTGCGGCGTTCCCGGATTGGGGCCCCGGTGCCGACCCGGGAACGTCGGGAAAAAAATGGGCCCGGAATTCCGCGGCGTTCCTGGATCGGGGCCCCGGTGCCGACCCGGGAACGTCGGGGGGAAATTCGGCCCGCAATTCCGCGGCCTTCCCGGATCGGCGCCCCCGCGCCGACCCTGGAATGTCAGAATACGCGTCCGGAATTCCGCGGCCTTCCCGGATCGGGGCCCCGGCGCCCACCCGGGAATGTCGGAAAACGCGTCAGGAATTCCGCGACGTTCCTGGATGGGCGCCCCGGCGCCGACCCGGTAATGTCAAAAAAATGCGCTTGGAATTCCGAGGCGTTTCCGGATGAGCGCCCCGATGCCGATCCGGGAACGTTGGGGGAAAAATGCACCCGGAATTCAGCGGCGATCCCGGATCGGGCCCCCAGCACCGACCCGGGAACGTCGGGAGAAAATGCGCCCGGAATTCCACTGCGTTCCCGGATCGGGCCCGCGGCGCCGACCCGGGAACGTCAGGAAAACATGCACCCGGAATTCCGCGGCATTCGCGGATTGGGGCCACGGGGCCGACCCGGGGAACATCGGGGAAAAAATGGGCCCGGAATTCCGCGGTGTTCCCGGATCGGGTCCCCGTTGCCGACCCGGGAACGTCGGGGAAAAAATGGGCCCAGAATTTCGCGGCATTCCCGGATCGGGTCCCCGGCGCCGACCCGGGAATGTCGAAAAAATGTGCCCGGAATTCCGCGTCGTTCCTTGATGTGTTCCCCGGCGCCGACCCGGGAGTGTCGAAAAAATGCACCCGGAATGCCTTGGCGTTCCCAGATCGGCGCCGCTGCGCCAACCCGGAAATGTAAAAAAAAATGCACCCGGAATTCCGCGGCATTCCCGGATGAGCGCAGCGGCGCCGACCCAGGAATGTCGGAAAACGCATCCGGAATTCCGTGGCCTTCCCTGATCGGCGCCCCGGCGCCTACCCGGGAATTTCGGAAAACGCGTCCGGAATTCCGCGGCCTTGCCGGATCGGCGCCCCGACGCTGACCCTGGAATGTCAGAAAACGCGTCTGGAATTCCGCGGCCTTCCCGGATCGGCGCCCTGGCGACAACCCGTGAATGTCAGATAACGTGACCGGAATTCTGTGACGTTCCCGGATCAGCGCCCCGGCGCCGACCGGGAACGTCGAAAAAATACACCCGGAATTCTGCGGCGTTCCCGGATGGGTGCCCCGGCCCCAACCTGGGAATGTCGAATAAATGCTCCCGGAATTCCGCGACGTTCCCTGATGTGCGCCCAGGTGGCGTACCGGGAATTTCGAAAAACGTGCCCGGAATTCCGCTGCCTTCCCGGATCGGCGTCCCGGCGCCGACCCGGGAATGTCGGAAAACGCATCCGGACCCAGGAACGGCGGGGAAAAATGCGCCCGGAAGTGCATGGCGTTCCCGGATCGGGGCCCCGGCGCCGACCCGGGAACGTCGGGAAAAAATGCGCCCGGAATTCCGCGGCATTCCCGGATCGGGGCCCCGGCGCCAACCCGGGAACATCGGGAAAACATGCGCCGGGAATTCTGCGGCGTTCCCGGATCGGGGCCCCGGTGCCGACCCGGGAACGTCGGGGAACAAATGGGCCCGGAATTCCGCGGCGTTCCCGGATCGGGGCCCCGGCACCGACCCGGGAACGTCGGGAAAAAATGCGCCCGGAATTCCGCGGCGTTCCCGGATCGGGGCCCCGGCACCGACCCGGGAACGTCGGGAAAAAATGCGCCAGGAATTCCGCGGCTTTCCCGGATCGGGGCCCCGGCGCCGACCCGGGAACGTCGGGGAAAAATGCGCCAGGAATTCCGCGGCGTTTCCGGATCGGGGCCCCGGCGCCGACCCGGGAACGTCGGGAAAAAATGCGCCAGGAATTCAGCAGCGTTCCCGGATCAGGGCCCCGGCGCCGACCCGGGAACGTCGGGAAAAAATGCGCCAGGAATTCAGCAGCGTTCCCGGATCGGGGCCCCGGCGCCGACCCGGGAACGTCGGGAAAAAATGCGCCCGGAATTCCGCGGCATTCCCGGATCGGGGCCCCGGCACCGACCCGGGAACGTCGGGAAAAAATGCCCCAGGAATTCCGCGGCTTTCCCAGATCGGGGCCCCGGCGCCGACCCAAGAACGTTGGGAAAAAATGCGCCCGGAATTCTGCGGCCTTCCCGGATCGGGGCCCCGGCGCCGACCCGGGAACGTCGGGGAAAAATGCGCCAGGAATTCTGCGGCGTTCCCGGATCGGGGCCCGGGCGCCGACCCGGGAACGTCGGGAAAAAATACGCCCGGAATTCTGCGACGTTCCCGGATCGGGGCCCCGGCGCCAACCCGGGAACGTCGGGAAAAAATGCGTCCGGAATTCCGCGGCGTTCCCGGATTGGCGCCGCTGCGCCGACCCGGGAATGTCGAAAAAATGCTCCCGGAATTCAGCGACGTTCCCTGATGCGCGCCCCGGCGGCGTCCCGGGAATTTCGAAAAACGCGCCTGGAATTCCGCGGCCTTCCCGGATCAGCCTCCCGGTGCTGACCCGGGAATGTCGGAAAACGCGTGTGGACCCGGGAACGGCGGGGAAAAAAGTGCCCGGAATTCCACGGCGATCCGGGATCGGGGCCCAGGCGCCGACCAGGGAACGTCGGGAAAAAATGCGCCCGGAATTCCGCGGCGTTCCCGGATCGGGGCCCCGGCGCCGACCCGGGAATGTCGGGAAAAAATGCGCCCGGAATTCCGCGGCGTTCCCGGATCGGGGCCCCGGCGCCGACCCAAGAACGTCGGGAAAAAATGCACCCGGAATTCTGCGGCGTTCCCGGATCGGGGCCACGGCGCCGACCCAAGAACGTCGGGAAAAAATGCGCCCGGAAATCTGCGGCGTTCCTGGATCGGGGCCCGCTGCGCCGACCCGGGAATGTCGAAAAAATGCTCCCGGAATTCAGCGACGTCCCCTGATGGGCGCCGCGGCGGCGTCCCGGGAATTTCGAAAAACGCGCCCGGAATTCCGCGGCGTTCCTTGATCTGTTCCCCGACGCCGCCCCGGGAGTGTCGAAAAAATGCACCCGGAATTCCTTTGCGTATCCCGGATTCGCGCCCCGGTGCTGACCCGGGAATGTTGGGAAACGGGTCCGGAATTCCGCGGTGTTCCCGGATTGGCGCCGCTGCGCCGAACCGGGAATGTCTAAAAAATGCGCCCCGAATTCCGCGGCATTCCCGGATGAGCGTCGCGGCGCCGACACGGGAATGTCGAAAAATGCGTCCGGAATTCCGCGGCGTTCCCGGATGTGCACCCCGGCACCGACCCGGGAACGTCGGGAGAAAATCCGCCCGGCATTCCGCTGCGTTCCCCGATCGGGCCCATGTCGCCGACCCGGGAACGTCAGGAAAATATGCGCCCGGAATTCCGCGACGTTCGCGGATTGGGGCCCCGGCGCCGACCCGGGAACGTCGGGAAAAAAAATGGGCCCGGAATTCCGCGGCGTTCTCGGATCGGGTCCCCGGCGCCGACCCGGGAACATCAGGAAAAAATGCGCCCGGAATTCTGCGGCGTTCCCGGATCGGGGCCACGGCGCCGACCCAAGAACGTCGGGAAAAAATGCGCCCGGAAATCTGCGGCGTTCCCGGATCGGGGCCCGCGGCGCCGACCCGGGAATGTCGGAAAATGCGTCCGGAATTCCGCAGCCTTCCCGGATGTGCACCCCGGCGCCGACCCGGGAACGTCGGGGAAAATATGGGCCCGGAATCTCGCGGCGTTCCCGGATCGGGTCCCCGGCGCCGACCCGGGAATGTCGGAAAACGAGTCCGGAATTCCGCGGCCTTGCCGGATCGGCGCCCCGGCGCTGACCCTGGAATGTCAGAAAACGTGTCTGGAATTCCGCGGCCTTCCCGGATCGGCGCCCCGGCGCCAACCCGGGAATGTCAGATAACGTGATCGGAATTCCGCGACGTTCCCAGATCGGCGCCCCGGCGCCGACCGGGAACGTCAAAAAAATACAAACGGAATTCTGCGGCGTTCCCGGATGGAATGCCACGAAATTCTGGTCCCATTTTTTCCCCGATGTTCCCGGGTCGGCGCCGGGGACCCGATCCGAGAACGCCGCGGAATTCCGGGCCCATTTTTTCTCCGACGTTCCCGGGTCGGCGCCGGGGCCTCAATCCGCAAACGCCGCGGAATTCCGGGCGCATACTTTCCTGACGTTCCCGGGTCGGCGCCATGGGCCCGATCTGGGAACGCAGCGGAATTCCGGGCGCATTTTCTCCCGACGTTCCCGGGTCGGTGCCGGGGTGCACATCCGGGAACACCGCGGAATTCCGGACGCATTTTCCGACATTCCCGTGTCGGCGCCACGACGCTCATCCGGGAATGCCGCGGAATTCGGGTCGCATTTTTTAGACATTCCCGGTTCGGCGCAGCGGCGCCAATCCGGGAACACCGCGGAATTCCGGACCCGTTTTCCAACATCCCCGGGTCAGCACCGGGGCGCGAATCCGGGAAACGCCAAGGAATTCCGGGTGCATTTTTTCGACACTCCCGGGTTGGTGCAGGGGCGCCCATCCAGGAACGCCGCAGAATTCTGGGTGTATTTTTTCCCGACGTTCCCGGGTCGGCGCCGGGGCCCCGATCCGGGAACGCCACGGAATTCCGGGCGCATTTTTTCCCGACGTTCCGGGGTCGACACCGGGTCCCCGATCCGGGAACGCCGCGGATTTCCGGGCGCATTTTTTCCCGACGTTCCGGGGTCGACACCGGGTCCCCGATCCGGGAACGCCGCAGAATTCCGGGCGCATTTTTTCCCGACGTTCCCTTGTCGGCGCCGGGGCCCCAATCCGGGAACGCCGTGGAATTCCTGGCGCATTTTTTCTCGACGTTCCCGGGTCGGTGCTAGGAGCATTCTTTCGAAATTCCCGGTTTGGGGCCGGGGCGCCCATCCAGGAACGCCGCAGAATTCCGTTTGTATTTTTTCAACGTTCCCGGTCGGCGCCGGGGCACCCATCCGGGAACGTCGCAGAATTCCGATCACGTTATCTGAGATTCCCGGGTCGGCGCAGGGGCCCCGATCCGGGAACGCCGCAGAATTCCGGGCGCATTTTTTCCCGACGTTCTTGGGTCGGCGCAGGGGACCCGATCTGGGAACGCCGCGGAATTCCGGACGCATTTTTTCCCGAAGTTCCCCGACGTTCCCGAATCGGGTCCCCGGCGCCGACACGGGAATGTCGAAAAAATGCACCCAAAATTCCGCGGCCTTCCCGGATTGGTGCCTCTGCGCCCACCCGGGAATGTTGGAAAACGCGTCAGGAATTCCGCGACGTTCCTGGATGGGCGCCCCGGCGCCGACCCGGGAATGTCAAAAAAATGCGCTTGGAATTCCGAGGCGTTTCCGGATGAGCGCCCCGGCGCCGATCCGGGAACGTCAGGGGGAAAATGCTCCCGGAATTCCGTGGCGATCCCGGATCGGGGCCCCGGCACCGACCCGGGAACGTCGGGAGAAAATGCGCCCGGAATTCCGCTGTGTTCCCGGATCGGGCCCCCGGAGCCGACCAGGGAACGTCAGGAAAACATGAGCCCGGAATTCCACGGCGTTCCCGGATCGGGTCCCCGGCGCCGACCCGGGAGTGTCGGAAAAATGCACCCGGAATTCCGCGGCGTTCCTGGATCTGTTCTCCGGCGCCGACCCGGGAGTGTCGGAAAAATGCACCCGGAATTCCTTGGCGTTCCCGGATTTGCGCCCCGGTGCTGACCCGGGAATGTTGGAAAACGCGTCCGGAATTCCGCGGCCTTCCCTGATCACCGCCCCAGCGCCTTTCCGGGAATGTCGGAAAACGCGTCCGGAATTCCGCGGCCTTGCCGGATTGGCGCCCCGGTGCTGACCCTGGAATGTCAGAAAACGCGTCTGGAATTCCGCGGCCTTCCCGGTTCGGCGCCCTGGCGACAACCCGTGAATGTCAGATAACGTGACCTTAACTCTGCGACGTTCCCGGATCAGCGCCCCGGCGCCGACCGGGAACGTCGAAAAAATACACCCGGAATTCTGCGGCATTCCCGGATGGGCGCCCCGGCCCCAACCCGGGAATGTCAAAAAAATGCTCCCGGAACTCCGCGACGTTCCCTGATGGGCGCCCCGGCGCTGTACCGGGAATTTCGAAAAACGCACCCGGAATTCCGCGGCCTTCCCGGATCGGCGTCCCGGTGCCGACCCGGGAATGTCGGAAAACGCGTCCGGACCCGGGAACGGCGGGGAAAAATGCGCCCGGAAGTGCGCGGCGTTCCCGGATCGGGGCCCCGGCGCCGACCCGGAAACGTCTGGAAAAAATGCGCCCGGAATTCTGTGGCGTTCCCGGATCGGGGCCCCGGCGCCAACCCGGGAACATCGGGAAAACATGCGCCGGGAATTCTGCGGCGTTCCCGGATTGGGGCCCCGGTGCCGACCCGGGAACGTCGGGAAAAAAATGGGCCCGGAATTCCGCGGCGTTCCTGGATCGGGGCCCCGGTGCCGACCCGGGAACGTCGGGAGAAAATGCGCCCGGAATTCCGCTGCGTTCCCGGATCGGGCCCCCGGAGCCGACCAGGGAACGTCAGGAAAACATGAGCCCGGAATTCCGTGGCGTTCCCGGATCGGGTCCCCGGCGCCGACCCGGGAATGTCGAAAAAATGGGCCCGGAATTCCGCGGCGTTCCTGGATCGGGGCCCCGGTGCCAACCCGGGAACGTCGGGGGGAAATTCGGCCCGGAATTCTGCGATGTTCCCGGATCGGCGCCCCCGCGCCGACCCTAGAATGTCAGAATACGCGTCAGGAATTCCGCGGCCTTCCCAGATTGGTGCCTCTGCGCCCACCCGGGAATGTTGGAAAACGCGTCAGGAATTCCGCGGCCTTCCCTGATCACCGCCCCAGCGCCGACCCGGGAATGTCAAAAAAATGCGCTTGGAATTCCGAGGCGTTTGCGGATGAGCGCCCCGGCGCCGATCCGTGAACGTCAGGAGAAAATGCGCCCGGAATTCCGCTGTGTTCCCGGATCGGGCCCCCGGAGCCGACCCGGGAACGTCAGGAAAACATGAGCCTGGAATTCCGCGGCGTTCCCGGATCGGGTCCCCGGCGCCGACCCGGGAATGTCGAAAAAATGCACCCGGAATTCCGTGGCGTCCCTGGATCTGTTCTCCGGCGCCGACCCGGGAGTGTCGGAAAAATGCACCCGGAATTCCTTGGCGTTCCCGGATTTGCGCCCCGGTGCTGACCCGGGAATGTTGGAAAACGCGTCCGGAATTCCGCGGCCTTCCCTGATCACCGCCCCAGCGCCTACCCGGGAATGTCGGAAAACGCGTCCGGAATTCCGCGGCCTTCCCGGTTCGCGCCCTGGCGACAACCCGTGAATGTCAGATAACGTGACCTTAACTCTGCGACGTTCCCGGATCGGCGCCCCGGCGCCGACCGGGAACGTCGAAAAAATACAAGTGGAATTCTGCGGCATTCCCGGATGGGCGCCCCGGCCCCAACCCGGGAATGTCAAAAAAAAGCTCCCGGAACTCCGCGACGTTCCCTGATGGGCGCCCCGGCGGCGTACCGGGAATTTCGAAAAACGCACCCGGAATTCCGCGGCCTTCCCGGATCGGCGTCCCGGTGCCGACCCGGGAATGTCGGAAAACGCGTCCGGACCCGGGAACGGCGGGGAAAAATGCGCCCGGAAGTGCGCGGCGTTCCCGGATCGGAGCCCCAGCGCCGACCCAGAAACGTCTGGAAAAAATGCGCCCGGAATTCTGCGGCGTTCCCGGATCGGGGCCCCGGCGCCAACCCGGGAACATCGGGAAAACATGCGCCGGGAATTCCGCGGCCTTCCCGGATGTGCACCCCGGCGCCGACCCGGGAACGTCGGGGAAAATATGGGCCCGGAATCTCGCGGCGTTCCCGGATCGGTGTCCCGGTGCCAACCCGGGAACGTCAGGGGGAAATTCGGCCCGGAATTCCGCGGCCTTCCCGGATCGGCGCCCCCGCGCCGACCCTGGAATGTCAGAATACGCGTCCGGAATTCCGCGGCCTTCCCGGATTGGTGACTCTGCGCCCACCCGGGAATGTCGGAAAACGCGTCAGGAATTCCGCGACGTTCCTGGATGGGCGCCCCGGCGCCGACCCGGTAATGTCAAAAAAATGCGCTTGGAATTCCGAGGCGTTTCCGGATGACCGCCCCGGTGCCGATCCGGGAACGTCGGGGGAAAAATGCGCCCGGAATTCAGCGGCGATCCCGGATCGGGCCCCCAGCACCGACCCGGGAACGTCGGGAGAAAATGCGCCCGGAATTCCACTGCGTTCCCGGATCAGGCCCGCGGCGCCGACCCGGGAACGTCAGGAAAACATGCACCCGGAATTCCGCGGCGTTCGCGGATTGGGGCCACGGCGCCGACCCGGGGAACATCGGGGAAAAAATGGGCCCAGAATTCCGCGGCGTTCCCGGATCGGGTCCCCGTTGCCGACCCGGGAACGTCGGGGAAAAAATGGGCCCAGAATTTCGCGGCATTCCCGGATCGGGTCCCCGGCGCCGACCCGGGAATGTCGAAAAAGTGTGCCCGGAATTCCGCGTCGTTCCTTGATGTGTTCCCCGGCGCCGACCCAGGAATGTCGGAAAACGCATCCGGAATTCCGTGGCCTTCCCTGATCGGCGCCCCGGCGCCTACCCGGGAATTTCGGAAAACGCGTCCGGAATTCCGCGGCCTTGCCGGATCGGCGCCCCGGCGCTGACCCTGGAATGTCAGAAAACGCGTCTGGAATTCCGCGGCCTTCCCGGATCGGCGCCCTGGCGACAACCCGTGAATGTCAGATAACGTGACCGGAATTCTGTGACGTTCCCGGATCGGCGCCCCGGCGCCGACCGAGAACGTCGAAAAAATACACCCGGAATTCTGCGGCGTTCCCGGATGGGTGCCCTGGCCCCAACCTGGGAATTTCGAATAAATGCTCCTGGAATTCCGCGACGTTCCCTGATGTGCGCCCCGGCGGCGTACCGGGAATTTCGAAAAACGCGCCCGGAATTCCGCTGCCTTCCCGGATCGGCGTCCCGGCGCCGACCCAGGAATTTCGTAAAACGCGTCCAGACCCAGGAACGGCGGGGAAAAATGCGCCCGGAAGTGCACGGCGTTCCCGGATCGGGGCCCCGGCGCCGACCCGGGAACGTCGGGAAAAAATGCGCCCGGAATTCCGCGGCATTCCCGGATCGGGGCCCCGGCGCCAACCCGGGAACATCGGGAAAACATGCGCCGGGAATTCTGCGGCGTTCCTGGATCGGGGCCCCGGTGCCGACCCGGGAACGTCGGGGAAAAAATGGGCCCGGAATTCCGCGGCGTTCCTGGATCGGGGCCCCGGTGCCGACCCGGGAACGTCGGGAAAAAATGCGCCCGGAATTCCGTGGCGTTCCTTGATCTGTTCCCCGGCGCCGACCCGGGAGTATCGAAAAAATGCACCCGGAATTCCTTGGCGTTCCCAGATTGGCGCCCTGGCGACAACCCGTGAATGTCAGATAACGTGACCGGAATTCTGTGACGTTCCCGGATCGGCGCCCCGGCGCCGACCGAGAACGTCGAAAAAATACACCCGGAATTCTGCGGCGTTCCCGGAAGGGTGCCCTGGCCCCAACCTGGGAATGTCGAATAAATGCTCCTGGAATTCCGCGACGTTCCCTGATGTGCGCCCTGGCGGCGTACCGGGAATTTCGAAAAACGCGCCCGGAATTCCGCGGCCTTCCCGGATCGGCGCCCCCGCGACGACCCTGGAATGTCAGAATACGCGTCCGGAATTCCGCGGCCTTCCCGGATTGGTGACTCTGCGCCCACCCGGGAATGTCGGAAAACGCGTCAGGAATTCCGCGACGTTCCTGGATGGGCGCCCCGGCGCCGACCCGGTAATGTCAAAAAAATGCGCTTGGAATTCCGAGGCGTTTCCGGATGACCGCCCCGGTGCCGATCCGGGAACGTCGGGGGAAAAATGCACCCGGAATTCAGCGGCGATCCCGGATCGGGCCTCCAGCACCGACCGGGGAATGTCGGGAGAAAATGCGCCCGGAATTCCACTGCGTTCCTGGATCAGGCCCGCGGCGCCGACCCGGGAATGTCGAAAAAATGGGCCCGGAATTCCGCGGCGTTCCTGGATCGGGGCCCCGGTGCCAACCCGGGAACGTCGGGGGGAAATTTGGCCCGGAATTCCGCGGCGTTCCCGGATCGGGTCCCCGTTACCGACCCGGGAACGTCGGGGAAAAAATGGGCCCAGAATTTCGCGGCATTCCCGGATCGGGTCCCCGGCGCCGACCCGGGAATGTCGAAAAATGTGCCCGGAATTCCGCGTCGTTCCTTGATGTGTTCCCCGGCGCCGACCCGGGAGTGTTGAAAAAATGCACCCGGAATTCCTTGGCGTTCCCAGATCGGCGCCGCTGCGCCGACCCGGAAATGTAAAAAAAATGCGCCCGGAATTCCGCGGCATTCCCGGATGAGCGCAGCGGTGCCGACCCAGGAATGTCGGAAAACGCATCCGGAATTCCGTGGCCTTCCCTGATCAGCGCCCCGGCGCCTACCCGGGAATTTCGGAAAACGCGTCCGGAATTCCGCGGCCTTGCCGGATCGGCGCCCCGGCGCTGACCCTGGAATGTCAGAAAACGCGTCTGGAATTCCGCGGCCTTCCCGGATCGGCGCCCTGGCGACAACCCGTGAATGTCAGATAACGTGACCGGAATTCTGTGACGTTCCCGGATCGGCGCCCCGGCGCCGACCGAGAACGTCGAAAAAATACACCCGGAATTCTGCGGCGTTCCCGGATGGGTGCCCTGGCCCCAACCTGGGAATGTCGAATAAATGCTCCTGGAATTCCGCGACGTTCCCTGATGTGCGCCCCGGTGGCGTACCGGGAATTTCGAAAAACGCGCCCGGAATTCCGCTGCCTTCCCGGATCGGCGTCCCGGCGCCGACCCAGGAATGTCGTAAAACGCGTCCGGACCCAGGAACGGCGGGGAAAAATGCGCCCGGAAGTGCACGGCGTTCCTGGATCGGGACCCCCGGCGCCGACCCGGGAACGTCGGGAAAAAATGCGCCTGGAATTCCGCGGCATTCCCGGATCGGGGCCCCGACGCCGACCCAGGAACGGCGGGAAAAAATGCGCCGGGAATTCCGCGGCGTTCCCGGATCGGGGCCCCGGCGCCGACCCGGGAACGTCGGGGGAAAAAATGGGCCTGGAATTTGGCCGCGTTCCCGGATCGGGTCCCCGGCGCCGACCCGGGAATGTTAAAAAATGCACCCGGAAATCCTTGGCGTTCCCGAATTTGCGCCCCGGTGCTGACCTGGGAATGTTGGAAAACGCGTCCGGAATTCCGCGGCCTTCCCTGATCGGCGCCCCGGCGCCTACCCGGGAATGTCAGAAAACGCTTCTGAAATTCCGCGGACTTGCCGGATCGGCGCCCCGGCGCTGACCCTGGAATGTCAGAAAACGCGTCTGGAATTCCGCGGCCTTCCCGGATCCGCGCCCTGGCGACAACCCGTGAATGTCAGATAACGTGACCGGAATTCTGCGACGTTCCCGGATCGGCGCCCCGGCGCCGACCGGGAACGTCGAAAAAATACACCCGGAATTCTGCGGCGTTCCCGGATGGGCGCCCTGGCCCCAACCCGGGAATGTCGAAAAAATGCTTCCGGAATTCCGCGACGTTCCCTGATGGGCGCCCCGGCGGCGTACCGGGAATGTCGAAAAAATGCACCCTGAATTCCGTGGCGTTCCTTGATCCGTTCCCCGGCGCCGACCCAGGAGTGTCGAAAAAATGCATCCGGAATTCCGCGGCATTCCCGGATCGGGGCCCCGGCGCCGACACAGGAACGTCGGGGAAAAATTGGGCCTGGAATTCCTCGGCGTTCCCGGATCGGGGGCCCAGTGCCGACCCGGGAACGTCGGGGCGAAAATGAGCCAGGAATTTCGCCGCGTTCCCGGATCGGGTCCCCGGCGCCGACCCGGGAATGTCGAAAAAATGCGCCCAGAATTCCACGGCGTTCCTTGATCTGTTCCCCGGCGCTGACCCGGGAGTGTCGAAAAAATCCACCGGGAATTCCTTGGCGTTCCCGGATTCGCGCGCTGGTGCTGACCTGGGAATGTTGGAAAACGCGTCCGGAATTCCATGGCCTTCCCAGATTGGCGCCGCTGTACCGACCTGGGAATGTCTAAAAAATGCGCCCCGAATTTCGCGGCATTCCCTGATGTGCACCCCAGCGCCGTCCATGGAATGTCGGAAAACCCGTCCGGAATTACGCGGCCTTCCCAGATCGGCGCCCCGGCGCCGACCCGGGAATTTCAGAAAACGTGTCCAGAATTCCGCGACGTTCCCGGATGGGCACCCCGGTGCCGACCCGGGAATGTCGAAAAAATGCGCCCGGAATTCCACTGCGTTCCTTGATGTGTTCCCCGGCGCCGACCCGGGAGTGTCGAAAAAATGCACCTGGAATTCCTTGGCGTTCCCGGATCGGCGCCCCGGAGCTGACCCAGGAATGTTGGAAAACGCGTCCGGAATTCCGCGGCGTTCCCAGATTGGTGCCGCTGCGCCGACCCGGGAATGTCGAAAAAATGCGCCCGGAATTCCGCGGCATTCCCGGATGAGCGCCGTGGCGCCGACCCGGGAATGTCGGAAAACGCGCCCAGAATTCCGCGGCATTCCCGGATCGGGGCCCCGGCGCCGACCCGGGAATGTCGGAAACAAATGCACCGGGAATTCCGCGGCGTTCCGGGATCGGGGCCCCGGCGCCGACCCGGGAATGTTGGGAAAAAAATGGGCCCTGAATTCCGCGGCATTCACGGATCGGGTCCCCGGCGCCGACCCGGGAACGTCGGGGAAAAAATGGGCCCGGAATTTCACTGCGTTCCCGGATCGGGTCACCGGCGCCGACCCGGGAATGTTGAAAAAATGCACCCGAAATTCCGCAGCGTACCTTGATCTCTTCCCAGGCACCGACCCGGGAGTGTCGAAAAAACGCACCCAGAATTCCTTGGCGTTCCCGGATTCGCGCCCCGGTGCTGACCCGGGAATGTTGGAAAACGCGTCCGGAATTCCGCGGCGTTCCCGGATTGGCGCCGCTGAGCCGACCCGGGAGTGTCGAAAAAATGCACCCGGAATTCCTTGGCGTTCCCGGATTCGCGCCCCGGTGCTGACCCGGGAATGTTGGAAAACACGTCCGGAATTCCGCGGCGTTCCCGGTTTGGCGCCGCTGTACCGACCCGGGAATGTCTAAAAAATGAGCCCCGAATTCCGCGGCATTCCCGGATGTGCACCCCGGCGCTGAACCTGGAATATCGGAAAACGCGTCCGGAATTCCGCGGCCTTCCCGGATGGGCACCCCGGCCCCGACCCGGGAATATCGAAAAAATGCGCACGGATTTCCGCGGCGTTCCCGGATCGGGGCCCCGTCGCAGACCCGGGAACGTCGGGAAAAATGCGCCCGGAATTCCGCAGCGTTCCCGGATCGGGGCCCCGGCGCCGACCCGGGAACGTCGGGGAAAAAATGGGCCCGAAATTCAGCGGAGTTCCCGGATGGCCGCCCTGGCGCCGACACGGGAATTTCAAAAAAATGCACCCGGAATTCCGCGGCGTTCCCAGATCAGCGCCCCAGCGCTGACCGGGAATATTGAAAAAATGCACCCGGAATTCCGCGGCATTCCCGGATCGGGGCCCCGGCGCCGACACAGGAACGTCGGGGAAAAAATGGGCCCGGACTTCCTCGGCGTTCCCGGATCGGGGGCCCAGTGCCGACCCGGGAACGTCGGAGAGAAAATGGGCCCGGAATTCCGCGGCCTTCCCAGATCGGGGCCCCAGCGCCGAACCTGGAATGTCAGAAAACGCGTCGGGAATTCCGCGGCCTTCCCGGATTGGCGCCTCGGCGCCGACCCGGGAATGTCGGAAAACGCGTCCGGAATTCCGCGACGTGGCTGGATGGGCGCCCCGGCGCTGACCCGGGAATGTCAAAAAAATGAACTTGGAATTCCGCGGCGTTCCCGGATGAGTGCCCTGGCACCCATCCCGGGAACGTCGGGGGAAAAATACACTTGGAATTCCGCAGCGATCCCGGATCGGGGCCCCGGCGCCAACCTGGGAACGTAGGGAGAAAATGCGCCCGGAATTCCGCGGCGTTCCCGGATCGGGGACTCGGCGCCGACCCGGGAACGTCGGGGAAAAAATGGGCCCGGAATTTCGCCGCGTTCCCGGATCGGGTCCCCGGCGCCGACCCGGGAATGTCGAAAAAATGCGCTCAGAATTCCACGGCGTTCCTTGATCTGTTCCCCGGCGCCGACCAGGGAGTGTCGAAAAAATGCACCCGGAATTCCTTGGAGTTCCCGGATTCGCGCGCTGGTGCTGACCTGGGAATGTTGGAAAACGCGTCCGGAATTCCGTGGCCTTCCCAGATTGGCGCCGCTGTACCGACCCGGGAATGACTAAAAAATGCGCCCCGAATTTCGCGGCATTCCCTGATGTGCACCCCAGCGCCGACCCTGGAATGTCGGAAAACACATCCGGAATTACGCGGCCTTCCCGGCTCGGCGCCCCAGCGCCGACCCGGGAATTTCAGAAAACGTGTCCAGAATTCCGCGCCGTTCCCGGATGGGCACCCCGGCACCGACACGGGAATATCGAAAAAATGGGCCCGGAATTTCGCCGCGTTCCCGGATCGGGTCCTCGGTGCCGACCCGGGAATGTCGAAAAAATGCACCCGGAATTCCTCGGCGTTCCCGGATCGGCGCCCCGGAGCTGACCCAGGAATGTTGGAAAACGCGTCCGGAATTCCGCGGCGTTCCCAGATTGGTGCCGCTGCGCCGACCCGGGAATGTCGAAAAAATGCGCCCGGAATTCCGCGGCATTCCCGGATGAGCGCCGCGGCGCCGACCCGGGAATGTCGGAAAACACACCCGGAATTCCGCGGCGTTCCCGGATCGGGGCCCCGGCGCCGACCCGGGAACATCGGAAACAAATGCGCCGGGAATTCCGCGGCGTTCCGGGATTGGGGCCCCGGCGCCGACCCGGGAACGTCGGGAAAAAAATGGGCCCTGAATTCCGCGGCATCCCCAGATCGGGGCCCCGGCGCCGACCCGGGAACGTCGGGGAAAAAATGGGCCCGAAATTCAGCGGAGTTCCCGGATGGCCGCCCTGGCGCCGACACGGGAATTTCAAAAAAATGCACCCGGAATTCCGCGGCGTTCCCAGATCAGCGCCCCAGCGCTGACCGGGAATATTGAAAAAATGCACCCGGAATTCCGCGGCATTCCCGGATCGGGGCCCCGGCGCCGACACAGGAACGTCGGGGAAAAAATGGGCCCGGACTTCCTCGGCGTTCCCGGATCGGGGGCCCAGTGCCGACCCGGGAACGTCGGAGAGAAAATTCAGCGGAGTTCCCGGATGGCCGCCCTGGCGCCGACACGGGAATTTCAAAAAAATGCACCCGGAATTCCGCGGCGTTCCCAGATCAGCGCCCCAGCGCTGACCGGGAATATTGAAAAAATGTACCCGGAATTCCGCGGCATTCCCGGATCGGGGCCCCGGCGCCGACACAGGAACGTCGGGGAAAAAATGGGCCCGGACTTCCTCGGCGTTCCCGGATCGGGGGCCCAGTGCCGACCCGGGAATGTCTAAAAAATGCGCCCCGAATTTCGCGGCATTCCCTGATGTGCACCCCAGCGCCGACCCTGGAATGTCGGAAAACACGTCCGGAATTACGCGGCCTTCCCGGATCGGCGCCCCAGCGCAGACCCGGGAATTTCAGAAAACGTGTCCAGAATTCCGCGACGTTCCCGGATGGGCACCCCGGCGCCGACACGGGAATATCGAAAAAATGGGCCCGGAATTCCGCGGCGTTCCCGGATCGGGTCCCCGGCGCCGACCCGGGAACGTCGGAAACAAATGCGCCGGGAATTCCGCGGCGTTCCGTGATCGGGGCCCCGGCGCCGACCCGGGAACGTCGGGAAAAAAATGGGCCCTGAATTCCGCGGCGTTCCCGGATCGGGTCCCCGGTGCCGACCCGGGAACGTCGGGGAAAAAATGGGCCCGGAATTTCGCTGCGTTCCCGGATCGGGTCACCGGCGCCGACCCGGGTATGTTGAAAAAATGCGCCCGAAATTCCGCGGCGTACCTTGATCTCTTCCCAGGCGCCGACCCGGGAGTGTCGAAAAAATGCACCCGGAATTGCTTGGCGTTCCCGGATTCGCGCCCCGGTGCTGACCCGGGAATGTTGGAAAACGCGTCCGGAATTCCGCGGCTTTCCCGGATTTGCGCCGCTGTGCCGACCCGGGAATGTCTAAAAAATGTGCCCCGAATTCCGTGGCATTCCCGGATGAGCGCCGCGGCGCCGACCCGGAAATGGCGGAAAACGCATCCGGAATTCCGCGGCCTTCCCGGATGTGCACCCCGGCGCCGACCCTGGAATGTCAGAAAACGCGTCCAGAATTCCGCGACGTTCCGGGATGGGAACCCCGGCGCCGACACGGGAATATCGAAAAAATGGGCCCGGAATTCCGCGGCGTTCCCGGATCGGGGCCCCGGCGCCGACCCGGGAACATCGGAAACAAATGCGCCGGGAATTCCGCGGCGTTCCGGGATTGGGGCCCCGGCGCAGAGCCGGGAACGTCGGGAAAAAATCGGCCCGGAAATCTGCGGCGTTCCCGGATCGGGGCCCCGGCGCTGACCCGAGAACGTCGGGAAAAAAATGGGCCCTGAATTCCGCGGCGTTCCCGGATCGGGTCCCCGGCGCCGACCCGGGAATGTTGAAAAAATGCGCCCGAAATTCCGCGGCGTACCTTGATCTCTTCCCGGCGCCGACACGGGAGTGTCGAAAAAATGCGCCCGGAATTCCGCGGCATTCCTGGATTCGCGCCCCGGTGCTGACCCGGGAATGTTGGAAAACGCGTCCGGAATTCCGCGGCATTCCCGGATTGGCGCCGCTGTGCCGACCCGGGAATGTCTAAAAAATGCGCCCCGAATTCCGCGGCATTCCCAGATGAGCGCCGGGGCGCCGACCCGGAAATGTCAGAAAACGCGTCGGGAATTCCGCGGCCTTCCCGGATTGGCGCCTCGGCGCCGACCCGGGAAAGTCGGAAAACGCGTCCGGAATTCCGCGACATTGCTGGATGGGCGCCCCAGCGCTGATCCAGGAATGTCGAAAAAATGCGCCCGGAATTCCGCGGCGTTCCTGGATCGGGGCCCCGGCGCCGACCAGGGAACGGCGGGAAAAATGCGCCCGGAATTCTGCGACGTTCATGGATCGGGGCTGCGGCGCCGACCCGGGAACATCGGGAAAAAATGCGCCGGGAATTCCACGGCGTTCCCGGATCGGGGCCCCAGCGCAGACCCGGGAACGTCGGGAAAAAATGGGCCCGGAATTCTGCGGCGTTCCCGGATCGGGTCCCCGGTGCCGACCCGGGAACGTCGGGAAAATGCGCCTGGAATTCCGCGGCATTCCCGGATCGGGGCCCCGGCGCCGACCCGGGAACGTTGGGGAAAGAATAGGCCCGGAATTCCGCGGAGTTCCCAGATGGCCACCCTGGCACCGACACGAGAATTTCAAAAAAATGCACCCGGAATTCCGCAGCGTTCCCAGATCGGCGCCCCAGCGCTGACCGGGAATATCGAAAAAATGCACCCGGAATTCCGCGGCGTTCCCGGATCGGGGCCCCGGCGCCGACCCGGGAACTTCGGGGAAAAAATGGGCCCGGAATTTCGCCGCGTTCCCGGATCGGGACCCCGGTGCTAACCCGGGAATGTCGAAAAAATGCGCCTGGAATTCCGCGGCATTCCTTGATCTGTTCCCCGGCGCCGGCCCGGGAGAGTCAAAAAAATGCACCCGGAATTCCTTGGAGTTCCCGGATCGGCGCCCCGGTGCTGACCCGGGAATGTTGGAAAACGCGTCCGGAATTCCGCGGCTTTCCCGGATTTGCGCCGCTGTGCCGACCCGGGAATGTCTAAAAAATGTGCCCCGAATTCCGTGGCATTCCCGGATGAGCGCCGCGGCGCCGACCCGGAAATGGCGGAAAACGCATCCGGAATTCCGCGGCCTTCCCGGATGTGCACCCCGGCGCCGACCCTGGAATGTCGGAAAACGCGTCCAGAATTCCGCGACGTTCCGGGATGGGAACCCCGGTGCCGACCCGGGAATATCGAAAAAATGCGCCCGGAATTCTGCGGCGTTCCCGGATCGGGGCCCCGGCGCAGACCCGGGAACGTCGGGAAAAAATCGGCCCGGAAATCTGCGGCGTTCCCGGATCGGGGCCCCGGCACTGACCCGGGAACGTCGGGAAAAAAATGGGCCCTGAATTCCACGGCGTTCCCGGATCGGGTCCCCGGCGCCGACCCGGAAACGTCGGGGAAAAAATGGGCCCGGAATTTCGCTGCATTCCCGGATCGGGTCCCCGGCGCCGACCCGGGAATGTTGAAAAAATGCACCCGAAATTCCGCGGCGTACCTTGATCTCTTCCCGGCGCCGACACGGGAGTATCGAAAAAATGCGCCCGGAATTCCGCGGCGTTCCTGGATTCGCGCTTCGGTGCTGACCCGGAAATGTTGGAAAACGCGTCCGGAATTCCGCGGCGTTCCCGGATTGGCGCCGCTGTGCCGACCCGGGAATGTCTAAAAAATGCAGCCCGAATTCCGCGGCATTCTCGGATGAGCGCCGGGGCGCCGACCCGGAAATGGCGGAAAACGCGTCCGGAATTCCGCGGCCTTCCCGGATGTGCACCCCGGCGCCAACCCTGGAATGTCGGAAAACGCGTCCGGAATTCCGCGACGTTCCGGGATGGGAACCCCGGCGCCGACCCGGGAATATCGAAAAAATGCGCCCGGAATTCGGCGGCGTTCCTGGATCAGGGCCCCACCGCACACCCGGGAACGTCGGGAAAAAAGGGCCCGGAATTCTGTGGCGTTCCCGGATCGGGGCCCCGGCGCCGACCCGGGAACGTCGGGAAAAAATGCGCCAGGAATTCCGCGGCGTTCCCGGATCGGGGCCCCGGCGCCGACCCGGGAACGTCGGGAAAAAATGCGCCAGGAATTCCGCGGCGTTCCCGGATCGGGGCCCCGGCGCCGACCCGGGAACTTTGGGGAAAAAATAGGCCCAGAATTCCGCGGAGTTCCCGGATGGCCACCCTGGCACCGACACGGAAATTTCAAAAAAATGCGCCCGGAATTCCGTGGCGTTCCCAGATCGGCGCCCCAGCGCTGACTGGGAATATCGAAAAAATGCACCCGGAATTCTGCAGCGTTCCCGGATCGGGGCCCCGGCGCCGACACAGGAACGTCGGGGGAAAAATGGACCCGGAATTCCTCAGCGTTCCCGGATCGGGGGCCCAGTGTCGAAACGGGAACGTCGGGGGGGGGAAATCGGCCCGGAATTCCGCGGCCTTCCCGGATCGGCGCCCCAGCGCCGACCCTGGAATGTCAGAAAACGCGTCGGAAATTCCGCGGCCTTCCCGGATTTGGGCCTCGGCGCCGACCCGGAAATGTCGGAAAACGCGTCCGGTATTCTGCGACGTTGCTGGATGGGCGCCCCGGCGCTGATTCAGGAATGTCGAAAAAATGCACCCGGAATTCCGCGGCGTTCCTCGATCGGGGCCCCGGCGCCGACCAGGGAACGGCGGGGAAAAATGCGCCCGGAATTCTGCGACGTTCCCGGATCGGGGCTGCGGCGCCGACCAGGGAACGTCGGGAAAAAATGTGCCGTGAATTCCACGGCGTTCCCGGATCGGGGCCCCGGCGCCGACCCGGGAACGTCGGGGAAAAAATGGGCCCGGAATTCCGCGGCGTACCCGGATCGGGTCCCTGGCGCCGACCCGGGAACTTCGGGGAAAAAATGGGCCCGGAATTTCGCCGCGTTCCCGGATCGGGACCCCGGTGCTAACCCGGGAATGTCGAAAAAATGCGCCTGGAATTCCGCGGCGTTCCTTGATCTGTTCCCCGACGCCGGCCCAGGAGAGTCGAAAAAATGCACCCGGAATTCCTTGGAGTTCCCGGATCGGCGCCCCGGTGCTGACCCGGGAATGTTGGAAAACGCGTCCGGAATTCCGCGGCGTTCCCAGATTGGCGCCGCTGCGCCGACACGGAAATGTTGAAAAAATGTGCCCGGAATTCCTCTGCATTCCCGGATGAGCGCTGCGGCGCCGACCCGGGAAGGTCGGAAAACGCGCCCGGAATTCCGTGGCGTTCCCGGATCGGGGCCCCGGCGCCGACCCGGGAACGTCGAGGAATAAATGGGCCCTGAATTCCGCGGCGTTCCCGGATCGGGTCCCCGGCGCCGACCCGGGAACGTCGGGAAAAAATGCGCCGTGAATTCCACGGCGTTCCCGGATCGGGGCCCCGGCGCCGACCCGGGAACGTCGGGGGAAAAATGGGCCCGGAATTCCGCGGCGTACCCGGATCGGGTCCCTGGCGCCGACCCGGGAACTTCGGGGAAAAAATGGGCCCGGAATTTCGCCGCGTTCCCGGATCGGGACCCCGGTGCTAACCCGGGAATGTCGAAAAAATGCGACTGGAATTCCGCGGCATTCCTTGATCTGTTCCCCAGCGCCGGCCCGGGAGAGTCAAAAAAATGCACCCGGAATTCCTTGGAGTTCCCGGATCGGCGCCCCGGTGCTTACCCGGGAATGTTGGAAAACGCGTCCGGAATTCCGCGGCGTTCCCAGATCGGGGCCCCGGCGCCGACCCGGGAACGTCGGGGAATAAATGGGCCCGGAATTCCGCGGCGTTCCCGGATCGGGTCCCCGGCGCCGACCCGGGAACGTCGGGAAAAATGCGCCTGGAATTCCGCGGCGTTCCCAGAACGGGGCCCCGGCGCCGACCCGGGAACGTTGGGGAAAAAATAGGCCCGGAATTCCGCGGAGTTCCCGGATGGCCGCCCTGGCACCGACACGGGAATTTCAAATAATGCGCCCGGAATTCCGCGGCGTTCCCAGATCGGCGCCCCAGCGCTGACTGGGAATATCGAAAAAATTCACCCGGAATTCCGCGGCATTCCTTGATCTGTTCCCCAGCGCCGGCCCGGGAGAGTCAAAAAAATGCACTCGGAATTCCTTGGAGTTCCCGGATCGGCGCCCCGGTGCTTACCCGGGAATGTTGGAAAACGCGTCCGGAATTCCGCGGCGTTCCCAGATTGGCGCCGCTGCGCCGACACGGAAATGTTGAAAAAATGTGCCCGGAATTCCTCTGCATTCCCGGATGAGCGCTGCGGCGCCGACCCGGGAAGGTCGGAAAACGCGCCCGGAATTCCGCGGCGTTCCCGGATCGGGGCCCCGGCGCCGACCCGGGAACGTCGGGGAATAAATGGGCCCGGAATTCCGCGGCGTTCCCGGATCGGGTCCCCGGCGCCGACCCGGGAACGTCGGGAAAAATGCGCCTGGAATTCCGCGGCGTTCCCAGAACGGGGCCCCGGCGCCGACCCGGGAACGTTGGGGAAAAAATAGGCCCGGAATTCCGCGGAGTTCCCGGATGGCCGCCCTGGCACCGACACGGGAATTTCAAATAATGCGCCCGGAATTCCGCGGCGTTCCCAGATCGGCGCCCCAGCGCTGACTGGGAATATCGAAAAAATGCACCCGGAATTCCGCGGCGTTCCCGGATCGGGTCCCTGGCGCCGACCCGGGAATTCGGGGGAAAAATGGCCCGGAATTTCGCCGCGTTTCCCAGTCGGGCCCCGTGCTAACCCGGGAATGTCGAAAAAATGCGCCTGGAATTCCGCGGCGTTCCTTGATCTGTTCCCCGGCGCCGGCCCAGGAGAGTCAAAAAAATGCACCCAGAATTCCTTGGAGTTCCCGGATCGGCGCCCCGGTGCTGACCCGAGAATGTTGGAAAACGCGTCCGGAATTCCGCGGCGTTCCCAGATTGGCGCCGCTGCGCCGACACGGAAATGTTGAAAAAATGTGCCCGGAATTCCTCTGTATTCCCGGATGAGCGCTGCGGCGCCGACCCGGGAAGGTCGGAAAACGCGCCCGCAATTCCGCGGAGTTCCCGGATGGCCGCCCTGGCACCGACACGGAAATTTCAAAAAAATGCGCCCGGAATTCCGTGGCGTTCCCAGATCGGCGCCCCAGCGCTGACTGGGAATATCGAAAAAATGCACCCGGAATTCTGCAGCGTTCCCGGATCGGGGCCCCGGCGCCGACACAGGAACGTCGGGGGAAAAATGGACCCGGAATTCCTCAGCGTTCCCGGATCGGGGGCCCAGTGTCGAACCGGGAACGTCGGGGGGGGGGGAATCGGCCCGGAATTCCGCGGCCTTCCCGGATCGGCGCCCCAGCGCCGACCCTGGAATGTCAGAAAACGCGTCGGGAATTCCGCGGCCTTCCCGGGGGGGCGCCTGGGCGCCGACCCGGGAATGTCGGAAAAAGCGTCCCGGACTTCTGCGACGGTGCTGGATGGGCGCCCCGGCGCTGATCCAGGAATGTCGAAAAAATGCGCCCGGAATTCCGCGGCGTTCCTCGATCGGGGCCAAGGCGCCGACCAGGGAACGGCGGGAAAAAATGTGCCCGGAATTCTGCGACGTTCCCGGATCGGGGCTGCGGCGCCAACCCGGGAACGTCGGGAAAAAATGCGCCGTGAATTCCACGGCGTTCCCGGATCGGGGCCCCGGCGCCGACACGGGAACTTCGGGGAGAAATGAGGCGCGGAATTCCGCGGCGTACCCGGATCGGGTCCCTGGCGCCGACCCGGGAACTTCGGGGAAAAAATGGGCCCGGAATTTCGCCGCGTTCCCGGATCGGGACCCCGGTGCTAACCCGGGAATGTCGAAAAAATGCGACTGGAATTCCGCGGCATTCCTTGATCTGTTCCCCAGCGCCGGCCCGGGAGAGTCAAAAAAATGCACTCGGAATTCCTTGGAGTTCCAGGATCGGCGCCCCGGTGCTGACCCGGGAATGTTGGAAAACGCGTCCGGAATTCCGCGGCGTTCCCAGATTGGCGCCGCTGCGCCGACACGGAAATGTTGAAAAAATGTGCCCGGAATTCCTCTGCATTCCCGGATGAGCGCTGCGGCGCCGACCCGGGAAGGTCGGAAAACGCGCCCGGAATTCCGCGGCGTTCCCGGATCGGGGCCCCGGCGCCGACCCGGGAACGTCGGGGAATAAATGGGCCCTGAATTCCGCGGCGTTCCCAGAACGGGGCCCCGGCGCCGACCCGGGAACGTTGGGGAAAAAATAGGCCCGGAATTCCGCGGAGTTCCCGGATGGCCGCCCTGGCACCGACACGGGAATTTCAAAAAAATGCGCCCGGAATTCCGCGGCGTTCCCAGATCGGCGCCCCAGCGCTGACTGGGAATATCGAAAAAATGCACCTGGAATTCCGCGGCGTTCCCGGATCGGGGCCCCGGCGCCGACACAGGAACGTCGGGGAAAAAATGGACCCCGAATTCCTCAGCGTTCCCGGATCGGGGGCCCAGTGTCGAACCGGGAATGTCGGGGGGGAAATCGGCCCGGAATTTCGCGGCCTTTCCGCATCGGCGCCCCAGCGCCGACCCTGGAATGTCAGAAAACGCGTCGGGAATTCCGCGGCCTTCCCGGATTGGGGCCTCGGCGCCGACCCGGAAATGTCGGAAAACGCGTCCGGAATTCTGCGACGTTGCTGGATGGGCGCCCCGGCGCTGATCCAGGAATGTCGAAAAAATGCGCCCGGAATTTCGCGGCCTTTCCGCATCGGCGCCCCAGCGCCGACCCTGGAATGTCAGAAAACGCGTCGGGAATTCCGCGGCCTTCCCGGATTGGGGCCTCGGCGCCGACCCGGAAATGTCGGAAAACGCGTCCGGAATTCTGCGACGTTGCTGGATGGGCGCCCCGGCGCTGATCCAGGAATGTCGAAAAAATGCGCCCGGAATTCCGCGGCGTTCCTCGATCGGGGCCCCGGCGCCGACCAGGGAACGGCGGGGAAAAATGCGCCCGGAATTCTGCGACGTTCCCGGATCGGGGCTGCGGCGCCGACCAGGGAACGTCGGGAAAAAATGGGCCCGGAATTCCGCGGCGTACCCGGATCGGGTCCCTGGCGCCGATCCGGGAACTTCGGGGAAAAAATGGGCCCGGAATTTCGCCGCGTTCCCGGATCGGGACCCCGGTGCTAACCCGGGAATGTCGAAAAAATGCGCCTGGAATTCCGCGGCGTTCCTTGATCTGTTCCCCGGCGCCGGCCCGGGAGAGTCGAAAAAATGCACCCGGAATTCCTTGGAGTTCCCGGATCGGCGCCCCGGTGCTGGCCCGGGAATGTTGGAAAACGCGTCCGGAATTCCGCGGCGTTCCCAGATTGGCGCCGCTGCGCCGACACGGAAATGTTGAAAAAATGTGCCCGGAATTCCTCTGCATTCCCGGATGAGCGCTGCGGCGCCGACCCGGGAAGGTCGGAAAACGCGCCCGGAATTCCGCGGCGTTCCCGGATCGGTGCCCCGGCGCCGACCCGGGAACGTCGAGGAATAAATGGGCCCTGAATTCCGCGGCGTTCCCGGAACGGGGCCCCGGCGCCAACCCGGGAACGTTGGGGAAAAAATAGGCCCGGAATTCCGCGGAGTTCCCGGATGGCCGCCCTGGCACCGACACGGGAATTTCAAAAAAATGCGCCCGGCATTCTGCGGCGTTCCCAGATCGGCGCCCCAGCGCTGACTGGGAATATCGAAAAAATGCACCCGGAATTCCGCGGCGTTCCCGGATCGGGGCCCCGGCGCCGACACAGGAACGTTGGGGAAAAAATGGACCCCGAATTCCTCAGCGTTCCCGGATCGGGGGCCCAGTGTCGAACCGGGAATGTCGGGGGGGAAATCGGCCCGGAATTTCGCGGCCTTCCCGCATCGGCGCCCCAGCGCCGACCCTGGAATGTCAGAAAACGCGTCGGGAATTCCGCGGCCTTCCCGGATTGGGGCCTCGGCGCCGACCCGGAAATGTCGGAAAACGCGTCCGGAATTCTGCGACGTTGCTGAATGGGCGCCCCGGCGCTGATCCAGGAATGTCGAAAAAATGCGCCCGGAATTCCGCGGCGTTCCTCGATCGGGGCCCCGGCGCCGACCAGTGAACGGCGGGGAAAAATGCGCCCGGAATTCTGCGACGTTCCCGGATCGGGGCTGCGGCGCCGACCAGGGAACGTCGGGAAAAAATGCGCCGTGAATTCCACGGCGTTCCCGGATCGGGGCCCCGGCGCCGACCCGGGAACGTCGGGGAAAAAATGGGCCCGAAATTCCGCGGCGTACCCGGATCGGGTCCCTGGCGCCGACCCGGGAACTTTGGGGAAAAAATGGGCCCGGAATTTCGCCGCGTTCCCGGATCGGGACCCCGGTGCTAACCCGGGAATGTCGAAAAAATGCGCCTGGAATTCCGCGGCGTTCCTTGATCTGTTCCCCGGCGCCGGCCCGGGAGAGTCGAAAAAATGCACCCGGAATTCCTTGGAGTTCCCGGATCGGCGCCCCGGTGCTTACCCGGGAATGTTGGAAAACGCGTCCGGAATTCCGCGGCGTTCCCAGATTGGCGCCGCTGCGCCGACACGGAAATGTTGAAAAAATGTGCCCGGAATTCCTCTGCATTCCCGGATGAGCGCTGCGGCGCCGACCCGGGAAGGTCGGAAAACGCGCCCGGAATTCCGCGGCATTCCCGGATCGGTGCCCCGGCGCCGACCCGGGAACGTCGAGGAATAAATGGGCCCTGAATTCTGCGGTGTTCCCGGATCGGGTCCCCGGCGCCAACCCGGGAATGTCGGAAAACGCGTCCGGAATTCCGTGGCCTTCCCTGACCGGTGCCCCGGCGCCGACCTGGGAATGTCGGAAAACGCGTCCGGAATTCCGCGGCCTTGCCGGATCGGCGCCCCGGCGCTGACCCTGGAATGTCGGAAAATGCATCCGGAATTCCACGACGTTCCTGGATGGCCGCCCTGGCGCCCACCCGGGAATGTCAAAAAAATGCGCTTCGAATTCCGCGGCGTTTCCGGATGAGCGTCCCGGAGCCGATCCGGGAACGTCGGGGGGAAAATGCGCCAGGAATTCCGCGTCGATCCCCGATCGGGGCCCCAACGCCGACTCGGGAACGTCGGGTGAAAATGCGCCCGGAATTCCGCGGCGTTCCCGGATCGGGGCCCCGGCGCCGACACAGGAACGTCGGGAAAAAAGGGGCCGGAATTCCGCGGCGTTCCCGGATTGGGTCCCTGGCGCCGATCCGGGAACGTCGGGAAAAAATGCGCCCGGAATTCCGCGGCGTTCCCGGATCGGGGCCCCGGCGCGGACACAGGAACGTCGGGAAAAAATGGGCCCGCTATTCCGCGGCGTTCCCGGATCGGGTCCCCGGCGCTGACCCGGGAACGTCTGGGGGAAAATGGGCCCGGAATTTTGCAGCATTCCCGGATCGGCGTCCCGGTCCTTACCCGGGAATGTTGGAAAATGCGTCCGGAATTCTGCGGCGTAACCAGATTGGCGCCGCTGCGCCGATCCGGGAATGTCAGAAAACGCGTCCGGAATTCCGCGACGTTCCCAGATGGGCACCCCGGCGCCGACCCGGGAACATCAAAAAAATGCGCCCGGAATTCCGCGGCGTTCCCGGAACGGGGCCCTGGCACAGACCCGGGAATGTCGGGAAAAAATGCGCCCGGAATTCTGCGGCGTTCCTGGATCGGGGCCCCGGCGCCGACCCGGGAACGTCGGGGAAAATGCTCCCGGAATTCCGCCGCGTTCCCGGATCGGGGCCCCGGCGCCGACCCGGGAATGTCGGGGTAAAAATGGGCCCGGAATTCAGCAGTGTTCCCGGATCGGGGCCCCGGAGCTGACCCGGAAACGTGGGGGAAAAAATGGGCCTGGAATTCCGCGGCGTTCCCGGATCGGGGCCCCGGTGCCGACCCGGGATTGTCGGAGGGAAAATGGGCCCGGATTTCCGCGGCCTTCCCGGATCTGCGCTCCCGCGCCGACCCAGGAATGTCAGAAAACGCGTCCGGAATTCCGCGGCCTTCCCAGATTGGCGCCTCGGCGCCGACCCGGGAATGTCAGAAAACGCGTCTGGAATTCTGCGACGTTCCTGGATGGGCGCCCCGGCGCCGACCCAGGAATGTCGAAAAAATGCGCTTGGAATCCCGTGGCGTACCCGGATGGGCGCCCCGGCGCCGCCCCGGGAATGTCCAAAAAATGCGCCCGGAATTCCGTGGCGTTCCCAGATGGCCGCCCCGGCGCCGACCCGGGAATGTCAGAAAACGCATCCGGAATTCCGCGGCATTCCCGGATCGGAGCTCCGGCGCCGACCGGGAACGTCGAAAAAATACACCCGGAATTCTGCGGTGTTCCCGGATAGGCGCCCCGGCCCTAACCAGGGAATGTTGAAAAAATGCTCCCAGAATTCCGCGACGTTCCCAGATTGGCGCCCCGGCGCCGACCCGGGAATGTCAGGGGGAAAATGGGCCCGGAATTCCGCAGTGTTCCCGGATCGGGGCCCCGGAGCTGACCAGGAAACGTCGGGGGAAAAATGGGCCTGGAATTCCGCGGCGTTCCCGTATCGGGGCCCCGGCGCCGACACAGGAACGTCGGGGGGAAAATGGGTCCGAAATTCCGCGGCGTTCCCGGATCGGGGCCCCGGTGCCGACCCTGGATTGTCGGAGGGAAAATGGGCCCGGAATTCCGCGGCCTTCCCGGATCTGCACCCCCGCGCCGACCCTGGAATGTCAGAAAACGCGTCCGGAATTCCGCGGCCTTCCCGGATTGGCGCCTCGGCGCCGCCCCGGGAATGTCAGAAAACGTGTCTGGAATTCTGCGACGTTCCTGGATGCGCGCCCCGGCGCCGACCCAAAAATGTCAAAAAAATGCACTTGGAATCCCGCGGCGTTCCCGGATGGGCGCCCTGGCGCCGACCCGGGAACGTCGGGGGAAAAATGGGCCCGGAATTCCGCGGCGTACCGGGATCGGGGCCCTGGCGCCGACACAGGAACGTCGGGGAAAAAATGGACCCGGAATTCCTCAGCGTTCCCGGATCGGGGGCCCAGTGTCGAACCGGGAATGTCGGGGGGGAAATCGGCCCGGAATTTCGCGGCCTTCCCGCATTGGCGCCCCAGCGCCGACCCTGGAATGTCAGAAAACGCGTCGGGAATTCCGCGGCCTTCCCGGATTGGGGCCTCGGCGCCGACCCGGAAATGTCGGAAAACGCGTCCGGAATTCTGCGACGTTGCTGAATGGGCGCCCCGGCGCTGATCCAGGAATGTCGAAAAAATGCGCCCGGAATTCCGCGGCGTTCCTCGATCGGGGCCCCGGCGCCGACCAGGGAACGGCGGGGAAAAATGCGCCCGGAATTCTGCGACGTTCCCGGATCGGGGCTGCGGCGCCGACCAGGGAACGTCGGGAAAAAATGTGCCGTGAATTCCACGGCGTTCCCGGATCGGGGCCCCGGCGCCGACCCGGGAACGTCGGGGAAAAAATGGGCCCGGAATTCCGCGGCGTACCCGGATCGGGTCCCTGGCGCCGACCCGGGAACTTCGGGGAAAAAATGGGCCCGGAATTTCGCCGCGTTCCCGGATCGGGACCCCGGTGCTAACCCGGGAATGTCGAAAAATGCGCCTGGAATTCCGCGGCGTTCCTTGATCTGTTCCCCGGCGCCGGCCCGGGAGAGTCGAAAAAATGCACCCGGAATTCCTTGGAGTTCCCGGATCGGCGCCCCGGTGCTGACCCGGGAATGTTGGAAAACGCGTCCGGAATTCCGCGGTGTTCCCAGATTGGCGCCGCTGCGCCGACACGGAAATGTTGAAAAAATGTGCCCGGAATTCCTCTGCATTCCCGGATGAGCGCTGCGGCGCCGACCCGGGAAGGTCGGAAAACGCGCCCGGAATTCCGCGGCGTTCCCGGATCGGTGCCCCGGCGCCGACCCGGGAACGTCGAGGAATAAATGGGCCCTGAATTCCGCGGCGTTCCCGGATCGGGTCCCCGGCGCCAACCCGGGTATGTCGGAAAACGCGTCCGGAATTCCGCGGCCTTGCCGGATCGGCGCCCCGGCGCTGACCCTGGAATGTCAGAAAACGTGTCTGGAATTCCACGGCCTTCCCGGATCGGCGCCCCAGCGCCAACCCGGGAATGTCGGATAACGTGATCGGAATTCCGCGACGTTCCCGGATCGGCGCCCCAGCGCTGACCGGGAACATCGAAAAAATACACCCGGAATTCTGCGGTGTTCCCGGATGGGCGACCAGGCCCCAACCCGGGAATGTCGAAAAAATACTCCCGGAATTCCGCGACATTCCCTGATGGGCGCCCAGGCGGCGTCCCAGGAATTTTGAAAAACGCGCCCAGAACTCCGCAGCCTTCCCGGATCGGGTCGCTGGCGCCGACCCGGGAACGTCGGGGAAAAAACGGGCCCGGAATACCGCGGCGTTCTCGGATCGGGACCACGGTGCCGACCCGGGAACATCGGGGGAAAATTCGGCCTGGAATTCCGCGGCCTTCCCGGAGCGGCACCCCCGTACCGACCCTGGAATGTCAGAATACGCGTCAGGAATTCCGCGGCCTTCCCGGAACGGTGCCCCGGCGCCCACCCGGGAATGTCGGAAAATGCATCCGGAATTCCACGACGTTCCTGGATGGCCGCCCTGGCGCCCACCCGGGAATGTCAAAAAAATGCGCTTCGAATTCCGCGGCGTTTCCGGATGAGCGCCCCGGAGCCGATCCGGGAACGTCGGGGGGAAAATGCGCCAGGAATTCCGCGTCGATCCCCGATCGGGGCCCCAACGCCGACTCGGGAACGTCGGGTGAAAATGCGCCCGGAATTCCGCGGCGTTCCCGGATCGGGGCCCCGGCGCCGACACAGGAACGTCGGGAAAAAAGGGGCCGGAATTCCGCGGCGTTCCCGGATTGGGTCCCTGGCGCCGATCCGGGAACGTCGGGAAAAAATGCGCCCGGAATTCCGCGGCGTTCCCGGATCGGGGCCCCGGCGCCGACACAGGAACGTCGGGAAAAAATGGGCCCGCTATTCCGCGGCGTTCCCGGATCGGGTCCCCGGCGCTGACCCGGGAACGTCTGGGGAAAAATGGGCCCGGAATTTTGCGGTATTCCCGGATCGGCGTCCCGGTGCTTACCCGGGAATGTTGGAAAATGCGTCCGGAATTCTGCGGCGTAACCAGATTGGCGCCGCTGCGCCGATCCGGGAATGTCAGAAAACGCGTCCGGAATTCCGCGACGTTCCCAGATGGGCACCCCGGCGCCGACCCGGGAACATCAAAAAAATGCGCCCGGAATTCTGCGGCGTTCCCGGAATGGGGCCCCGGCACAGACCCGGGAATGTCGGGGAAAAATGCGCCCGGAATTCTGCGGCGTTCCTGGATCGGGGCCCCGGCGCCGATCTGTTCCCTGGCGCCGACCCGGGAGTTTCGAAAAAATGCACCCGGAATTCCTTGGCGTTCCCGGATCGGTGCCCCGGTGCTGACCCGGGAATGTTGGAAAACGCGTCCGCAATTCCGCGGCGTTCCTGGATTGGCGCCGCTGCGCCGACCTGGGAATGTCGAAAAAATGCGCCCGTAATTCCGCAGCGTTTCCGGATGGGCGCCGCGGCGCTGACCGGGAATGTCGAAAAAATGCTCCCGGAATTCCGCGACATTCCCTGATGGGCGCCATGGCGGCGTCCCGGGAATATCGAAAAACGCGCCCGGAATTCCGCAGCCTTCCCGGATTGGCGTCCCGGCGCCGACCCCGGAATGTGGGAAAACGTGTCCGGAATTCTGTTATGTTCTCGGATGGGTAACCCGGCGCCGACCCGGGAATGTCGAAAAAATGCGCCTGGAATTCAACGGCGACCCCGGATGGGTGCCCCGGCCCCAACCCAGGCATGTCGAAAAAATGCTCCCGGAATTCTGCGACGTTCCCTGATGGGCGCACCGGCGGCGTCCCGGGAATGTCAGAAAAACGCGCCCGGAATTCTGCAGCCTTCCCGGATCTGCGCCCCTGCGCCTACCCGGGAATGTCGAAAAAATGAGCCCGGAATTCCACGGCATTCCCGGATGGGCGCCCCAGTGCCAACCCGGGAATGTCGAAAAAATGCACCCGGAATTCCGCGGCGTTCCCCGATCTGTTCCCTGGCGCCGACCCGGGAGTTTCGAAAAATGCACCCGGAATTCCTTGGCGTTCCCGGATCCCGGATCGGCGCCCTGATGCTGACCCGGGAATGTTGAAAAACGCATCCGCAATTCCGCGGCATTCCTGGATTGGCGCCGCTGCGCCGACCTGGGAATGTCGAAAAAATGCGCCCGTAATTCCGCAGCGTTTCCGGATGGGCACCTCGGTACTGACCGGGTATGTTGAAAAAATGCTCCCGGAATTCCGCGACGTTCCCTGGTGGGCGCCCTGGCGGCGTCCCAGGAATATCGAAAAACGCGCCCGGAATTCCGCGGCCTTCCCGGATCGACGCCCCGGCGCCAACCGGGAATGTCGAAAAAAAACAACCAAGAAATCTGCGGCCTTCCCGGATAGGCGCCCCGTCCCCAACCCGGGAATGTCGAAAAAATGCACCCGGAATAACGCGGCATTCCCTGATGGGCGCCCCGGCGGCGTCCCCGGAATTTCAAAAAACACGCCCAGAATTCTGCGGCCTTCCCGGATCGGTGTCCCGGCGCCGACCCGGGAATGTCGGAAAATGTGTCCGGAATTCTGTGACGTTCCCGGATCGGCACCCCGGCGCCGACCCGGGAATGTCGAAAAAATGCGCATGGAATTCCGCGGCGTTCCCGGATGGGTGCCCCGGCGCCGACCCGGGAATGTCGAAAAAATGAGCCCGGAATTCCGTGGTGCTCCCTGATGCGCATTCCGGCACCGACCCGGGAATGTCGAAAAAATCCGCACGGAATTCCGCGGCGTTCCCGGATGGCTGCCAGGGCGCCGACCCGGGAATTTCAAAAAAATGAGCCTGGAATTCCGCGGCGTTCCCGGATCGGAGTCCCGGCGCCGACCCAGGAATGTCGGAAAACGCGTCCGGAATTCCGTGCCCATCCCTGATCGGCGCCCCGGCGCGGACTCGGGAATGTCGGAAAACGCGTCCGGAATTCCGCGGCCTGGCCGGATCGGTGTCCCGGCGCTGACCCTGGAATCTCAGAAAACGCATATGGAATTCCGCGGCCTTCCCGGATCGATGCCCCGGCGCCCACCCGGGAATGTCGGATAACGTGACCGGAATTCCGCGGCGTCCCCGGATGGGTGCCACAGCCCGAACCCGGGCATGTCGAAAAAATGCGCCCGGAATTCTGCGATGTTCCCTGATGGGCGCCCCAGCGGCGTTCCGGGAATGTCGGATAATGTGACCGGAATTCCACGACGTTCCCGCATCAGCACCCCGGCGGCAACCAGGAACGTCGAAAAAATACACCTGGAATTCTGCGGCGTTCCCGGATGGGCGCCCCGGCCCCAACCAGGGAATGTCAAAAAAATGCTCCCGGAATTCCGCGACGTTCCCTGATGTGTGCCCCGGCGGCATCCCGGGAATGTCGAAAAACGCGCTCGGAATTCCGCGGCCTTCCCGGATCGACGCCCCGGTGCCGACCCGGGAATGTAGGAAAACGCATCCGGAATTTTGCGGCCTTCCCGGATCGGCGTCCCGGCGCCGACCTGGGAATGTCAGAAAACGCGTTCGGAATTCCACGGCCTTCCCGGATTGGCGTCCCGGCGCCGACCCGGGAATGTGGGAAAACGCGTCTGGAATTCCGTGACGTTCCCTGATGGGTGCCCCGGCGCCGACCAGGGAATGTCGAAAAAATGCGCCCGGAATTCCACGGTGTTCCCGCATCGGCGCCCCAGGCCCAACCCGGGAATGTCGAAAAAATGCTCCCGGAATTCCGTGACGTTCCCTGATATGCGCCCCTGCGGCGTCCCGGGAATGTCGAAAAACACGCCCAGAATTCTGCGGCCTTCCCGGATCGACGCCCCGGCGCCGACCGGGAACGTCGAAAAAATACACCCAGAATTCTGTGGCATTTCCGGATAGGCGCCCCATCCCCAACCCTGGAATGTCGAAAAAATGCGCCCGGAATTCCGCGGCGTTCCCTGATGGGCGCCCCGGCGGCATCCCGGGAATTTCAAAAAACGCCCCCAGAATTCCGCGGCCTTCCCGCATCAGCGTCCCGGCGCCGACCCGGGAATGTCGGAAAACGCGTCCGGAATAAAGTGACGTTCCCTGATGGGCGCCCCGGCGGCATCCTGGGAATGTCGGAAAAAACCGCCCGGAATTCCGCAGCCTTCCTGGATCTGCACCCGGGCGCCTACCCGGGAATGTCGAAAAAATGCGCCCGGAATTCCACGGCATTCCCGGATGGGCGCCCCGGTGCCAACCCGGGAATGTCGAAAAAATGCTCCCGGAATTCCGCGATGTTCCCTGATGGGCACCCCGGCGGCATCCCGTTAATGTCGGAAAAACGCGCCCGGAATTCCGCAGCCTTCCTGGATCTGCGCCCCAGCGCCTACCCTGGAATTTCAAAAAATGCGCCTGGAATTCCGCGGCCTTCCCGGATGGGCGCCCCGGCGCCGACCCGGGAATGTCAAAAAAATGCGCTTGGAATTTCGCGGCATTCCCGGATGGGCGCCCCGGCGCCGACCCGGGAATGTAGAAAAACTGCGCCCGGAATTCCGCGGTGTTCCCGGATGGGCGCTCCGGCGCCTACCCTAACCCTAGCCCTAGACCTAGCCCTATCCATAACCCTAACCCTAACCCTAACCCTAACCCTAACTGTAACCCTAACCCTAACCCTAACCTAAACCCTAACCCTAACCCTAACCATAAACCTAGCCCTGGATCTCGCCTTAGGCCTTGGCCTAGCAGTAGCAATTACCCTAACCCCAACCCTAACCCTAACCCTATCCCTAACCGTAACAATAACCCTAACCGTAACCCTAACCATAACCGTAACCGTAACCCTAACCCTCAACCTAACCCTAACTCTAACCCTAACCCTAACCCTAACCCTAACCCTTACACTAGCCCTAGCCCTAGACCTTGCCATGAGCCTTGGCGTAGCAGTAGCCATAACCCTAACCCTAACCCTAACTCAAACCCTAACCCTAACCCTAACCCTAACCCTAACCCTAACCCTAACCCTAACCCTAACCCTGACCCGAACCCGAACCCTAACTCTAACCCTAATTCTAACCCGAACCCGAACCCTAACACTAACACTAACCCTAACCCTAACCCTAGCCCTAGATCTCGCCATAGGCCTTGGCCTAGCAGTAGCCATAACCCTAACCCTAA